>MNCI01038036.1:1351010-1490101 GCA_015680685.1 Gnetum montanum | reverse complement strand
GGGGGTGGCGGGTGGGCCAGGAGGGGGTGTGGTTGTGTGGGTATAACTCTTATCCCCTAGTGTTGCTATTGCACCCCCAACATTGCTACTGCACCCCCAATGTTGCTCCAGTGAGGGTCTAGTGTTGCTCTAGTGAGGGTCCAAGGTTTCTCTAGTGATGGTCCAACATTTCTCTAGTGAGGATCTAGCGTTGCTCTAGCATGGATGCTATATCACCTAGTGTAGATGCTATACCCCTAGCGTGGGTGCCATACCCCCAGCATGGTTTTCATACCCCTAGTGTGCCTTCTATAGGTATAGTGTTGCTATTGGAAGGCCTAGCATGGGTAAAATTCCTATTTACTATTTTTAGTAAATAAAATGTCTTTGATGCCAAGGGGTATAACACTTACCATACATAGTAACCCCACTAGATTTGAACACCCATCACACTTGTACATAGCAAAAAATTTGTTAGCAATTAGGTAGAATTTCCAGCCAAATTTGTGGCCTAAAGCCTGTAAAAATGAAGCCTCAACACCATGTAAATGGTCTAAAACAAATTTTTGCAGTTCCACACTTTTGCATTTTTGGGCATTTTTTCATTTGAGAGCTTTGAGCACACATAGAGCTTCTTGAATTCCCTAGTGTGGAACCCATAGCAATTATTATCCTTGTTATTCTCCTTTTAAGATTTATGAGATTTTGACATCAACGCTGAGCATTTGAGAACCCAAACTCCCAACGTTGCTTACTTTTGTAATCCAAATCCTTCACACCTTTCACCCACTTACATCAACAATGCTACATATTTGGCATAGGAGCAGCAAAGGTTTGAAAGCATCGAGAGTGATAGAACCTTTAGATCGTGGAGTTGATCATAGCAATTTCAATAGACTCTGAACCCCATGTTGACAAAGGCCATCTTGTACACATTTTTTGTACCTTTTTTTATTTTTATTGAAATAAAATTTACAATTCCATATGTGTGCAAGTTCATTTATTTATTTCATTTTGACATAATTTATCTTCCAAATTTGCATTTTGCTTTTTTATTTTTTGTTATCTTTTTTTTCCCTCCTTAAGTCCTTGGGTGATCTATTGGACCATCTAGGGCACCTCGAATCTTATTTTTCATGGAGGCCCTTGGAATCCAGGGTTATGGTTGTTTCATTGGGAATTCTTAGTTTCTCCAACAACCAAGATTCTTAGTCATTACAGTTTTTTGGTGCTAAAAGGAGGGCCTCTGCTCAAGTTCATTGTCTAATTTAATTTGCCATTTTTCTACCACCAAGTCCCCAACATGGGTGTTTAGGCTTTGAGAAAATTCATGGCAATTGCTGGATTTTCTAAAGTTAGTGTGGGTATCATACGACCTGACATGGGTGTTTAGATTTTGGTAGAAAGTTCATAGAAGTTTCTAGAAATTTCCCAATGAGGTTAGCGTTGGTTTTCCAACCACAACCTTATATTCCTTTGCTATGAAAAATTTCATAGTAAGGCCAAAGTTGATACCATGCCAGAACCAAAATAAAACCTTTGGAAAACAAACCAAAATTTCACTTTGATTTTTGGCAAATAACTTTAAAACCTACCAAAGGGTAATCTCCCAACACTATGTAAGAGGGTATAAGATTTTTAATCTTACCCACTTTATTCCCCCCTCTCCACATTCACTATGGGTGTTACACCCCCCAGCGTGGGTGTTACATCCCCTAGCATGGGCGTCACCTCCCTAGTGTGGGTGTTATGCCTCCCCCAGCGTAGGTGTCATCCCCTAGTGTGGATGTTTGGGTTTTGGTAGAAAATTCATAGTAGTTGCTAGCTTTTCTAAAGCTAGTAAGGATGTCATACCTCCCTTAGCTATGGTGTGATGCCCCTCTTAGCTAGGGTGTCATGTCCCCTCATTTAGGGTGTCATATCCCTCTTATCTAGGGTGTCTTACCCCTCTCAGCTAGGGTGTCATACCCCCAATGTGGGTATCATACACCTGGACCACCCAAATCCCCCTTGCTATGAAGTCATTTAGCAAAATCCACTCTTTTTTCAAAAAGAGCATTGTTTTGGCCAAGAGAGGGGAATTCCAACATAGTGCAAGTGGGTAAGATAATTACTAACACCTTGCCCCCTTACCCCCTCCCTTTCATTTATAGCGAATCGCACCATTGGAAAATCCAACTTGCTAAGATTTATACTAAAAATAGTAACAAGTCAAAAAAACATCTTTTGATAATGTCTCTCAATCAATTAATTGTACTACCCCTTAACCTAACAAATATGTTGTCTAGTCAAGATGTAGTTCATGTTTATGATCTAAAAGACCTCATAGTCATAGAACGAAGGCAATTGTTTAAGCAAAGAGGCAAAAACCTGGATTTCATGATCATTAATGAGAATTTTTACAACTTTCTTTGTGCTAAGATACAAACCAATTTATTTATACCACACTCTAAATCTAACACTAAGCATTAATTCAAAATCATACACCAAGATGGGAAAGAATACATCCCATCCCCTTATGACCAAATCTCCGTTACAGAATTTTATGCACAAATGCTCACACAACTCATAGAGGTTGATGAGTTTAGTGAAGGAATTAGCTCAAAGGATCATCAAGAAGAGGAAGATGAGTTCGAGATCGAACAAGAGTTGAACACTTTTATTGAAAGTATTTTCCAATCTTTTGCTCCCCAAATAACTACTCACAAATCCATGTCTCTCACTTTATCAATGGTACAAGTCCCTAGGCCCAACTCTCCTCCTATCCATCCTATAATGTTTGGGGTCAAAACCCATCATCACTACACACTAGATTTAACCCATGTCCCAATCCATCCCCTTATTCTCATCGATGTCCTTTGCCACATAGCCTCACTCCATTCACCCAACCATGATGATATCTATCTCATCATCTCCCTTTGTCATACTGACGGGACCCTCATTAGGATCCCAAGCAACACAAGCCTCTTAGACTCCTTTCATCCCATTTGTGCCTTAAGTCTTAGCACAGATATCCTTTTCCTTGTTTAGTCCACCTATGATCATCATAACCCATCCTCTCCCTTTAATACTGTAGCTTATTATGAGGCTTTAAGTCTCATAACTTCTTCCTCAACTGTCAACACAAGCACCATAGCCTATAGGGATGCCCCAAGGCTTGGATCAAGCCTTCCAAATGATCCAAGACCTTAATAAAGAGTTGCGAAAACTTAAGGCTAGTACAACTCAAACGGTCAAGGTTCTAGGCTTTTACTAGGATGATCCTATAAGCCCTATGGTGCCTCGAATAAGCTTGCCCACAGGCTTGCCTATTCCAAACTTCATCAAATACAATTGTGAAGGGGATCCCAATGCACATCTAGTAACCTTCTGGTCTAAGTGCCTCTTTTTGTAAGCTTGGCCTCATACAATACTAAGGATTTTTCCCATGTCTCTCAAGGGTAAGGCTCTAGATTGGTACTAAACCTTGTCTAGAGTTTCCATTTCTTCCCTTGAAGACTTGATAAACTAATTTATCAACTACTTCAAATACAACTTGAAGCTGGATGCCACATTGGATCAACTAATGAAGGTGAGGTAAGGGCCACTTGAATTGGTCAAAAGGTTCATTCAAGGATGGAACTCAACCTCTTGGCCATCCTTGAATGAAGGTGAGGTAAGGGCCACAAGAGGTGAGATCCTAGAGCCTATTGTGGAAACTCACCTCTTGGCCATCTTTAAGGGAGTAGTAAATGATGTTATCAAGTCAAAGATGTACTATCTAGAGCCCCGATCACTAAGCCAAGCCTTCTCACAAACTAAGAACATTGATGAGGTAGCTAAGGCAAGCAACAATATGGCCTATGTGACGTATAAAAATCAACATGAAAGAAGGGATAGGGATAAAACTAAGTAAGAACATACAACTATGGTTGTAGTAACAAAAGGCTCAAAACAAGGAGAGAGGTGGGGATCACCATCACATAACACATCTTCTGACTCATCCCAACCATCCACTTCCTACTCTCCAAATCAACCAAGACCAAACTTTGGATGGAAGGATAGGTCTAAGTACACTAGGTTGCCTATGAAGTCCTTTGAGCTTCTAGAACAATTGCTTAAAAATGACCATAGACAACATAATCAACTATTTGAAGAGGCATGATCATATTTGTGACATAGGTAGAGACTCAACGATAGCTATCAAAGATGATCCCAAGCTACCAAAGTACTTTAGACTAGACAGGTATTGCCATTATCATCAAATGGCTAGTCATGACACCAATTTTTTCCTATCATTAAAGGATGACCTCCAAAAGATGATAAATTTTGAAGAGTTGATGTTGAATGAGCCCAAGGCTTCAAGCACCAATAATAACTCTTATCCTATAGCATCATTCACAGAAATTAAATGGGCTAATCCTCATAGGGAACTATTTATTATTAGAGTACCACCATAGCCTTAGAACAAAAAGTCTAAAGAGCCCTTTGTCATACAGGTACCACCTCTTCCAGCCCCTAAGAAGCCCTTCATCATACATGTCCCAACTTTAGTGGCTTCAACTTCATAGCCCAAACCATGAGATGCTAATCTTACAAAGCCTAGAAAACCATATGTCATTTGGGTCCCTCCACTTGCAACAAGTAAGGCCACACCAACCCATGACCAAAGGCCACCTATAGTGGTCCATAAATTAGAGGTTAGCAAGAAACCATCATTACAACAGTGATGAAATCAACATGTCATCAAACCAACAAAAAAGCCCCCTGAATGTGGCCAACAACAAAAGGCTTCGAAACAAGCTACATCGAGACCAACAACACCCATGAACAAGGGGTCCAAGATGCATGCACCAAAACCTAAGCCATAAACTCTAGGAAGGAAGGAGGAGGTTAGAACCACTAAGGCCAAAACGTTACATGCTAAGGGAAAGAGTTTCCTTGCAATAATGGAGCAAGCCAAATGGTCATTAAAGCAAAAGAACACATCACCAAACTTGTACGACTTGGTCATGATCTCTTCTGCACATAGGGATGCACTAGCTCAAGTGTTAACCTCTATCCCTGTGAGTAGAGACATGCCAATCAACAAAGAGTCAATCCACTCTATCATTGAGCAAGCTTTAATTATGGAAAATAGGCATCAACCCATGCCCAATTTTCATGATAGTGAAGTGAAATTTAATTCTCAAAATGAAGAAGTACTACCCACGGCTCTCCTTATTATTATACGTGTTGGTAGATACAAGGTTCATCATGTTCATGTGGATGATGGTGTGGCTACGAATGTGATACCATATTCTATTGTTGACAAGTTAGGCTTAACTAAGAATATCCAAGTGACTACTTCAACACTTAAGTCATTTAATGGATCACAAGTAGTAGTGTGAGGTTTTAGTTCCTTAGATTTCGTAGCTAGAGAGCAACTTCCCACATTCACCAACTTCCTAGTGGTTAAAGAGACACCCAATTTCAACTTGATCCTAGGAAGGTCATGGTTAGTGAAGCTTCGGGTAGTTTCATCTCCTCTACATTAGGAGATTCACTTGCCATATGAAGGTGGGCAAATTTTGATCTGTGGGGACAATGTGTTAGTACCCTTTGTTAACTACGTCAACATCAACCAAGGTTTAGAGGTGGAGTTTCAAGAGGAAACTCTTGACACTTGGACTGGGACCAACAACAATGAGAATAATAATGATGTGAATAATGTCAACTCTGCAACATGAGACAATCAATGAAAATGCCTACAACTTGCCATGTTAATTGAGAGAAATGGTGACCATAGAATCATGCCAAAAGGACTCCTTGATCTCTCAAAGATCAAATGGCAAGTTCATAGTAAACATCTCATCCATTCTTTTGCCAATCATTTGTTTACATTTACAATGTTATATCATGTTTCAATGATGGATCTGGCCTTATGTGCTTTTTTGAAAGCATCCAATACTTGTTAGGCAAGTATGGATCATGACTTGCTAAGGCCTAAAACTAGGACTATGGCCTGTTAAGGCCTAAAATTGACAACCTTATGGCTTGCCAGGGTCTAAAACTGGTGAGCATAACAAACTCTTCTTTTGTTCTTGCATCAACATTATAGCCGGCCTATCTGATAGCATAGTCTACGAGTTTACTTATATGCATATACCTTGGTTTACAATTATCATCACGTCGCATTTTATCTACCAGTTTTAGTTTATGGCCTTATTACATTTACCATTTATGTTTATATGAAACATATAAAATATAAGAATTTAAAATTGACATGTAGCCGAAATCACACCATGCGACGAGACAACCATATACATACATAAATGTCCAAAACCATGTTTGCATTGTATAACATGCAACAACAAAGACAATGCATGGTTTTTGAGACTAAACCAAATGAAAATAGATAAAACAATAATCAAAAAACTAAACATAGCTAGAGACTAAGCCATAAGCCGGGGAAGAGAGATCAAAGTCATCAACATTATTGCTAGCATTATTACCAACCTCATTACTATCAACACTAGGGAGACCTGTAAACAAGCAAATACTAGTAAAAAAATGATCATGGATAAAGTAAAGTAGATTCATCACAGAAAAGCAGATTTGAATAATTTCGATCTTCTTCAAATTTTCTGGACAAATAGATGGCTGTGAATGAGAGACAAAGTTTCTCCAGATTTTCCACTTTCTAAAATGCAGCTTTTCTTCCTTTAACATGAAAATCATTTATGTCATAGATTCAAGAAATTTTGTGTAGCCACTTTTGGTATCTTCCTTAACCCTGTTCTGCTGGGTAGGGGTTGTGTTATCAGGCCCAGAAAAAAATAAACACAAACAGTAAAGATAATTTAATAATAAGAAGAAGTTCGTTCCGCAAATTTAAGTTGTTCATCATTAATCTAGAATCCAGATGCAGCCGGTGAAAGGAGTGTTACAGTGGCAAAATTGAAACTTTGCCGGAATGAGTGAGTGCATGTCGAGATGGTGTGAGGTGTAGGAATTCTACAAAATTAGTAGCATCTAATATGGCAGAAAGTAAATTATTTCACGTCAACAACCAAACTGAAAGCAGCTACTTGTATCTGGACCGTCCTTTTGGAATAATGTAATTTCTTGGGACCATTGTGACAGTACACCAGTAATTGTCGACTTCTTGGTAGTTTAAACCTGATGCAAATTTAGAAAAAAACATCTTTGCCTTGCAAGCCTGAAGCCTCTTTCATCTTGCAATTTGTTTAATATGAATGAAAATTTTGGAGTCTATCAGCAACCAACTTTTCTTTTTGTGAATCACATCTCAATGGATGAAAAAAGCTCAAAAGAAATCTTGAAACCATGAATCCACAATAAAAAGAAATCCTACTTTCCATGTGCCCTGAGTAGAATTTGTGCTTGAGATTTTGACTAGACATAGATAGATATTGGCTCATGCTGCTACTAAATTTCCAATTCCTATTACCCAACGTACTTTGACATACATAGATACCCCGCAAGTTCCAAATGCTCATATTCTCCTCCAGACATTTTAATTACTTTTTTCTGTGAACCTAACTCAGAGTTCCACCAAACATGCATATGTCGTGTTTCAGAGTTCTTATTCCACTCATGCTGCCGCAACATAGAGCGGATTCCCACCACCGTAACTTAGATTCTGCCTACTCATGCTTCCCACTTCAACAGACTTAAACTATACTCCAGCCAGTGCTTAAAAAACCAAGCTCCCTAAAAGCAACTCAGATTTTTAGCTTATATTAAAGTTCCAAATACCAAATTGGCACGAACTGGACAAAGATTTTGACTTTCCTTATTCTTTTATTCCTTCCATCAACATTTTGTGATGGCCCATAGTGCTAAATCATGAATTCCCATTCATCAAAACTGCAAAATGTTAGGCAGTTGGCACCCACCTTGTGTCATGGCACCATGAGACAAAGAACCTAAGACAATAAACGAGGGACAAGATGACCACTGATTCAGATATGCCGAGTGGAAGGCTTCTTGTTGACTTCTTTATTTCGTCTGTCATTGTTGACACATAATCATAGTCGATGTAACTGAAGTACACAATGGCTGCTTCGTTAAACACTCCCACTGAGCCGCGGCTGCACAAAGGCCAGAGCTGAAATCGATTCTCTGCAAAGAGTATTGAAGGCGGAAGCCAAAGTAAAAGACAAAACTGCCAAGATGGATATTCGGAATCAGTTTGTGAAGGTTCATGGGAAGCATCTCAAGCCTTGGGAGATCTTGGCAACGGAGCTGCGTAGATATAGACATTCTGCAAAAAGTCTGTTGAATTACGAGATGGTGATATACAAAGACGAGAGAGCGGCAAAAATCTGAGAGTCTGGAAATTCGTCCATTCCTTTGCAATAGTAACAGAAGTTGCTGAACTGGGAAAATGGTACTATTACTCTTGTGTGATCGCCAGAGCTTTTCTTTATTCGATGGAACGGTGATATTTCTATTCCATACTATAAATTAGAATAATATGATGCGAACCTTAAAAAGAAAATATAAATTTGGTGTTGCCATCCACATTTTCGTTAATTCAATTTTACAAGTCGTTCAATTTTATTAAGGACTTGCCACAACTTTCACTAGTGATAAAAGTAAAAGTTAAAACATGCCAAAGCCAAAGCCGAATAATACAACCATTCTCCCTATGTGCCTTGCCTTGCCGAAGAATTAATAAGAAAATAATGTTTAAAAAAAAATGAAAAATCATATCTCACCTTGTTTCTCCTAGTTTGCAATGTGTTATTCTATTATTATTATTATTATTATTACTCAAATTTACCATGATATTACCTTGTTTTACTAAGCTTTGCCTTGCTTTGATCCTACCCATTAAGATAGACTTCCTAGCATGGCCTGCTAAGGCCTAACACTCGCACTATGGCCCACCAAAGCCTTAAATTGACAACCCCATGGCCTGCCAAGTCCTTAATCTGGCAATGCGGCTAGTTAAGGCCTAAAACTAGTAAGACTATGGCCTGTTAAGGCCTAAAACTGGCAAAATGAGACCATAATTGACCATGTAGAGCCATGTGTAGCCTACTTTGCCTTGTTCCTCACTATGTTTGGACCTTACTTAACCCTATTTTACATTATTGCCTATCATTGTCATATCATTCATGACATTTTGCCTCATTTTCACCATTTTTTGCATCATTTGGTCTTGTTCGACAACATTACTTTATTATTTGACATCACTAAGGCTTTACTTGACCTTGTTTGGTACCACTTTACAAGGTTTTAACCTCCATTAGACCTCCATTTGACTTTCATTTAGCCCTATTTTACCCCATTTTCCTTTATTGTATCCTAATTGCCTTGATCCACCTATTATCATGTTTGTCAGCCGTGTTTGAACCTTGTTTGGCCTTTGAGTTAATGTGTCTTGACTCATATATGTATTATTATTAATGTATTTTACATTATTTCTTGCATTATTTAACAATTTTATTACACAAGTGGCACTTGATGTGCTTATGTTGTGATGAGCAGTGGAGTAGTCCAACACCCAACCATATGAGACATGAGTGTTCATGTGTAGCCTAGTCGAATTCCATGTACAAGGCAATGTAATTATGCTAGTAATTGATCAGAGTTCACAATCGTTGTCTTCCCACGTGAACTAGTGAAATCGATGCATATGGTTTAACTCATGATGAGGTGTATGATATTGTTGTTGTATGGGCCATACTGCTCTTAGTAAACATAAAGTAAATGGAATGGTTTCTAATTCTAAGTGATAGTAAACAAATCTAATCTAGCCTAGGCAATGGATATTCATTCTTAATTCTCTAGACATGTCTTGGATTCATGCAATCATTACTAGGGTTACCAAGTATTACACTACTAGGCGAACTAAGCGATAATACTATTGGGTTATCAAACAATCACACTTAACACTCAGAATCAGTTGTGTCCATTTTGTTTAACAATAGTAATGATAAAGTGCATAGAAAGTAAATTAGTAGTTAGAAAAAATAGTAAACATTAAGCTAAGTTAAAGCAAGAAAATTATTCTAAGTGTGAAAAATAAAGAAACTAAGTGATGCTACAATGATGTAAAGTAATCTCAATCTTTATTTCTGTGCATGAAACGTGTCCAAGTACGTTCCACTTGAATAAGACTCTATTCAATTACTAAACATCACACTGCGAACATACACTACTAAGTGCTAAGTGCTAAAATCAAGAAAACAAACTAATAGAATTTTTCTAAGTTGCAATGAAAATTGTTTGTGGGTTGTGCTCCTAAGTGTTGTATTTATAGGCCTATACATGTCTGCAATATCAGATACATGACATTGTAGCTTGTGCCCTGATATCATGGATTCGATATTAGATGTCAAATATCATAGCTAGTTAAAATTTGGATTTATCATACCCCCACAGCTAATTGAAAACTCATCCTTGAGTTAAAACAAAGTGAGGATAGAGTTCCTTACAAATTGGGAGGTGGATTCTTGTAACATTGACTACTATATACATGACTTTGTAATGCTGCAATGGAGTTTATAAAAATGACAAAAATCATGACAACTTTACAAAACAAAAAATAGAATATGGCAAAGTTGGATGTAGCCTTATGTGATTCCAGGTGGTAGTGGCTCTCCCATTAGTTGCTTCCCCTTATCATCAAGCTTCTAGAATTCATATCGATTCAAGAACACTTGAAGTTTATCTTCTTCTATTTTGGGATCATGAACTCTCCATGTTGATAAACCAATGTTTGATGGAATCGACACATCCTATGGCATGGTAGCTGTAGAAACATCTAGTTTTTCTTAACATACCAAGTTGCAAACCACCTTCTCTTCTTTTTGAATGCTCTGGCCCTCTCTTGGAGTTCATGATAATCTAATAATCTTTTGGTTAGGTTTGCTACTACATCTTTATGCTCATGGCAATCAACCTTTACTACTTCTAATTCAAAGTTTGCCACTTGAAGTTTCTATAGGGCATCTTTATGATCTACAAACTCTTTCTCGTATAGTGCATATGTGGCTGCTACTTGTTGTTTTAGCTCATTTTTGGATCTGCCTATTGTTAACATGGCCAAATTAGCATAATGGAGGTTAGCTAACCCCATGTACTCATTTAGGTCCTTAATATGTAGGTCTTTTTTTTTTTTGACTTCTGCCTAGTGGACAAGGGCATAACTATCTAGGATAGTTTACCAATCAAGATTTTATGCTAAAATTATGTTGATTCTGACCTTTACCATATGGATTTCTTTCTCGTTTATCTGCTTGTAAATGCCCACTAGCCATGAAAGTGTTCCTTGAGCCTCTCATGTTTCTTTGTCTTGTTTTTCCATGCACTAAATTTTTTTGAATGGCTTGTACTTCCTCCATAGAGGGTTCTATTTTTTCTTGATAGGAAACTCATATCCTAGTTGACCCTCACTAGTTTTTCTCTTAATTGGTGGATGTTCTCCTCTAAGATGTTTTTTTTAAGCTTTTCTACATTAGTTAGCCTCATGTTATCAGCAACAAGTTTGTTTTCCTCCTATATTGTGGTAAGTGTCTTCACATGTGCATATGTCTATGCTTCAGCTACAGAGGTATTCCATATTGCTTTTTCCCTCTTAGTTGCTAACTATTTACTCTACTCAATTAGGCTACTAATTTGCTCTGTTTTGAGTTACGCAATTTGGTTAGGTGTAATGAATTTCATAGAATCTCTTTGTTTAGCTCTCAAGGCCATGAACTTTTCCTATAGTTTCAAAATTTCTACCTCTACATGCTTTACCATGGTCTCTTCCATGATCAGTTTTTATTTGGTAGTGATGAGCTCAGACTATACTACAATGACATCATTGGGGATGTTAAGTAGTGTTATCATGACTTGTTTGGTCTATAGTAGTCTATCAAGCACATCCTTATGATTAGTAGAAGTCATTGAGATTCTGGCTAACATTTGAGCATTTCTAGGTCCACTTAGATCTGCCAGTGGTACAAAAGATACATTGAATATTTTCTTGATATGATCAGCAATCACCTCTACTATTCTTGTTGCATTTGGATGCTACATTACCACTACTATGGCTCCTTCTCTAGTCTTTAGCACCACTTGCAATGATGTAGCATTCTCAAAGATCTATTGTGACCATTGTGCCTCTCCTCCTGATTGTAATGAAATCTATCCACTTGTTAGCTCAGCTAAAACTATGGATTTGATGGCACTATCAATGAATTTGTAAAGATTAGCATCCTCCATTATTCCCTAGCTTATTATTTCTACAATTTGCTACAGATGACTCATCGATAGTCGGTAATCTTGCAATGATGGTGGTGGAACTTGCTATTCTTATTACTACTGCTATTGCTATTGGTTGCTAGGCCCTACTTGTTGTTATTATTGTTGCTCTTATTCTTGTTCTTTCTCTCGCTCCTCACCATGGTATTTTCTTGGTGGTGTCGGTCTAAGCAACTCAGTTTATGAAGCATTTTGGGCTCTCCTAGGAACATCATTGGTGTATCCCAGGATTTTGGCTCGCTTACATAGCTTCTTGAGAAAGCTAGGGAATGGAAGTGTTGGCTTCCCTACCTTTCTTTCTTCAAATCACCTTTGTATTTCCATGAAGTATAGTTGTGTGAGGTTGGCATTGTATTTGTCCATCAAAATTGCACTACCCCTAGCTACATAAGTTGATATTCAATTGAGTTATTTTGTTGGGAATAGGTGATAAGTGTTAATTTTGAAGTATATTCTTTCTTCCAGAGCTATTTCATTATATCCCTTATCTTCTTGTCTATATGTCCATTTCAGCCATAGCTTTCTAGTTTTAGGATTAGATTAGGTGGACAAATGTGCTAACCTTGCCTCTTCATTGGATATATTCAGAGCTTCTACAATTGCCTTGATTAATATTGACACTAAGATTTCTTCAATGTTAACAATAGTTTCCTCTTATTTGTTGTGCCAAAACTGATAAGTCTTTCCAAGAAACCATTCACCATTCCATGATAGTATTGGCCATAACAGTTATGCTTAGGGTTGCATCCTTATCGCTTTAGGAATAAATTTCATAAACATGTCAAAGTTCATTTTCATAATGATTGTGGTTAGGATGCATCTTTCTTGGATGGCATGAAGGTAGTCCTATGACAATGTGAGGCATTGTCATAGCACCTGTGATTCTTTTGCCTTTCTTTGAGCCAATTTTCCTATACTAGGAGTGTCTTGATGAATGTTGAATGATTGGGCATCCTACTCCTAATTTTTCAATTCTTGTCCTTTGGTTCAACATCTATGTTGGCTTCTTAGTCGTTTGCTTACTCCTTGTGACAATACTCCTTATGCTCCTCTCTTTAGGGCCATTTTCAATCATTAAGAATTAAAAATTACTAAGGTATTTACATTTATTCTTAATAGTTTCGTACCTTACTCGTACCCTTAGTTTCATTAAGTTAGTTTATGATTGAAGAGTTAGAATTTTTTTTGCAAAATGTAACCCCATAGGCATTAGGATTTCTATAATTCCTCATAGTTATTCATTTTGTCCTTATGTATGGCTCATGATGATGGTTATGGTTCCTTAAGATCATTAATTGAGTGTTTAGGCATCAATATGGGTGATTATTCTTTAAAAGTTTCAACTTTCACTTCATACTTATCCTTAAAAAATACCTTCTAGGCATTAGAATTTTTTGAAAAATTAGCTTAGATATTCCTCACTAGCACCCCCCACAACTAAGTTGAGCACTTCATGATCAAATAGGTTTGAAAAGCATGAAAATTTATGTAATAACGATTAAGTTATGGCTTGGGAAAGCTAACAGGCTAGAGCTTAGATTGGAAATGAAAATTTGAAAAATATCCCTTGGCACAAATGAAAAATGATGAAAAAATTTTCTAAGTCCTCATATATATATATAGGGTTTGTGGGATCTAACATTGGGGACCCAACATCGGGGATTTGATATCAATGTGGACATGATATCAATGACCCAATATCAGAGCTGTATAAATTTCATTTTTCATGAGGGTTTGATGAAAAAACATAATTCTTGTAGATGTGTGAAAGGTTTTAGGGTTACTTAGAGAGTTTAGATGATGAAAATATGTGTATTTTTATCAAAAATTTATCATTGGAAGTTCATAGAGAAGGAATCTTGGGCTATGAAAGTTCATAAGGTGGTTAAGAGGGGTAATGAATTCATGTTTTGTAGAACAGATAGTGTAAATGATATGGGAAGTATTTATTAATGTTTGGAAGGTTCAAGATGATGTGGAATTGCTTAATAGGTATAAGATATAATAGTTATACAAGTGGGTCCTCCCCAAAGCAAGCTCCAACCCTGAATGTCCTTGTATAACCATGCCTAGAAGTGTCCTTAGGTGCTTAAGGAGTTGGATGTAATGCATACCTATTTAGCAAAACACATATGTTAGTACTGCAAAATTTGGAAAATAATTCTATGTTACACAAAACCATAAGTTATGACTATTCAAATAGTGAGATGAGATGGACTTAGAAGGGATTGCAAAAATTGGGACATGAGGTGGCATAATGAATTCTTATGTTTTAGTAATGATTAAAGTAATGACTAGCCTTTCTGTCCAAGATTCAAACCAAGTCTAGACCACATTCTAGTGACATTGCATCATTTCATCTCTTGGGATTACAATCATAAGACTATCAATGTTGCAAGGAGTATTTTCACTTGGCATATTGTCCAAGGAAGGAGTTTCATTCATGGAACTTTGTTTTATTTTTAGATTTATGAGAAGCACCACCTATCTTCAAGCATGGGTAACATATCTTTCTAGTGGAACCCCTAGAAATTTATTTTGTGCTCTTTTATGTTTATCTATGTCAAACATTTTGAGGTAGCACTTATTTTTCTCTTACTCCCATTTTTCATTAGATCTATGATAAAGCATCAAAGTGTTGCATTGATGGGCCCCTGTTGATGTGGCCTCATCAATGGGTCCTCGTTGACATGGCCTCATTGATGTGGTGTTGCCTCATCAATAGGGCTATGTCAATGTAGCATTTGTTACATTTATGAGACCCCATTGATGTAGCTCCATAATTAAAGTCTATAAATACACACTCATCTGCTGTGTTTATCAAGAGATCTTGTCATAGTTGTAGTGGAGCTCTTATAGTTTTGTCATTTGAGAGTTAGAACATTTTTTTGAGTGCTAAGAGTAGGAGTCAGAAACTGTATAGATTTTTATTTGAACACTCATGTACTTGAGCACACCAATGTGAACGACAATAAAGACGAGCCTTTTGATCAAACCTTATAGCACTTGAAATAGGTTAATGCTTTATTTCTACATTTATCATATTCAATAATTACATGATTAATTAAGATAAGTAAGAATTTAATTAATTACTAATTAAGTGAAATATACTAAACACATAAGTATTACTGCTTCGAGCATAACATACAACACTTAGTAATTCTAGCAGTGCTTAATGCTTGGTAACCTAGCAGTGTTGTATACGATGAAGATGTGTACGGAAAGTGGGACTGGATGCTTATTTTAGGATAGTTAGTTATTAATTAGCAATTAGATTAGTTAAATTGGTTAATAAATTAAATTTTAACTTGTTATCAATCATAGGCAAATAAAATATCAAATAATAAAAATCATGTACCCCAATTACACTTAACCATACAACTAAGTGTCACAAGTGTAGTTAGGAAGACAACGATTGTCATGATGAGATGTTTCCTACAACCAACGTACTTAGGAACTTAAGATCTATGGAATTTAATTGGATTGTGCATGAATGCTTGTAATTCGTATGGTTGGGTGTAGGGTGTACTCGCTGCTCATCATTGGCGCTGTTGCTAGGGACCTTTAGTTTGTTATGTGTGCCATCTAGGATTTAGTGAATAAAATTATTTAACATCATTGGAAAAAATCCTAAATTCATATCATAGCTACAGAAATTATAAGAAAGCATACTACATTTATTTTCTTCTAATACAAGATTTCTTCTTCTCACATGAGTGATTCTTCATCCAAGTTTGATGGGGTAAATCTGCAAGTGTCCCAACAATATAGAGTGATATATGCTCATATTGATGAGTATGTACCTAATTTCACCTTTGTTCTACACTAGGATGAACAATTGTGGTGGTGAGACATGGAGGGAAACATTGTATTGCTACTTGATCGATTCATTCTTGTGATGCTCCATCAAACTCTTATGCGGTTGGGCATCCAAGGGCTTCATGTTGAATATGTTGTGTAGGATAGTGATGCTAGAGATTATCATCCCAATGATGCAAAATGTTTGAGGGATTAACAGTTATAGCATCATTATGAATCTATGAAGGGAAAGTGGTCCAATGATTTTCCATTCCTAATGTACCAAAAAGATGGTGGGAAACCCTTCTCTAGGGGTTTTTCATATAGAGAGAGTCCTCTCTTTGACCTTAGTGAAGGAGGTCAAAACCAAAAATTGTAGTCCATGATACATAATCCTACTTCTAGTAAGAATGGATCCTATGAGAAAGGGGGATTAAAGGAGGAGAGTCATGACAAGGATGTAGGCAAGTAGCATGATCACAATAATGGCTACGACCATCGAAGAGGGGTTGGTAGGCATTGTCATGGTGCTAGTCCTCCTTTCTCTAGAAATATTTAAGGAAAATGCATTTGAAAAGATCAAGAAGAATGAGCATTAGAGATATTTTCCTAAAAATATTTAAGGAAAATGCATTTGAAAAGATCAAGAAGAAGCAAGTTCCATGCATCATGTACAATGCTACAAGCTAAAATTGCATGCAGAAACTTTGGTCCATGAAACGAGCATCTATGTTTACATGCAAGTAGTGTGCACATGAAAAAGATATTCAAAGGTGTCTATACATAGTAGCCACAAAACAAGAGGGCACCTAGAGGCTGACCGCTGATCTTGAAAGTAGCACAATGTGCATGGAACCTATTGAGAGCCTAACATGCGCTTATGTCATAGGCATGGATGAACTATAGAAAGTTCATCACCAACTCTCTAATGATGAAAATGATGATTCCAATTGGAAAGAGTTTGAGATCCCTAAGAATTTCAAGTAAGAGCCCCTAGAGTTGCAAACTCTACCTACTGGCCTAGAATATGCATTCTTGAAAAATGGCAAGCTAGTCATACTTAATAACAAACTTACTCTCAAGAAAAAAGCAAAATTGTTGAAAATGGTCAATAGAGGGTCACTAGCCTTTGCTTGGTCATATCCTGAACTCACTAGAATTGATTGATGGATATGCTAGCACTACATTTATATAGATCCATCCATAAAGCCAAGGAGGTAACTACAATGGTGGTTGAACCAAAAATTGAAACAAATCATCAAAGAGGAGATTGAGAAACTCCTTAAGGTAGGGTTCATCTACCTCATTATGGATAGGAAGTGGGTCAGCCTACTTGTGATAGTGTGAAAGAGAGGTGGAAGATGGTGGATTTGTATTAACTTCAGGCTGTTAAACATGGCAACATTCAAAGATCATTTTCTATTGCCACTCATTGATCAGGTGTTGGACACCATTTCTAGGCATTTCTATTACAAATTTCTAGATGGTTATAGTGGCTATAAACAAATCCAAATTGCACTAGAAGATCAAGCCAAAACAACATTCATGAGTCCTTGGGGGACCTTTACATATCACAAGATGCCTTTTGGTCTAAGAAATGCTCGTCACTTTCAATGGCTAGTCTTAAGCATCTTTTAGTAGTAAATTAGTAGTAGAGTAAAAGTCTTCATGGATGACTTCTCCACTTACAGTGCTACATTTGAGCAAGCCTTGGAAAACCTTGAGCAAGTACTCAAATGATATGTGGAAACAAATCTATAGCTCAATTGGTAAAAGAGCCATCTCATGGTCCAAGCAGGCATTATACTAGAACATAGAATTTCTCAAGTAGGGATTGAGATGGACCCTAAAAAAATAAGGATCACCCAGGGAATAACACGCCAATAGGAAATCATTAAAGATATTCAATCATTCCTTGGACACATTGGCTACTATTGACAATTCATAGAAAATTTCTCTAAAATTGCAAAATCATTGGTCGAGCTAATAAAGAAAGATGCTCCATTCATCTAGGCTAAGGAATGAAAAAAGGCATTCTAGAGCCTCAAGAAAAAGCTCGTAGAGACTCCAATTCTATAAGCATTTGACTAGTTCATATTGTTTCATATCATGATAGATGCATCAAATTGTGCCTTGGGAGTTGTACTTATGTAGTTGAAAGACAAGAAACATCCATATTACATCCACTATGCAAGTCAAAGCATTGTGGGTGCATAGTTAAATTACATCACAACAAAGAAAGAACTAATGGCAGTGGTGTATGTTCTAGAGAAGTTTAGGTGCTATGTGCTTGGTTATAAATTATTTATGCATGCTGATCATAATGCCATTTGCTTCTTCATGAACAAGCCAATGGTGAGCCCTTGTCTCATATAGTGGTTGGTGGTGATCTTACAGGAATTTGATCTTACGATGGTAGATTGAAAGGGTACTAAGAATGTGGTTGATGACCATCTCTCTTAGTTATGATGGGATAACAAAGAGGAGGAGAGCCCACTCTCTGACAAATTTCTTGATGAACTTCTCTTTGTTAGTGCAATAAATGAACAAGTGCCCATAGAAGAAAAATGATATGCTGGCAGAAAAATGGTATGATGGCATCCTCACTTATCTTCTGACTCAAGAGATGCCATAAGATTTGGTGTATACTTGATGTTGATTAACTGTGCATTCTCCAAGATGCTCATGACGGTCCTTGTGGGGGCCATTACACTAGGAGACGCATGGCCATAAAAATATTGATGGCAGGATACTATTGGCCTACAATCTTTAGGGATGCTCACTAGTTTCTCTCTGTGAACACTATGAATGAGATGGTGGGATGACCATACAAATGGATGGTCCTTAACAGTAGATTCAACCACTAGAATCCTTCAACATATTGGTAATTAACTTCATGGGTCCCATCACACCCATGTCTAATGGAAAGACATATATAATCATCGTCGTTGATTACAGCACAAAATTGGTAGAACTAGTAGCCGTCATCAACTATACATCATCCACTGCTACATAGTTTGTACAAAAAAATGTTGTGAATAGGTTTGGGATTCCACATGCATTAATTTTTTATAATGGAACTCATTTTATAGGTGCTACTTTTTGTAAGCTTATGTAATGCTTGGGAATTGAACATAAATTAATAACACCCTACCACCCCCAAGCCAATGGTTAAGTAGAGATTACCAATAGAAATATCATGAAGATCCTAATGAGAACTATTTGCAAATATAGAAGAGACTAGAGCATAAAATTAAATGATTCCCTTTGAACCTATTGCCCAACATGGAAACTTTCTGATGAGTGACGAGGTACCCCTACACTCAACCCTACGAAATGAGTGTAGCACACGCGATCCGATCGAACTCCGCAGACTAAATGCCTAAACGCCGCAAGGAACACTTGGGGGTTAATTAATCGTTGTCTTCCTAGACTTGTTGTTGTCATGGTGTATGGTTAAGTAAGTCCGAGGTATATGATTTTTTTGGTATTTTCTGGTTTATCTCCTACACTAAAGGGTGAAGGGTTGAGAGACTAAAACTATCTCTAACTACAGCGCTAAGTCCTAGCATCAGCATTCATTCCCACTTGCTGTACACACCCTGAACTATGCAACTGTGGCTACCAAATGCTAATCGTTACTGGGATTACCACACGTAACGCACGTGCTCGAAGCGGTTGTACCGAGGCTCCTAACTAGCCTAAGTGTGACAAGCAGCCGATTCCTTGACTAGCCATACACATCCGTAGATGTTTGTAATCAAGTCATACTTATCCCATGCTCTAGGAGGTAAGGGTGAGAGAATCTAATTGCGATGAGTAGCGGATTCCTTGGCTAGCTGTACACATTCATCAATGCTCGTAACCAAGTCGTACTCATGCCGCATTACTAGGAAAGCAATAAATAACATTAAATAAACCTATCCATGTACTACAAGGTTTATCCACAAAGCTTGTCTTTATTACAGTACACAACTTGCGTTCAGGTACAAAGCTGCTCGAATAAAGAACCGTTCACTTGGGGGACTCCTACCGTGGGCACATGGAAAATATTCTATCTTTGGGATGATCAATCCGCCAAAGCTTCGCTACTTTACGCCTATTCTGTGAAATGAGGGGAGTGCCACCTCTTATTTATAGATTTGGTGGTGGACCACGATATCACGTACGCGATATCGCAGGGAACGATGCTATATCGTGTACGTGATATTGCAGGGGATGCGATATCATGGCGGCCGTGATATCGTGTACGCAATATCGCGGCTTGTGCATATCGCATCTCATCATATCCCCATGACTAAATGAAAACTCGTCCTCGAGTTCCTTACAATGATATTGGGTAGGTATGGGATTATTGAGAGGAATGGAACTAATGGAATGACATGTGAACGGTTCATTATTACAAGACTTGACAAAACTAGTGTTCATGACAACAAGGGTGAACACCTTATTACAATGACATCAGGCCACATTTGGCAGCTGAGAGAAAAGAGGAGAGAGAAGAGAAGAGAAGAAGAGAGAAGAGTCTTGCTACTGCTAATGCCTAGATTGCGCCTTCCGTTGTCCATTCGTAACCGCATCATCAATCCCTACTCCTTGCATAGTTGCTTTAGCGCTGCTCCATTCCAAGTGTTTGCTCTAGATCCATTCCATTATTGTATGATTGCCATTTGCACACACAACACAATCATATATTAGCAAGGGTAATTGAATCATCATGTAAAGAATACCTTGCTTCGGTGTAAGTTCATTGGCTAGGTTGTGGTATGGCTAATATGGATTTGGGAAGATGTAGATGATGACTACCGAAGGCGTAGGGGTTAGGAAGAGAAACGAAAAAATTCGGAGCATAGGAGAAAAATCGAAAAATTAGGCCCCATACCCCCATGACTAATCGCGAACCTTTGGTAGCGTTAGAATGGAGAAAGAAAAGGAGTAAGAAAGATAGGTAAAAAGGGACAACTATGACATCAGTGAAGTGGATGTCAAGATGGAAATGAAAAAAAACAAAAATTAATTACAGAATGTTAAGGAAAAGAAGTTAACTAATGTTCCAAATAGGAATGTCAGTGGGTCCTCCCCAAAGTAGGCTCATACCGTTAATGCCCTGACAAACCCACATTCAAAGAGTCTGTAGGCTCTGGGAATGTCCTTTGGAACAAGAGTTAAAGTCTTAACCAGAAGAATTTACCAAAAAGAAAAAAATGCATCAACCAAAATATATACACTAATGATACAAGTGGCAATGAGGTGAACAATGGAGAGAATGATGGAGAGAAGAGAAGCATAATGGAATCCCAAGAACAAGGTGGTGTACAGCCCCTTGTGTGTTTTATGGTTAATGTGACTTGGCAAGTCTCATTTCAACTTTGGGCTCAAACCAACCACTTCCAGTGACTTCGCATCAATGCATTCGGTTAAACCATCCACTTGGATGACGAGGATGCATCTTCAAAGAGCCACCACCATTCCGACGAAACAAAGGAGAGGACGGGAAGCGAGAAGGGCCTTAGTTAGAGGGAACACTTTTGGTTCCATAACTAGTGCTTGTAGCCCAAAGTTATTCCGTCTAAGGGGTGTGCTTTGAATCCTCACTTTGGTTTTGTTTTTTTTTTTGTGTTTTGTGTTTTTATGCGTGGGGACCACACCATGCAAAGACTTCTTATTTTTATTGTCTCAGCTTCCGACAATTGGGTAACATTGGAACAGTAAGAAAACTTAAGAAGAAAATAGCCAAGCACCCAAGTGAATGACCAACACAAAAGCATCAACTTCCCTTGAAGTCACACCCTTTGCAATCCTTGAGTCCTTCCTTAGTTTGAGAAATACCAAGTCACCGGTTCGTTGAAGTTCTTATTGGAAGGGAACTGTACATTTCCAAGCCAAGAGAAACCATAGACTTGATGAATGGATANCACACACACTCACACACAAAAAATAGAAAATTACAACGATGTTGTAAAACAAAAACAAGAAAAGTTAAAGAAAGTGTAAAACAAAAACAGAAAAAGTTAAAGAAATTTGTAAAACAAAAACATGTAAAACAAAAACTAAAAAAGAACTGAGGGCCCCATATGATTAGCATAAGTGGCCATCTCCCCCATGACTAAGTTGTAAGGGAGAGATTTGAAATAGTGAGCATCTATTTGAATTTCTAAGAAGTGCCCAACTTCTCCCAATTGATGATCTTAAGTTGAGGGGTGGAAGTTGGCGACACTCACGTTCCAATGTGTCTATGCCACGGTTGTTGGCATGAGTTTCCTTAGTTCATTCCATGCATATTTTTCTACTCCTACGAGTAGTTGTAAATCATGGGGTGTCTACTACTTCTTGTGTGGTTGCTACATACAGGCATCTTTGTTGCAGAGTTTCTTGGGCACACCTGTTACATGGAGACATTTACTCCATGTCATCACCCAATGGATCACTATATGTGATGCATGGAACTATCCTCTTCTTGATCTTTCCACATATGTTTATCTTAGAGATTTCCAAGGAAAGATCGTGGATCCTAAGGCATGTGTCTACTGTGCTTAGACATGCCCTTCCCATTATAATTGGGAAGTCCCCTTCATTGTTGTTCACTCCGATCACCAGAAAGTCAGCTAGGTAGGACCAACCACACATAGTGGTAATAACATCCTCCACCAATCCTAAGGGAATGGTGATGGACTGGTCTGCCAGCTCTAGTTGGATGTTGCTCTTCTTAAGTTGGGCCAAGTTCCAGGCTTGATACATCTCTTGTGAAATTAAGTTGACTCCAGAACCTGAGTCAAGAAGAGCCTGATGTGGTGCATTTCCAGTGATCTGCAAATAAATAAAGGGACTCCCAGGGTTAGTTAGTTTCTTGGGAAGGTGGCCTACCTTGATCCAGTCAGTTACGGTATGTGTTAACATAACCGTATGCGTTACGCTCTTTTGGACTGAAGGGTTCTCCGAAGCGTTAGTGGTTAGAGGCCTATACATGTACCCATCCGCTTGTTGTTGCGAGAGTTTGTCTGGGCTCCTAGTTCTGAAAAAGGGTCTCTTCTTTATATAGTTGTCATTAGAACTAGCACTCGATTGGATATTTACATGCTGAATATTTACAGCTCTCGCGGCATGACGTTGCTGCAGTTGGGTAGGTAATTCCCCTTGCATTGTTGGAATAGGTTGTATGGGAACTACAGATGGAAGAGGTGTGGGTCGAGTTAGAGGATGGACTGAGTGTAGGATATCTCCCGAAGGAGAAGGAGTCCTCCTGAAGTACTCCCGAACTTGGTAGTGACGTTGGGGAGTAGTGTGACCCATAGAGTCACCTGGAGAAACTGGCTACTGCACATAATAACTGTAAGGATCGGGCTACTGGTAAGGGTACTGATGTGCTGGCGATGGCATCCCCCATGACTGTGGGTATTGCCACTACTGATGTTGTCCAATGGGCTATGAAGGCGTTCCACTTGGGTAATATGTCAAGGGTTGGTGGAATTGCCTTGGGTTACCTTATGGATAAGGTAACCTTCGAGGTGTTTGCCATTGATTAAGTCTTGGATTTAATGCATACACCCCAGACTCCTGCACATGTGTGATAATTGGGCAATATCCCTTAGGATGTTCATAGTAGCAGACCTCACATCCACCATCATCGTCTGAATCAAAATTTACAGCCTCATTGAAGATAGGAATTTTCCCCTTACCCTTGTTATGTGCAGGGCTTAAGTTTCTCCGCTTGGTTTTGCCTTTGTCACTACCTTGTTCTACCTTAGACTCTTCTACAATTTTCAAGACTATTTCTATTCTTGAGTCTAAGGAATCCCACATTTGTTCTACCTTAGCCGATACCTCAGTTGTTAACTTTTGGATCGGTAAGATTTTTCGATTCACCAACTCTTCGAGTGGTGACTCCTCCTCCTCGTCGCAGAATTTCATTTCCTTTTTGCAAAGGGAGGGATCGCGGTTGTATTCTTCCGCACTTTTCCTCTTATGTAGCTCACCCTCTTCTTGCGCTACTTGTTCCAAAAAACTTTCAACTTCATGGGCTCTCAGTTGGGAAAGTCTCCCTTGGGCGTAAGTCCCAAGAGTTCTTCTCGTTTCATTCCTTAGCCCATCCACGATGTGGCGAAGTTGATCTCGTTTAGCATACCCATGGCCCCGTCAGCGATGTAGCAGTGTATAGTAACAGGCCATGGTAGCATCCAAGGGTTCATAAGCACCTTGTTTCCAGCCTTGGATCTGCTTACGCAAATTGGACACTCTAGAGTATGTTTGATATTTGTTGTTGAACAGTTCGAGCATCGTACTCCACCTCCTGATGGTTTCCGGTTCTAAGGACCAGTACCAGCTCTCTGCTTCTTTAGTGAGTATCCTTGGGAACAAATTAAGCTTCTGCCACTCATTATCTATATTTTGCAAGGCACAGGCATCGTGGAATGCCTGTAAATGATGTTGAGGATCAACGTTGTATCCCCCTTCAGAACATGGAATATTATTTATGTCCAAATGCTTGATCCTGCTATCCTTTAAGTGCCTTGTGGGGATCCTAACTTCCTCTGTGATGTCTAGCATACTTCGGGTTGTGAGTAGGGGTTCGTCATGATCATCCTTATCATGACGTCTGTGATGTCTTCGTGGTGGTTCCCTACTCTCCCTACGTCCTTGCCCTTGTCCTAACTCCTCTTGACCTTCCTGTCGAGGTCTTTCATCTTCCTTACTTTTACCCTCTTCGTTATGCTCACGGTGACTGCGCCCAGATGTGGAAGGAGAGTGTGAATGGTGAGATGAAGGAGAAGAGGAAGGGGATCCATCACCATGGTGATGTTTCTTACCTTCTCTTTGGCTGCTTTGGCCCCAATCATTGTGACGATCAAAGTGTCTATCCTTAGTGTGAGTGGTTGTTCCTGCCGTGAACAGTTGGTGCTCACGGGGATCAGAGCCTATAGCATGTACAGTTGATCGAAGGCCCTGATGCCTAACCTCTTCACCATTGTGATGAGGAGGAACATCATTTTCTAAGAAACCTATTGTGAGGGGTTCCTCATCTCCTATTTCACTAAGGACATGGGGGACCTTGCCCTTCAACAATGAGTGTTGGCTCTCCTACCTTTCATCCCGAATACGTTGGGCATATGTGGGATGATAATCCCTTGTGTCAAATTTATCCAGAATGTATTCCACAAATAGTTCTTGCATGCCAATTTGTGCTAAAGCACCGAAAAGCATGTTAGGGATTGATCGATCCAGGGGTAACACAATGTTACCTTGCAAATCTCTCCACCGCAGTTGTTCGTCTTGATAGAGAATAAAAGTAAAATCAGGCACATACTCATCGAGATGAGTATATGTCACCTTAGATTGCTGAGGACTTGGCTGATTCAAGTTATGTATATGTCGCTAACTATCTTCCGTGTTATCCTTAGGTGAGTTAACCTTATGAGAAGAAGCCATTTTATTGGTGTGCTATTCACCGTTAACTATGTTCTTGTTTAACTAATTAACCCAAAGGTTTGTTAAGGCTCACAACGATGTGAAAGATTTCCTAATGTTCTAATTGGTGTAAAAACACTTAGTCCCTCGTAACGGCACCAATGATGAATGGTGAGGTACCCCTACACTCAACCATACGAAACGAGCGTAGCATGCGCGATCTGGTTGAACTCCACAGACTAAATGCCTAAACGCCACAAGGAACACTTGGGGTTAATTAATCATTGTCTTTCCAGACTTACTTGTTGTTGTGTCAGTGCATGGTTAAGTAAGTCCAAGGTATATGATTTTTTTGGTATTTTCTGGTTTATCTCCTATGCTAAAGGGTGAAGGGTTAAGAGACTAAAACTATCTCTAACTATAGCGCTAAGTCCTAGCGTCAGCATCCGTTCCCACTTGCTATACACACCCTGAACTGTGCAACTGTGGCTACCAAATACTAATCGTTACTGGGATTACCACACGTAATGCATGTGCGCGAAGCGGTCGTATTGAGGCTCCTAACTAGCCTAAGTATGACAAGCAATCGATTCCCTGACTAGCCGTACACATCCGTAGATGCTCGTAATCAAGTCGTACTTGTCCCACGCTCTAGGAGGTAAGGGTGAGAGAATCTAATCATGATGAGTAGCCGATTCCTTGGCTAGCCATACATGTTCGTCAATGCTCGTAACCAAGTCATACTCATGCCACGTTACTAGGAAAGCAATAAATAACATTAAATAAACCTATCCATGTACTGCAAGGTTTATCCACAAAGCTCGTTATTGCTGTACACAACTTGCGTTCAGGTACAAAGCTGCTCGAATAAAGAACCGTTCACTTGGGGGACTCCTACTGCGGGCACATGGAAAATATTCTATCTCTAGGGTGATCAATCTGCCAGAGCTTCGCTACTTTATGCCTATTCTGTGAAATGAGGGGAGTACCGCCTCTTATTTATAGATTTGGCGATGGACCGCGATATCATGTAAGTGATATTGTAGGGAATGATGCGATATCGCGTACACGATATCGCGGCTTGTGCATATCGTGTCTCATCACTTTCTATAGGTTACTCTCCCTATGAGTTGGTGTATGGAAAACTTCCAACTCTCCTAATTCAATCTGAGCTTCGTACACTCTCAATAGCTTGTGACCTTAACCTTGACCTAAGTTTGACACAAAAAGAAAGATTGAGCAATGTAAATGTGCTAGAAAAAAATTGATTGGTAGCCCTATCCTTGAATAAAGTGCACAAGGCATTCAATAAACAATGACATAACCTAAGAATCAGAAGGATCAAACTTCAACCTGAAGATAAGGTACTCTACTAGAACCCCACACATGCTCCTCAAAAGTCCAAATTCCAAACATTGTGGAAGGGGCCTTATATAATAGATGAAACATTTTATTTTAGGGTCATGATCATATACAAACCTGAAAGCCAAACAAGAAGCAATTGATCAACACCAAGAGGTGAAGCCTTTCCATGAGCTCAAGCAAGTGAGTACAAAAAATACCTCAATGGATGGGCAACCATCTTAATTTTTTGAATCTACTCCTTCCAACTCAATCATGGGGGAGATGGCCATCCATGTTAACCATATACATGTCTCCTCAATTTTTCTATTTTTTAATACATTTTTGCTTTTTCCAAATTTTTTATTTTATACCTTTTTGATTTTAAGAAATTTTTCCTATTTTACACCATTTTTTGTTTTACACCATTGTTAACATTTAAATTTTTCTTTAATATTTTACACTTCTTATATATTTTACCTTTAGTTTATTTTATTTTTAGTGTGATTTTCTAATTTCTATCAATAAACATGCTTGTGTCTCAAGGGGTTGGATCAGTCTTGGAGTGGTGATGCGAAGGCATTATAAGTGGTTGGTTTTGGTCTAGACTAAGGATGGATCTTCTTAGGTCATTTAATCACAAATCTAGAAAGGAACTTCTTATGACCTTAATTTGGAACTCCATTCCACCTTCTCCATCATCCATCCATGTTGCCCATAACTTACCTCACTATGGGTGTCCATGTTCTGGTTTGGTGTCTTTGTTTGACATGAATTCTTGGGTAGAATCTTCCAGGTTTTGGTCCTTAATGTTCATAAAGCATTAATCACCTATGGGGCCCACAGACTCCTTAAGTTGAGGTCATGCAAGGGCAAACATGGCATGTGTCTACTATGGGAAGGATCCACTTGCATATCTCTTCGTTGGGTTCATTAAGCATCTTATCCTTAGGCATTATTACAATTAGAATCTTTCATGCATCCATCTTCTACATTCGACCATGTGCTCCTTTTAAGAATTTTCTTTGATTTACACATTCTCCATCAAATTTTTAAATTTTTAAGCTTTCAAAGATCCTCTGTCATGATTTCATCATATTCTTGGCTTTTCTGGAACTCCATGGATCCTAAATTCATTCAAAAATTCCATGTATTTTTTGAAATATTCAAGCTTGAAAATTTTGTTTATAGACTTCATAAATGGAATCTCATTGATTGAGCCCATGCATATACAAGGCCCCATATATGTGGCCTTGTTGATGCAGTGTAAAAATACTATATATATGCATGACCCCCTTAAAAAATTTTAGATTTTCTCATACATGTCCAAGGAGTTTTTGCAATTTTTAGAGTCTAGAATCTTCTAGAGCCCATAACTTTCTAACCATTTGTTCATATCACTATATTCTTTAACTTTGTAGCTTCTAGAGGTAAGCTCTTAGTTGTGGGGGCCACAAACATGCCATTTTTGACAAAAAATGTTTTTGAAATTTTTCTAACTCCCACAAAGGTTTAACTAAGAAATCATCATTAAAACACCAAATTAGGAGTTAAAATTTTTCAACGAGATTTGGTAACACTTATAATATAAAATTAATTAATAAAATAATCAATTTACCATTTTCAAATCATAGTCAACTATAAATAATTAATGAGATAAGGTATCCAAAAATTTTAAATTACACATTATATCTACTAATTTATGGATGTGTTGTGATCATAGATGGCACTAAAAGGCAAACACACACAGGAAAGAGGACCATCTCAACCAAGGAAAAAATGACCAAGAATGGGAAGGCGCTAAGAACTAGCCTAGGGAGAACTGATTGCAACCCATGCCATAGGGTGTCTTAGGGAAGAGGCCAAAGTGGAGTCTATTCATCAGATTTCATAACAGGTGGTAGCAATGGGACATTCCCACTAGGATGAGGCACTAGCTTAACAAGCAAACTTTGAGGTGACATTGATTAAAGCTTGTCTAAATTAAATTAGATTAAGAAAGGTCCAAAAGATAATGCTCTAAGAGTTGAACTTTAGCTCTTTCTTAGAGCAAGCACCTAAAGGGGTATAGGACCAATTGAAGACCTTTCCCATATGTTCAATTATCACTTCTAGTGGGGAGTGGTGTATGGGAGAGATATTGCTATTTTGGAACAATAGAAAGGTCAATTCAATGATCAAGATCAAGGACATTTTAGAATTCTACTTAATGCAAGCCATTGCAAAGACACTTGGCTTACCTCAAACTAGGGTGAATCTTACTAAGATTTTAATGTGAGTAGGCCCTAACATAAAAAATGAATGGATTTAGTAGTGCTATGGTGTCGACTGCAAGAAGTACGACATGCTCACACCAGTAGAAAGAATCCATTACAAGATTGTAACCTTTCATCTCAATCCCATAGTGAGGCCTAGTAAGATCACTATTTTTTCTACCCGTGTGTGTGCCACTTTAAGTGGAATATTTCTCATCAACCTTCCACAACTAATCTATTTGGAGATAGAGAAGTGGTTTAGGAAGAATGAACATGGAAGGAAGGCACTCCCCTTCTCATGCCTCATCAAAAGACTATGTCAAAGGGGAGGAATAGTCTACTACACTAATGATGCTATCTGATGCACTCTAATCATTAATTAGGCAGAGATGATGAAGGAAAAAACTCTTGCAAGAATGATATATGAAGAGGAGAAGTAGATACCACCTTCACCTACCACATAGAAAATAGTGTCATACATCACTACAACATCCTAATAGTTGTGAAAGTACCAAGAATGTCTCTTGAGTGAGTAAGAGCAATAGGCAAGCATGAGTGATGGAGATTCATTTGTGTATCAGCTTGTGATGAGTCACCTGAATGAGGTGGCTCAAGTTGTCAGCTTGATGTAGGGAGGTGGACCCATTTTCTATATCCAAAAAATGTAGTTATCCATGAGGTCAAATCCTAGCACTAGAGAGGTAATAATATGTCTCTCAGAATAACGATGACTCCTAGAGATTTTTGGGAATCCCACAACCTTTTCAGTGCACTTGGAGAAGGGAGAGGAGAAAACAGTATTGAAGATGTAGCACTAGTTGCAATAAACAATAGCAAAGGTGGTTGTTGATAAAATCACTGAAATACTCAATGCACTTGTTGTGTCTGTACTAGACATCAATACACTTAAAGATGTGTAGATGTCCACAGGGATCATAAGTGACTGATTAAGCATATCACAACATAAACAACTACTAGATTGACTAGTAGGAACTAGGCAACTGCTTCCAGAGGTTGTTGACCTTTTGGATAATATAACTATAACATAGTCAAAGCAGCTAGAGGCAAAGGAAAAGAATATTATATTGGAAGGATAATTCAAAATAGCCAAGGAGTTGAATGATTGCTTGGATGCAGAAGTTGCTAAATTGAGAGCCCAAATTACTGACACTACATTTCTCAACCTAGCATTAACAAGAGATGAAGCTCTTGAATAGCTTCATAATAGCTTGAAAGGGGTTGAGGATACGATGGAGACAATGATATTCTATCAATCCTTGGAAGAGGCCACCTAACATAGAATTCAAAAGGCCTTGGATTTGATCCACCAGGAGAATATGCAGCTAACTGTAGATAATCATCACTTGCAAAATGTTGATGTGCATACATAATAGTTGACTAATTTTATCCATCAATATTAGGAGCAACTAACTAGAGCAAATAAAAAGTTAAGGAGATTGGTAGCTAAAAATAGAAACCTCATCATGAAGGAGGTTCATGCCGTTTGCCAAAAGATTACATAGAGGGAGACACCTAGAAATTAGTGGATCTCAAATTTGGGAGAGTCAAAGATCACTACAGAGACTATGTTGGCCTACAGAAGGAAATAAATAAGAAACAAATTCAAGTGATGAAGGTAAAGGTAAACATGATCTTTTAGTAACTCCAATAAGGATGCAAATTATGGTAGCCCATCATTGATGGAATTGATTAATACAATAAAGTAGAAATTCACCTGAAGGAGTTACAGATAGAGGAGATGATTGAATATATGGAGCTTGCTAATCTCTGGTATGCAAACCTGGCTATGTTGACTACTAGATGACCATGATTAGAATTGAAAAAGAAAGTGGCTAACTTGTACTTATTGTACAATGTTAAGTTCAAGCACCACAAGGACACTAAGCAAAAGCTTGTAGAGGTAAACATTGAACTTGAGGTTCTTAAGGGTAAATATACTGATTAGAGATCCACTAATGAGAGCCTAGCCAAAAGAATAAATGACTACAAAGAGCTACAAAATGTAGTCATGGAATTTGATGTTGAATGCATACAATTCACTACTTGGTTCAGCAACATCAAGGAGATGTTCCTAGTAATGCCCTATCCATGGGATATCCCCATTCTAGCCTACATTGACAATGTCGTGTGGACTATGAATGATCACTAGCATAAGGAGGAGAAGATGAAGGCATTACTAGATTATTTTTACCTTCCACTAGAGGTAGCAGTTGTAGTAGGACAACTACAACCACCTCAGCCACTGCATGTGCCCAAAGTTGGTGAAGGTCCTTCAAAACCTTAGGAACCTCCATCACCTAGGACCGTTTGATCTTTTCAACCATCTTCATGCCATCAAAGGATGTGTTATCTAGTTTGATTAGCCATGTCATAGTGTTCAATTTTATGTCATGAACATCAGAAATTTTTTAATGGCATCAATCTATACACTTAGGCACTTAGTTTTGTTAGTTTTTTTTGTGTTAGTTTGTTGTGTTAAATGTTAGTTAATAATTTCATACCTTCAATATTTTAAGAGAACACAAGGACTAGCTTTTATTTAGTCATGGGGGTATGATGAAGCATAAAAGTGTCATGTCAATGGGCCTCCATTGACATGGTGTTGCTGCATCGATGGGGCCATGTCGATGTAGTGTTTACTATGTTTATGAGGTTCCATCGATGTAGTTCCGCAATAAAGTCTATAAATATGCACTCATCTGCTATGTTTATGAGAAGGTCTTGTCATAGTTTTAGCATAGCTCTTGCAATTTTGTCATTTGAGAGTTAGAATATTTTTCTGAGTGCTTACAATAGGAACCAGAAAGTGTACAAATCTTTATTTGAGCACTGATGTACCTAAGCACATTGGTACTTGGAATAGATTAATGATTTATTTATGAATTTACTATTTTCATTAATTATGTGATTAATTAAGATAATTAAGACTTTAATTAATTACTAATTAAGCTAAATAGACTAAACACATAACTACAACTACTTTAAGCATAACATACAATGCTTAGTAATCCTAGCAGCACTTAACGCTTGATAACCCATTAGTGTTGTATGCATTTAGGATATGTCGGGAAAGTGGGATTGGATGCTTATGTTAGGATAGTTAGTTATTAATTAGTAATCAGATTAGTTAAATTGTTTAATAAATTGAGTTTCAATTTCTTATCAATTGTAGTCAAATAAAATATAAAAGAATAAAAATCATGTGTCCCAATTACACTTAACGATACAACTAAGCTTCACAAGTGTAGTTGGGAAGATAACAATCATCACGATTAGATCTTTTCTAGAACTAGCGTACTTAGGAACTTAAGGTCTGCAGAATTTGACCAGATTGCACATGAATGCTTATAATCTATATGGTTGGGCATAAGGTATACTCACCACTCATAAATCTACAAGGATATAATACAACCTTAGCAACATGATAGAACTCACAATAGTAATCCAAAAGAATCCACAAATCCCCTTGATGTCACACCCTTTACATTCCCTCTTGGTTCTTCACTTTTTAGTCTAAGCATAATGATCAAAAGTTTATTCTTAGTTGTATGATAGAAAAGAATATTATTATGGCCATGGTAAGAACCTCTTATTTAGGGATGGATAGATGGATGGTGTGGGCTCACTGTTGAAATAATTAGTCCCTTATGACTTGGTAGCATAAATAAATACTCACCTTATTGGACTACATCTTGCCTTTAATCAATGTGTCTTATTAGTAATCATAGTTATTTACAAAGGATTTTCAACAAAGTATAAAAGAAATAAAAAAATAGTAAAAATTATGAAAAATGTTAAAATAATTGAAAATGTATAAGAATGTAAAAAATTCAAGAAATGAAAAGTATTAAAGAATGGAAAGAATTATATCAAAGAATTAGAAAAAGTAAAAGAATTGTAAAACAAAAAATGTAAAAGCACTTATTAATTCCTGAATTAGGATAAGGCATCTCCCCCACAAATGAACTCATGGGAAAGTGTTCAAAAGATTCTCCCTAGGTCTCCTAGATTGTACACTCTAAGTGGTTCATGTACCATCTTAAGTGGTTTAACTTTTTCATTATTATCCCATGCAATCTTGATGGTAGTTGAGTTTTGAACATCTAAGTCCCTATTTTCTTTTCCTTTTGGTGTATGATTATGAGTTATTAATTTCATTGTTGGGTCCTTAGTTGTAGTCATCTTCTTAGAATGAGAGGTAATAAGTGGATTATATTATTCCATACATTGGTTGAACAATTTTTAGTTCTCAATTAGTGGCCACAGGGTGTCTTTTGGTTTTGTGGCTCATGTGCTTTCTTATGAACATGTTTGTTTTTCACCTTTGTGAACTATTATGGTGACTATGTTAACATTCTAAAGTATCAGTACATTAATGCATCCTTTACTTTCAATAGCAATGAATGGAATCCACTATGTATGTATGGCTCTATGCACATCTTCTTTAGAGATCTTAACATATAGATCCCTCATACTTAGCTTAGCATTAACTATGCTAAGCCATGCTCTGCCCATGATAATTGGAAACTATTTATTAGCATCTTTTATATTAACTACCAAAAAATTTATTGGATAAGACCACCCATTAATAGTGGTCACTACATCATCTATCTATCTCAAAGGAATGACGAAAAATTGATTTGCAAGCTCCAACCTGATATTACACTCTTTCAATGGTGGTAGGTTTCATGCTTGATATGTTTTGTAAGAGATTAGATTTACCTTCAAACCTGAGTCTAATAGAGCTTTGAGTGGTAGATTTCTAGCTACTTGTAAATAAATCAAAGAAATTCCTGGATCAATTCTCTTCTTATAGAGTGATCCTTCCTTAATCTAATCTATGACAATTTTAGTGAGCATGATTGTATGTTTGGATTGGATGATGATGGAAGCTTGTTGGTTGTAAGAGAATATATGGTAGGGGAAGTTGGTCTCAATGAAGCTCTAAGTCTACCAACCAATTTAGGACTTGTCCTAAAGAAAAGACATTTTTTTGTTTGGCTCTTAGTGTTGCTAGTAGGATCCTCTATCTAAATGTTCACTACCCTTGTAGCTTTTCTTTGCAGTGGTTGTGATGGAAATTCACCTTACATAGCAGGTGGTGGCATTGGTGGTAAAGGATTTGTATGTTGATTTGAAACATCAACTACTTGTGGATGCACATACGAGTTTTAGTTGGTCCTTGGTGGCACTGATTTGTCGTATTCTAGTAGATAATATTGTGAAGTTTGAATAGTTTTATTTGCTAGTGAGATTGGATGCTGAACATAATATCCATAAGGATATACATGCTTATATGAATATTGTTACCTTGGTGGTGGCATTACCTATGTCTACAATTGCTACCACTATTGCTGATATTGTTACTATAGTTGAGGGTAGGCTTCACTTGGGTAATAGATTGGCTAGAAAAATTGCCTAATATTACCTTAAGGATAAGAAAGTTTTCTATGCCCCTACATTTTGATCAAACTTGGATTGAGTGCATATATCATAGATTCTTGCAAGTGGACCATGATAGGACAATATCCCTTAGGATGTTTACATTGACATACCTTGCATGCTTCCTTTTCCTCTAAACTAGATTTAGTGTACCCTTCAATGGTAGCAACATTTCCTTTATGATTATAACTATCTCATCCATAATCTCTTTTCTTATTCTTTTCCTTGCCCCTGTTGAGTGCTTTTTTAGTCTTTTCTTCCACAATCTTTAGGGTCATTACAATATTTTCATCTGTTGAATCCCAAACTTTCTCTACCTTACCACTATATCATTGATTGATTTTTGAATAGGTAGAGTCTTCTATTGAATAACTTTGTCCAAGGTTTCATCCTCTTAATTGTTGCATATTTGCACATCTGTTTTTTTAATTAATGGATCTCTATTATACTCTTCAATCAGTTCCCTTTTTTGTAACTCATATTACTTCTTTGCCACCTGCTTAATTAGTCTTTGAATGTGATGGATGATCATTTTTGATAATCTTCCTTGGGTGTAAGCCCCAAGAGTCTCTTTGGTTTTTCTTTGTAACCCATCTACAATGTGCCTTAGCTATTCCTTTGATGAAAATATATGGGTTGGAAATCTATGTAATAGTGAATAGTATCTACCCATTGCTACATTAAGGGTCTCATGAGTCCCTTTCTTCCATCCCTAGATTTGTTTTCACAAGTTTGACACTTGTGAATAGGTTTGATACTTGTCATTAAAGATTTTGAGAATGTACTCTAGCATCTAATGGATTTAGGTTCCAATGACCTATACCATCTCTCCACCTCCTTCACAAGTGTTCTAGGAAACAACTTCAACTTTTTCCAATCACTCTTTATGTTTTGGAGGGCATAGGCATCATGGTAAGCTTGAAGGTAATGCTATGGATTAGTGTTGTAGCCACTTTCAAATATTGGCATATTATTCATGCCCAACCATTTGATTAGGATATCCCTCATGTTCCTAGTTGGTATGTATATAGCTTCTTGGATGTTTCTCATGCTTTGGGTTGCCATAAGGGATTCATCATTGTGGTTAGGTTCGTATGCTCTATTGGAGCAGTGACCCCTTCTGTGCTCATACCTCTCTTGATCCTCTCTTCACTCTCTCCATCTCCTTCATTCATGTTCTTCATATTTTATATTAAAGTGCCTTGAATATCAATCATGATGGCCATGAGTCCTCCTTCCTTCCCTATCAATGTCCTAATACTTATTTCATCTCCTGACTGAGTCTTTCAATGATTGCGATGAGGTAGCAAAAAAAAAAAGCTAGCTTGTTCTCCTTTCATGACTCTTGTATGATTCTTTGTAGGATTTAACAAGAATCCTTAGCCTTATGTCCTATTTATACCTTGATTCAATAACCTTCCCCTTAAGTATCTTTGCTAATGTGGAATGAAGTTAGGCTTTGAAAGTCTAATGATTCGTGTTTTTGAAGGCTACTCATGGTTTTTAGTGAGTTGTTTTGAAATGAATGCATTAGCATCAAGCTCTTTCAAGCTAATAGAAGTATTTTCTTACTTCCCTTTGTTGTGTGCATCCTTGATCTCCATGGCAACATCTCTCCTCATCTACTCCTTTGTGGATTCATAGGGTCTTGTCATGTGCTAAGTCACATGATACCCTTACTGGATCTAGTCCAAATGCATTCCCCTTAGAGTAGTTTGGAGAATGTTAAGTGTTGTACATTTTGAAGGTAGGACTATGTTTTCTTGCATGTATTTCCACCTTATTTGATTGTCCTGATGGAAGATGAAAGTGAAGTTTGGATGGTATGAATCAATGTGAGCATAAGTGATTCTTGTCTTCATTAGCATTCCCCATTCTTCTTCATCAGTAATTTTGTTACTACTTCTTATTATCTCCTTGGTAGGTGATGGTTGATATTTGTGTGAAGTCATATTTTATAGTTTTAGATGTTATGTGTTAAGTATACTTTTCTCATGGTTGTAAGGTTTGACTTTGTGTTTTAGATACAACGAACTTTGAGAAATCAATTACTTAGCATACATTGATGTGTCCTCGGAAATGGCACCAATGATGAGCGATGGGGTAGTCCAACACCCAACCATACAAGATATGAGTATTCATGCATAGCCTAGTCAAATTCCATGAACAAGGCTATGTAATTATGCTAGTAATTGGTTAGAGTTTGCGATTGTTGTCTTCCCACATGAGCTAGCAAAATCGATGCGTATGGTTTAACTCAGGGTGAGGTGTATGATATTGATGTTGTATGGTTCATATTGCTCCTAGTAAATATAAAGTAAATGGAATGGTTTCTCAGTCTAAGTGATAGTAAATAAATCTAATCTAGCCTAGGTGATGGATATCCATTCTTGATTCTTCAAACATGTCTTGGACTCATGCAATCATTACTGGGATTGCCAAGTATTACGCTATTAGGCAAACCAAGCGATAATACTACTGGGTTATCAAACAATTACACTTAACACTCAGAATTATTTGTATCCATTTTTCTTAACAATAGTAATAATAAAGTACATAAAAAGTAAATTAGTACCTAGAGCAAACAGTAAACTTTAACCTAAGTCAAAGTAGGAAAATTATTCTAAGTGTGAACGGTAAAGAAACTAAGTGATGCTGCAATGATGAAAAATAATCCTAATCTTTATTTTCATGCATGAAACATGTCCAAGTACATTCCACTTAGATAAATACTTCATTCAATTACTAAACATCACACTATGGGCATACACTCCTAAGTGCTAAGTGCTAAAAACAAGAAAAAAATTGATAAAATTTCGGTAAGTTGAAATGAAAACTATTTATGGATCGTGCACCTAAGTGTTGTATTTATAGGCCTACACACATCTGCAATATTGAAGACATGAAATTATAGCTTATGCTTCAATATTAGGGATTTGATACCATGGCTTCAATATCATAGTTGATCAAAATTTAGATTTACCATGTTGTCATTCAAGAATGAGCTAGAAGGATGAGGAAGAAAACTTGACTAACCTTAAGCCTAAATAAACCCCTCTTGTGATGTTGACGAAGTTGACCTTACATACCCAAACCTTAAGCACTAAAAACCATTTTCTTATACAACCATAACATCCTAAAGTAACTTGATGACCATTGACCTCGAAGCTAAAAACATCATGGAGGGTCCCCTAGTCAAAGTTTCCATCTAAGATCATGATGGTGAGGAGAAAACACATGGGACCAAGTTTCTTACTAAGAATTAAGCTTGCTCATGACCTCGTGAAACTTTTACAATGCAACATTAAAGCCATCACATAGCCCTAATCATGTCTAACACTCACATGTTTGCTTGTAGTGTTGTTTATAATTGTTGATAGGTTGCAAAAAATGATAGATGTTGATGACTTTAATGATCTACAACAAGAAAGCCTACATGCTCTCTCTCTCTCCTTGTTTGGCACAATGAACAAACTAAAAAACTTTGTAAATATGATGTATATCATATAGATTCCTCTATGTTGTACCAGTTGTGATTTATGATGGCTTGGTTTGCTAGTTATCTCACATAGCCTTATACATTATATTGTAACAACATGCTTTCTTTGGCTAGTTTTCTTGTTCTCTTGGAGTTGTGCATGTAGGATGAAGCCTGGATTCATCGCAAAGGTGTAACTCATTGTAGTAGTAAGTCACCATGTGACCATTTTCTTATAGCCAAATACTACCTCTACCCTGTATTTCCTCATCATAGCCTTATCCCATCATCACAAGTACTCTTTGGCATGGTTCAACATGACTAAATCAAGTGTGGAGAGGGAACATCGGTGATGGACCTACAGTGATGTTATGTATTCTTTGTTGGTACCTCTCAACTCAATCCTCCAAATACCAACAAAGAGAGATCAATCAAACACCACCAAAATGGAATTTTGTAACCTTATTTTACATTGTAATCCTCATCCCACATAACCTGAGGCTCAAACTTCATTGTAAAATGTGAAGATTATAATCCAAGAGGTGCAATTTCACATACTTTAACTTTTGGGGCTGAAAAATGCCTCATAAGTGGTCAAAGCCTTAACCCCCAAGTGAAAAAAGCCACATTATTTCTATATTTGGGCTTGGGGAGGGGTGGTTTAAAATGCCTTTGGGATTGCCAAAATTGGCATTTTGATGGGTTTTGTGGGGGTATAACATTTGCTATGCTAGAGATACCTATTTGAGGATGTAACATCACCTATGCATAGTGTGGGCAGTATAACTCTTACCCCCTAGCATTGCTATTGCATCCTCCAATGTTGCTCTAGTGAAGGTCCAACATTACTCTAGCAAGGGTCCAACATTGCTTCAGCAAGGATTCAACATTACTCTAGCATGGGTGCTATACCCCCCAATGGGGATGTTGTACCCCCACTATGGGTGTCATACCCCTAGTGTGGCTCCTATAGGCCCAACATTGCTATTGGAAGGTCCAACGTGGGTAAAATTCTTGTTTACTATTTTTAGTAAACGGAATGGATTTGATGCCATGAGGGTCTAACACTTCCCATACATAGTAACCACATTGGATTTGAACATCCACCACACCTGTATGTAGCAAAAATTTGTTGGTGATCAAGTAGAATTTTTAGACAAATTCATGGCCTAAAGTCTATAAAAATGAAGTTTCAACATTATGTAAAGGGTCCAAAATTTTTTTCCAATTCCATATTTTTGCATTTTCAAGAATTTTTGCATTTGAGAGCTTTGAGCACACACATAGCTTCTTGAATCCCCTAGTATGGAACCCATAGCCATTATTACCCTTGTTATTTCCCTTTGGAAATTTGTGAGATTTTGGCATCAATGCTAAGTACTTGGGAAACCAAACTCCTATCTTTGCTCACTTTTGTGATCCAAATCCTTCATACCTCACACCCTCCTACATTAACTATGATGTGGATTTGGTGGAGGAGTAGAAAAGGTTTGAAAGAATTGGAAGTGGTAGAACCTCCAAATCATGGTCTAAACCCCAACTGAAGTGAACCCCCTACTACCATAGGCCATCTTGTACACATTTTCTATACCTTCTTTATTTTTTCTGAAATAAAGTTTATAGTTTCGTTTGTGTGCAAGTTTATTTATTTGTTTCATTTTTTCGTAATTTATCTTCTAGATTTGCATTTTGCATTTTTATTTTTTGTTATCTTATTTTTCCCTCCTTAATTCCTCGGGTGATCTACTAGACCATCTAGGATACCTTAGATCTTTTTTTTTGATGGAGGCCCTTAGGATCCAAGGTTAAGGTTGTTTTGCTGGGAATTCTTAGTTTCTTGAGTAACAAAGATTGTTAGTCATTACAGTGTGATACTTGAATTTTAAATCCACACACTACACTTTGGTCTAGGAATAACCTATAATGCTTAAAAACTATAATAGATGCCAACACAATAAGTCTAAAGCTTATTTATACTAGATTGAGTGTCATTTCTAGGATCTTTTGGTAAAAATTTGTAGCACACTTGTAGCTGAGAGATCATGTAGCAACAACAAACTATTTACAGTGAAAAAATTAGAGTTTTATAGTCATTTGCATTCATTACTCTATGCAGATTAGGTGAGAGATTAGCACAGATTTAGTGCAGAACATACCCTACCATTCATGCTAGATTTCAAGAATATTTTTTGTATTCACCAACATTTTCAAGTTTGTAGTATTTTCTAGTTTTGTCATATTTTCTCACTCTCTATTCTTGTTTCTACGTTGTAATTTGCATTTACACATTTTTCTTGATTTTTATCTTACAACTCTCGATAATAGATCTCTTAAGTTCTTAGACAATCAGCTAAATCATTTAAATTGCTTCAGATTCTTTTTGAGGCTTGTGAATACTAAAGTTAGACTATTCCATATGGGATCTTTTAGTTTTCTAGCTCTAGATTTTTCCATCATTACATATAGTAATTTAGTTGATGTTATTATCCATCAAGAATTAAACTTATTGATGGGTTCATTTAGAGGTTTCTTAATAGCCAAGAAGGATATAACACTAGTACTTTGAAGAACATTGACCTTAGAATTCTTAATGAAAGCTACCAACAATTATTTCAAGAAGGTAATAGAATCATGAGGCAAGGATCTATACCATTCCAAAGCTCTTCTAGAAAGAGAGAGAGAAATCTCTTAACATGATATGAGGATAAGGAGAAATAATCATGCATTTGTTTCTAAATGTGAATTCATGATTCATAGGATCCATATTTCAAAATTATATTTTATAAAATATGGTAATTAAGCTCCCTTTGGTAGAAATAACATAGGAATAATAGAGCTCATAGGATTATTCAAAACTTGATTCAAGGAAATGAGAGAGTTTCCTTACATGACTAGTGTCTTAGCTACTTTATCTTTAGTAATTTAGAGATGAAGTATAATATCATTAAGTAGTGCTAATAGCCATGTATTTGTTCCAAGAAAGTGAATGACAAGTTGAGTTATAGTAATAGGTAATGAAGTTAAGGAGGATACATGTACTGAATGGGTTTGAATGTGATGGAAGTAGGTATTCCTAATGAAATAGAATTAGATAGGTATAAGGAAAAGACTATGCATTACCAAGTTGGAGAATGCTAAACAATGGTGAAGTAATAGAAATAGGTAATGGAATGGATTGAAATAAAGGTATGTTAGGCTAGGGTTGAGGTATTGAATATGTAGATCCAAAAAATGGATTAGAGGATTGGAAGAAAAAGTGAGGTTTACTAACATTGTTAGGAGAAAAGAAATGATAGGATTAACAAATAAAGCTGAAGGAAAGGCTAGATGGTCATGTGCTAGTGAAAACATATCCAAGTGAAGAGCTTTAAGAAACTATGATATTGATGTTATGTATATGCTATGATAGAGAATTAGTATTACTAAGCTCTTTAGTTGACTATTCTTCATCTTCATCTATTATATGGTGATGAGTGAAGAATACCCCTACACTCAACCATATGAATCACAAGTGTTCACATGCGATCCAGTTGAATTCTGTAAATCTTAAGTTTTCAAGTACATTGATTCTAGGAAGTGAAGTCTAATTGTTACAATTTTTGTCTTTCCAATTATAGTTGTGAAATGCAAATGTATGGTTAAGTGCAACTGAGGCATCTAATTTTTATCATTTTTTAATGTTTTATGTTCTTGATGCTTAAAATAAAGGAATGAACTAATTTTTAATGGTTAATTTAATCTAATGAACTAGTTAATCTCTAACTAATCCTAACATAAGTATCTAGTCCCACTTTTTGTACACATCCTGAACACGTATAACACTACTAGGTTACCGAACTTTAAGCATTGCTGGGATTACCAAGTGTGATGCACATGCTCAACGTAGTCATACTTATGTGCTTAATTAGTTTCTATTTAGCCTAGCTAACTTAGCTTAATTTAGGTTAATTACTTAAAAGTATTAAATAAAAATTGCATAAAATATTAAATTCATAAATAAAATATTTAATATAGCCAAAGTGTTACAAGGTTTATTAGAAAGCTCATCTTTATTTCTGCACACACTATCGTGCTTAAGTATAATAGTGCTTGAATAAAGATCCATACACTTAGTGACTCCTATTGTAGGCACTTGGAAATATATTCTAACTCTAAGAAAGAAAAATAGCAAAAGCTCTGCTATGCTATGACAAAACTAATGCCTAAACCATGTGCCCAAGCACTATATTTATAGGCCAGCACACATCCCATGATATTGGATATTCGACATCACATCTTAGCCTTTGATATCAAGTATCCAATATCATGGGATTGGATATCAGGGCTAGACAAAATACAATTCATCATACCTCCACGATTGAGTGAAAACTCATCCTTAAGTAAATAAAAGGAGGAACAAGTCCCTTAAAAAATATTGGGAAGGTATGGGATTATTGATTGACATGAAAACTAACTTAGATGAAACAAATAGATTTTAAGTGCCCAAGTGTATAGATTTACAATCTTTTACAAAATTTGGTATTCATGATAATAGAATTGAACACTTTGGCCAAAACCGATATCCAACACCTCTAGGAGCTAAAGAATGAGAGAGAAGATTTAATGATCATGAATGATCCTCATCGCATGGTGTTACTACTTATTCTTTGGTGAAGATGGTTCTACTTCTAGTCCATGCTTCCCATTGCAATCATAACAAGATCACGGGTTAGTGTGCAATGTGTAACGTATAGCTTTTAGGCACCTTGTCTTGTTGGCAGTTACACTTGGCTAGGTTGTAATTATGGTGGATTGATTTCTTTTATAGTGTTAGTAGGAAGACTAAAAAATGGGGTGAAATGGATAAGTGGTCCATTATTAAATTTTGAAAAGCCCAAATGTGATGAAATGCTTAAAGAAGGTTAAAGAATTCACAATAAGAAAAAAAGGATTTTACTAAAAAACATTGTGAAGATGCACATAATTGGATGTCATCAATGGGAAATGCAAAAGGATTTGATTGTGAGAATGCCTAAGGATGAATAACTTAACTAATCCAACCAAAAGGTATGCAAGTGGGTCTTCCCCAAAGCAGGCACATGCCCTTGTTGCCCTTACATATCTTCAAACCAAGGAGTTTGTGGGTCCCATGGGTGATTAATGATTATAGAAAGTTAAGTACAAAAACCCAAAAGAAACCACCTAAGAATTTTGACACATTAAACTAAGACATTGAACAAGAACATGAACACCAACAAGGAGGTGAGGCATGGAAAGCTTAGATGGATGAGAGAGAAAAAGTGGAATAGAGTTCTCGATTAAGGTCACATGAAGTTCCTTACAAATTTTGTGGTTATGTGACTTGATAAAATCCATCCTTAGTCTAGACCAAAACCAACAACGTTTCGTGACTTTGCATCACCACTCTAAGACTAGTCCATCTCCTTGAGACATAAGAGTGCTCCCATAGAACAACCATTGTTCCTTATTTAAAAATCAAAGAGAATTAGGAAATGAGAAAGGACTTGAGTTAGAGGGGACCTTTAAGAGTGGGTAACATGTATTTCTAGTCCCATAACTAGTGCTTATAGCCCATTTATTTTGTCTATGAGATGTGCTTTGAATTTCCATAATTTTTTCTGAAATGGAAACACACCATGCAAAGACTTATTCAACCTCCTTTATTGGTTGACACAGAACAGTAAGAAATCCATGAAAACACTCATGCATCCAAGTAAGCAGAAAGGCATAAAGAGTATCAAGTCCCCTTGAATTCACACCATGTTCAAACCTTTGAATCCTTTTCAAGTTTGAAAACTACCAAGGTCACAAGTTCATTAAGGTTTTATTAATGAAAAGCAACCTCAAACATCCAACATAAAAAAACCATAGAGTTTTTGGATGCTTGGATGTCATGGACTCATTGCCTGTTTCATGAAAAAGAAACCATGTCTGAGTTATTAATAACAAAATTCAAAGCTAAAATTTAGACACCAACAATCAAATAACTGGATAGCACATGCCCACATCATGCAAACCACACTGTACCTAGTTGGTAATAAGGTGTGTTATTATTAGAACAAAATAAGAAAATCACACCAAAATAAAGAAAAATATAATAGAAATTGTAAAATATTCAAGAAAAATAAAATGTATTAATGATGTTGTAAAATAAAAATTAAAAAAAAATAAAGTAAAAACAAAAAGGTATAAGATAAAAAAGGCATAAAATAAAAAGTTATAAAAATAACAAGATGTAAAATAAAAACCTGTAAAACAAAAAGATGAAAAACTGAGGAGCCACTATAATGGTTAGGATGGATGGCCATATTCCCATGACTAAGTTAAAAGGAGGATATTCAAAAGATGGAGTAAGGTTGTCCATTTTATGAGGTGTTTGTTGCACTAGCTTTCTTAGCTTCATGGAAAGGTTTGACTTGTTATGTATTGACCAGTTGCTTTTTGTTTAGGCTCTCAAGTTTGTAGATTAACATGGACCTTGAAGGAAAGGTTTTGCAAATGATGTAAGGGCCTTCTCACAATTTTTGGAACTTGGTTTGTTATGGAACATGTGTTAGGTTCTAGTAGAGAACCTTATTTTTTGGTTGAAATTTGACTTTCCTATTTCTAAGGTCATGGTACATTTTGTTGAATGCCTTGTGCAACCCCTTAGATGATAGGGCCACTAATCAATTTTCATCTAGTAGGTTGAGATTTATTAATATTTTTTTTGTGCTAGATTTAAGTCGAGGTCAAGGTCACAGTCTATTCAAAGTGTATAGAGCTCAGATTAAATAGGAAGAGTTTGCAATTCTTCGAACACTAGCTCATAGGGACAGTAGCCTATATAGTGCTGCTAGGTGGATCAATAGGCTCAAAGGGCATCATTGAATTTCATGCTCTAGTATCAATAGGCTCAAAGGGCATTATTGAATCTCATTATGATCTTAGTATTTTCCCTATTTGTAAGCTTAGCTTGACTGCTGGCTTGGGGATGATAAGGTGTTGCTAATTTATGCTCAACCCCTAAGTGTTGCATGAGCTTTTGAAAGGTAGTGCTTATAAAGTGGGTTCCATTATTAGAAATTAATGCACAATGCACACCAAATCTATTTACAACATTCCATTTTACAAATTGAGTAGCAGTAGAAGATATATAGTTAGTGATAGCTGTTGCTTCTACCCATTTTGCACATTAGTCAACAATGACTATGATGTATGCCTTTTCTTTTGACATGGATGTGATGGAATCCATGAAGTCAATGCCCTAGATGTTGAAGGGTTCCAATGCTTGGATCCACTATTGAGATTTCTTTATTTGAGTAGTCATTCCACCATCTTGTTGGCAACATTCACAAGAGTTAAGAAATTGGTAAGCATCCCTAAAAAGTGTTGGCCAATAATATCTTGCCATAAGGATTTTAATGGCTATGCATCTCCTAGCATAGTGGCCTCCACAAGGACCCTCATGAGCATCGTAGAGAATGTATAGTTGATCAACATCAAGGGCATACCAATGAACCATGCCATCAACACATACCTTGTAGAGATGTCTGTTGATCTCCATGAAGCATTTTACTTGGTGAAAAAAATACTATTTCAACCTCTAGTCGAACTCTTGTGGCATCTCTTAAGTGAGAAGATAGGTGAGAATGTCACCATACCATTTAGGCTTAACAAAAAAAATTTTAGTTATAGCCCTAACAAAGTGGAGTTCATCAAGAAACTAATTAGATAGTGGGATTTCCTCCTCTTTGTTGTTACATTGCAACCAAGACAAGTGGTCAATGATTACATTCTTAATTCCCTTTTAATCTACCATTGTAATATTGAATTCATACAAGATCACTAGCCATTATATGACATTGGAACTTACCATTGGCTTATTCATTAGGAAGTGAATTGCACTATGGTCTCTATGCTTAAACACTTTATACCCAAGTTCATAGTACCTAAACTTTTCCAAAGCAAATACCAGTACCATCAATTCCTTTTTTGTGGTGGTGTATTTTAGTTGTGCACCAATAATGCTTTGGCTTGTACAGTGGATGGAATATGGATGTTTCTTATCTTCCAACTACATAAGCACTACATCCAAGGCATAATTTGATACATCCATCATGACATGAAATGGTCTAGACCAATCTAGTGCATGTAGAATTGGTATTTCTATAAGTTTCTCCTTTAGCTATTGGAATGCATTTTCACATTCCTTGATCCAAACAACTGAAGTATCTTTCTTGTTAGCTTAACCAATGATTTTGTGATCTTAGAGAAATTCTCTATGAATTACTGGTAGTACCCAATGTGTCCAAGAAATGATTGAACATCTTTCGTAGTTTCTAGTTGATGGGTAATTCCTTAGATGACCCTAAGATTTTTAGAGCCTACCTCAATCTTCACTTATGAGATTTTGTGTCCCAACACAATGCCCTTCTAAACCATCATATGGCTCTTCTACTGATTGATACAAAGATTAGTCTCCATACATCTTTTGAGCACTTGTTCAAGATGGTCTAAGGCTTCCTCAAATGTAGCCCCATAGGTAGAAAATTCATCCATGGAAACTTCAAACCTACTACCAATTTGCTATTGAAAAATACTCAAGACCAGGCATTAGAATGTGGTTGGGGCATTACATAGGCCATATGGCATATTTTGATATGAAAAAGATCCCTTAGGGACTCATGAATGTGATTTTTTCCTGATTGTCTAGCATGATTTGGATTTTGTTATAGCCACTATAACCATCCAAAAACTTGTAATAGCAATGCCCAGATATAGTATTCAAAACTTGATCCACAAATGGTAATGGAAAATGATCTTTGAATGTTTCCATATTTAATAGTCAAAAATCAATGTAGATCCATCACTTGCCATATTTCTTTGGCATAATCATGAGTGGGCTAATCCACTCACTATCTACAATGGAATAGATAAACCCCATCTTGAGGAGTTGTTGAATTTCCTCTTTAATGATATGCTTCAATTTGGGGTTCAATCATCGCTATGGTTTCCTCTTTGGCTTCATGGCCAGATCAATGTAGATACGATGCTAGCATATTCTAAGATTAATCCTTGTGAGTTTGGGATATAACCAAGCAAAGGTTGTTGGCCATCTATTGACCACATTCAGCTACATCTCCTTTTGTTTAGGAGCAAGATTTGCATTGATTATTACTGACTTCCCATTTTTTAAGAATGCATATTCCATGCTAGCAGGTAGAATTTTCAACTCAAGGGGCTCTTATTTAAAATTTTTAAGAATTTCAAACTCTTTCCAATTGGTATCATCAATTTTTCCAATGAAGAGTTGGTGATGAACTTGCTGTAGTTCATCCATGCCTTCCACATAGGCACATGTTAAGCTCTCAGCATGTTCCATGAAAATTATTGAGCTACTTCCAAGATTAGCTATCAACCACTAGGTGCCCTCCTATTTTGTGGTTGTTACATGTAGGCATCTTTGAATTTCAAATGTGTTAGCACACTGACTGCTTGCTTTGATAGATACACTATTAATAGTCCATAGTTTCTGCACATAGTTACACTGTGTATCATTGTACACGATGCATGAAACTTCCTCTTGATCTTTTCAAATGAATTTTCTTTATAGATTTCAAGGGAAAGATTTTGTATCCCCAATCATGCATCAATAGTGCTTAGCCAAGCCCTTCCCATGATGATTAGAAAGTCCCCCTTGCAATTGTTTACATAGATCACTAGGAAATCAATGGGGTAGGACCGTCCATAAACATTAATTATAATGTCCTCCGCTAGTCCCAAGGAAATAGTGATGGACTAATCAGCCAACTTGAGATGGATGTTGCTCTTCTTGAGTGGAGGTAGGTTCCAGGATTTATACATCTCATGGAAAATTAGATTAACACCAGAACCTAAATCAAAAAGAGCTTTACAAGGATCATTCCCAATAATTTGTAGGTAAATAAGGGGACTTTTAGGAATAGATAGTTTCCTGGAAAGGTGGCCAACATTTATCTAATTGATTATTGCATGGGTTAACATGATAGTATGCACTTTGGGAGATGTTTGGTTTGAAGGCGACTTGAAAAAATTAGATGTAGAGGGTGATGGAAAAATAGGGTTGCTAGTTGTAGGGGTATGTGAGGATTTAGTTGGGCTATTGGTTCAAAAGAAAGGTCTTTTTCGTGATCTAGTTTCTGAACTGCTTGGCTAAGAAGCCAATTGTAAGTTAATAGCCCTTGTTATGTTGTCTTATTGTAGATGATGTGGAATTTCTCCTTCCATTGATGGAGTAGGTAGTAACTAAGTTGAGGGTAGAGAGACATATGCAAAAGCATGAGGAGAGTAATATGGATATGGGATTCTCCTTTAGTAGATGGAGAATGAGTTTTGTAATACTTTGGAGGGTAGTAGTAATGTTGGAAGGTGGCATGATTAGAAGAGTCATGCAGAGAAATAAGTAGCTAAACATAGCACCCATATGGATATGGTGGTGGCATCCCCCATGACTATGGATATTGCCACTACTAGTACTACTCATATAGTTGTGGTGGATCTTCTCTTGGATAGTATGTTTATTGTTGGTGGAACTACCTAGGATTGTCTTGAGGATAAGGTAATCTTTTGGGTGCTTACCTTCTTGCCAATCTAAGATTCAGAGTGTACAACCTAGACTTCTACAAGTGTGACATGACATGGTAACACCCTTTAAGATGTTTGTATTGGTAGATGTCACACCCACCATCATCATCTGATTATATCTCCACAAATTCTTCTACTATAGTAGCTTTGCCCTTACCCCTTTGGTAGGCACATTTAGCTTCTCTCCACCTCCTATAGTCATGATCACTACTTCTACTATCTTGATTCTACTATATAATTCTACTCTACTATCTTGATTCTACTATATAATTCTACTCTACTATCTTGATTCCTCTATAATTCTTAGAGTAGTTTGGAATTTTTTATGCAACAAATCCCACATTTTATCTACCTTTGCTAAAATTTTAGACATAGATTTTTGTATCAGTAATGTCTTTTTGTTCACCACTTAATCAAGTGGTGACTCCTCCTCAATATCACAAAATTAGACCTTCCTCTTTCTAATGGAATGGTACTTATTATATTCTTTTGCACTTTCTCATCTTCTTCCTTTGCTACCTACTCAATCAGCCTTTGAATCTAATGGGCTCTTAGTTTTGACAATTGCCCTTGGGCATACACATGAAGAGTTCTCTTTGTTTCTAATCAGAGCCCATATATGATATTGCACAGTGGTTCCTATTGAGAATAACCATGGCTAGGAAATCTTTGCAACATAGAATACTATTGGCCCATGTCTACATCCAAGGATTCATGCGTCCATTGTTTCCATTCTTGGATCTACTTCCTCAAGTTGAACACTTAGGAGTACATCTAATATTTGTCATTGAATAGTTTGAGCATTGTACTCCACCATCTAATGGATTCTAATGAGTGGAAAGGTACCCCTACACCCTACCATATGAATCACAAAGTGTTCATGTGTGATTCAGTCAAATTTTGTAGACTTTATCATTTCTAGTAAACTAGCCCTTTAGGAGGTGAATTCAACCTTAAGGTCAATTGTTGTCTTCTCAATTACACTTATTTCATTCATTGGTATGGTTAAGTGTAACTAAGGCATTTTATTTTTGTCATTTTTGTGTTTTATAATTGGGTGCTTGAATTGTAGATAAAAATAGATTTGATTAACTAATTTAAATTAAATAATTAACTAATCATTTAACTAATCCTAACATAAGTATCCATTCCCACTTTCTATACATGTCTTAAACCCATGTATCCACTACTAGGTGACCAAGCACTATGCTACTGGGCATACCAAGTGATAACACTATTGGGATTATCAAGTGAATATGTGTTATGCTTGAAGTGGTTGTACGTATGTATTTAATCTATCTAGCTTAATTACTTCATTAACTAAATTGCTAAAAAATATTTGTGAAATAATTAAGAACAATTAACAAATAACTAAAAACATTGAATGCATAAATGAAATAGCTAATCTATTCAAAGTGCTACAAGGTTTATTAGAAAGCTCATCTTTATTATCGCACACACTATCGTGCTTAGGTACAACAATGCTCAAATAAACATCTGTATGCTCAATGACTCCTGCTATGGGCACTCAAAGGAAAAATTCTAACTTTCAAATAGAAAAAAATGCAAGAGATCTGCTGCAACTACAATATACTTCTACCATATATGTGGTTACAAGTGCTTATTTATAGTCAAAAATCAAGAAAATTGACACTACATCAATGGGCCCTCGTTGACACATCGTAAGATGTGTTGATTAGGCCTCGTTAATGCAACCAACTTAACATGGCTCATCATACCCCCATGATTGATTGAAAACTCATCCTTGAGTTCTATTACAAAATTGGGCAGTATGGAATTATTGATTGACTTTTCTTTACATAAAGAAAACTAACTAACTTGACACATTACAAAAAATGAAGGTGTTCAGGACACAAAATTGAATACCATGATTCAACTTTTCAAAATTGAATAACACATTCCTTGATAGTGTGAAGCTTGTTAGAAAAGATCAAACAATCTTAGGCAGTGGTGGTCCCTGAGGTTCCAAGGGACCTTCACATGCTTTATACACTAGTGGTGGTTGAGGTGGCTATGGTTTTTCTATTACTATTGTGACTTCAGGTGGGAGGCAGAAAGCACCTAGCAGTACTTTCATTTTCTCCTCCTTACTCCTAGGATCATGCATTATCCATGTAACTTTTCTAATATGGGTTGGAATAGGCACATCTCAAGGACACAGGATTGCTAAAAACAACTCCTTGGCATTGATAAACCAACTAGCAAACTATTTTTATTCAATGTCAAATGCTCTCATTATGTTCTTCAGCTCTTGGTAGTCATCCATCCATCTGGCTAGGTACTTAGCAATAGATAATTAATCTTTGAATCACCCTCTGAGAACTTTGAGTTTAGCATTAGTAGTCCCAAAATTTTACTTGGTGTCCTTGTGGTGTTTGAACTTGGCCTTGTATAGCAAATACGAGCTATCCACTTGTTTTTCTAACTTTGTCCATGGTCGTTCAGTAGTTAGCATTGATAGGTTTGCATAATGGAGATTGGCCAACTCCATGTACTTTGTCATCTACTTGATTTGCAACTCCATCAAGCAGATATCTGCTTTGTTGTAGGTGTCAATCCCATCAAGGATGGGTTGCCACATCTCTCTTCCTTATTGGAGTTGTTGGAGGCCTTCATTCATTTTTTTCTTTGCCATTTGGAGTTGTTTTTCATTCACTTATTTTTACAAACTGACCTATTCCCTATAGTGATTTTTCACTTTTTCAAATTTGAGAGCTTCATTCTTCCAGGTGGCAATCTTGATGGCAGAATTTTGATGTAAGGTGCATACCTCCTCCATTGATAGATTGTGGTTCTTCATAGCCAATTTCCTTAGTTCAATGTTTACATTGGCAAGCTACTCCTGTTGTTGATGAATGAATTCTTGCATTTGAACTATTTGAGTATCAACATTTTGTAGGTGATAATTTTGTGTGATTAGTGCTTCATTATCTTAGCACATTTGATTCAAGTTCTTTTTGATTGAGTGTGTTTTAGCTTCTACTATGGATTGTTTAAAGATGACCATCACTACCTCCTCCTCAGCCTTTTAAAATCATTCTTGAAGCTATTTGATAGCTTCATCTCTTATCATTGCTAGGTTGAGGATTTCTTGTTTTGCAAGTTGGGCATGAAGTTTGACAACCTTCGTGGCCAAGTGTTGATTTTTCTCTTACACTATTTCTAGTTGCCCCTTCAAAATAATACATCTGCCCATTACATTCAGTAGCTTTGACTGGGTTGTAGTGATGTTCTTTGGAAGATCAAAGATGTCTAGAGTTAGTTACTCAGTTCCTACTAGTTGTTCCAAAAAATTTTCATGTTGAGCTACATCTAACTTCCTATTGACTATGCTTGTGGATGTCTACACATCTTGGAGTATAGATACATTTGGTACAGATGTCACAAATGCATTCAATGCTTTAGCTACACAGTTAGCTACCATTTCTATTGTTGTCTCCTACCCTTGGTGTTACATCACTAAGATAGTTGTTTCTTCACCTTCCTCCAACCTTACTGAGAAAGTGGCAACGTTCCCAGAGATTTTTGGGAATAGATGATGTGTTTCTAATGAACTCTCACCTCTTGAGTGTTGGGATCTAACCTTGAAGGTAGTTGTGTTCTTTAGGCAGAGAAAATGGAACCACCTCTCTCCATCTAGCTAACTATTCAGGCCATCTCATTAAGTTGACTTATCACTAGCTGATACATAGATGGATCCACCCCACTCATTTCTACTTGTTTCTCTTGTTTGCTCAAGGGCTATTCTTTGATTTGACATAGACACTTAATGCTTGCGCAAGCCTTCAATGTTGTTTCTTGAGTGGTTGGTGGTGGCAGAGGCTCCTCTTCTTGGATTATCACTAGTGTTTTATCCTTAGGATTTCTGACCATGAGGCCAAGGGAACATGCCTGAGAGTGTCATTAGAATAGCAAATAATACTTGTCCTTTTGTAGAGGTTTTTGATGAGGCATATAAAGTGTAGGGACTTTCTTCCACATTCATTTTCTTTATTTTTGTTTCAATTTCCAAGTATATCAGTTGTGGAAGGCTAATGGGGAACTTCTTGCTTACAGAGATGCATACTTGGGTAGAGAAAGTAGCCACCTTGCTTGGCCTTACCATTGGATAGAGGTGATAGTTCAAAATCTTGAAATAAATCCACTCCATCAGTGTGAGCACACCATACTCCTTACAATCGACTCCATAACATGAATGGATCCACTTCCTTTTGGCCTCAGCATCATCTTTTGTAGGCAATTCAACTAGCTATGTTCCTATGTCAGGAAACCAAAGTGCCTATGTAATGGCTTCTACTAAGTAGGACACTTAAATGTCCTTGATCTTGATAATGGACCCTTGGCATTCAGCTACTTTAGAAGAGATAGGTCTCTCCCATGTACCATTTTCCACTAGACATGATGATTGGCCACATGGGAGAGGTCTGTAGTTATGTCTTGACATCCTTTGGGCCTTTGCCCAAAAATGATCAAAAGTTAATCTCTTGAAAAACTAATCTTTGAATGTCTCAGGATCAAATGATGTCTAGGTAGGCTTGAGTCAAACTGACCTCAAGCCTTGGCATGGGTCCAGGCACTCTTTGTGATTGTTTGGTTGGCACTTCTTCCTCTAGAATCTATTAGATAGATTCCACTTTGGGCTTCTCTTGAAGAGGTCTCATTGTAAGGGTTGCCTCTGGTAGTTCTTGGCCTTGTTCTTGTTGGCCCCTTCTAACTCTAGGTCATTTCTCCCATGGTTGTGAGGGTTCTCCTTCCTATAAACATTTTTGTTTGGGTGCCATTTGTAATCATAATAAGACCATGGATTAGCAATCATTGTGTAACCTTAAAACAATTAGGATACCTTAACTCTCGAGGATAGTTACACTTGGCTAAGTTGTGATTATGGTTGATTTCCAAAAAAAAAATTCATCAATTTTTTATTGGAAACCTTAAGGTTTGTGGCCCCCATGATAAAGATCTTACCTTTGGTAAGCACAAGATCAAAAAACTAAGTGATTTGGACAAACGGTTGGGAAGTTATGAGCTCTAGAAGGTTTTGAGCTCTGAAAAATTACACAAATTCCTAAGTGTCTAGTGGTATATATAGGATCTAAGGACTACATTAACAAGGCCTCATCAATGTGGTCAGCTATGTTGATGAGGCCTTATTAACACAGTCAATGACCACAATTGACTTTGTCAAACTTTTAAAAACAAGGAATTTTTGGATGAAATTAGGATCAAATGGAAGCTCAGAAGATTAAGAATAGTATGAAAACATGAGAAGAGGGTGTTGAAGCTTATAAATTTTAACAAATGGAGAAAAATTGATTTAATGGATGAATGAAATGAAAGATTAAGAAGTACCAAGTAGTTTACGTAATGGAAAATGCAAAAGGTAGGATTGTAGTGATGTCAAAGGTAAGGAACCTTAACTAATCAAGTTAAGAGCTATGCAAGTCGGTCCTCCCCATAGTAGGTTCATGCCCATTTTTTCCCTTACATAACCTCAACTAAGGAGTCCGTGGGCCCCATAGTCGATTAAATAATCATGAAAAATTAAAGAACAACCCAAAAGAATCTACTTAAGAATCCCAACACATCAGACCAAGACATAGAGCATAACATAGAACACAATAGTGAGGTGAGTTACGGTAGCATAGATGGATGATAGAGAAGGTGGAATGGAGTTTCAAATTGAGGTCATAAGAAGTCCCTTATGGAATTTGTAGTTAAAATGACTTGAGAGGTTCCATCCTTAGTCTAGACCAAAACCATCCACTTTCAGTGACTTCACATTTCCACGCCAAGATCGATCCATCCACTTAAGAGACAAGATTACTTCCAAAAAACAACCACCATTCCACAAGGAGAAGAAAAGTGAAGTAAGAAGTGAGAGAGAGAGCCTTAGTTAGAGGGGACCTTCAAGCATAGGTGCATGCTGTTCAAGTCCCATAACCAATGCTTGTAGCCAAATTATTTGTCCAAGGGGTGTGCATTGAATTCCCATTGTTTTGTTTTTTATTTTTATTTTTTTGAAATTGAAACCATACCATGCAAGGACTTATTTGTGTTGAATGGGTGTGCTTTGAATTCCCATAATTTTATTTTATTTTTTGAAATGGGAATCACACCATGTAATGATGTTATTTGACTTCCTATTAGTGTTGGTGTGAAATGGTAAGAAGGCCATGAACAACACTCAAGCACTCAAGTAAGTAGAAGAGTACAATGAGTAATGAGTCCTCTTGAAGTCACATCCTTTACAAACCTTTGAATCCTTCCTAATTCTAGAGCTACCAAGGTCACCAATTGATTAAAAGCTTCTTTAATGAAAAAGGATGTCAAATTCCTAGAACAAAGAAAATCATAGAGTTAATTGGATGGGTAGATGATGTGGACTCACTACTTGTTCCATGAAAAATAAACCATGTCAAAGTTATCAGACATTAGAATTCAAAAATAGAAACTAGACATCGACAATCACTCATTAAGCACAAATCATCATTAGTGAATAGCAACAGTAGCACTGTGTCCTATGAAAATAAAGCAAATTTATTAGCAAAAATTAAAAAATACCACACTTTAATAAAATAAAATAAAATAAAATATATAAGAAAATGTAAAATAGTCAAGAAGGTTCAAAGGTACTAAAGATGGTGTAAAATGATAAAAATTCAAAAATAAAAAATTTGTAAAATCAAAAATATGAAAAACAGAAAGGTAGAAAAACTGAGAGGCCAATTTGATGGTTAGCACAGATGGAATTCTCCCCCATGACTTAGTTGAAAGGAGGAGATTCGAAAAATAGAATGTGGTTGTCTATCCATTGAGATGACATTTACACTGGCTTGTCTTGGTTTGAGAAAAGGCTTTATTGTTGGATGTTGACCAACTACTTTTTATTTGGGCTATTAAGTTTGTAGATAACATGGCCCCAAAGGGAAAGGTTTAATCAATTATATAAGATCCCTTCCATAATGTTTAAAACTTTTTCTTTTGGGGTACATGTGTGGGGTTCCAGTAAAGAACCTTATCTCGTGGTTGAAGTTTTAATTTCCTAATTCTAAGATCATGACATTGCTTGTTGAATACCTTGTTCACCTCATTCAAGGATAGGACCACTAATCAATTTTCATCTAACATGGTTTGACTGATTAATATTTACTTTTGTGCTAAACTTAGATCAAGGTTTAGATCATAGGCTATTGAGAGTGTACGTAGCTTGGATTGTATTGGAAGCATTGGAAGTTTCACATACACTAACTCATAGGAAGAATAGCCAATAGGAAATTTCCAAGTTGAATGATAAGTCCAAAGAGCATTGTTAAGTTTTGTACTCCAGTCCTTCCTATATTTTCTAATGGTCCATGTTAGTATTTTTGCAATCTCTTAGTTGGTTACCTTTGCTTGACCATTGGCTTAGGGATGATAAGGTGTTGTTAATTTATGTTCTACCCCCAAGCCATACATTAATTTTCTAAATGTGGCTCCTATGAAATGAGTTCCATTATTAGAAATTAGTGAATGTGTCACCCTAAACCTATTCATGATATTTTGTTATATAAATTTGACAGCAGTGGATGATGTAAAATCAGTAACAACTATTGATTCTATCCATTTTATGTAGTAGTCAATTGCTACTATAATATATGCCTTCCCATTTGACATGTGTGTGATGGGATCCATGAAGTTAACACCCCATATATCAAAAGGTTCCAGTGGTTAAATCCACTGTTGAGGACCTTCCATGCAAGCATTCATCCCCTCATCACATTGACAATGTTCACAAGACTTGACAAACTGGTGGGCATCCCTAAAGATTGTAGGCTAATAGTATCCTACCATTAGGATTTTTACAGTTGTGTGTCTTCCTGCATAGTGGCCTCCACAAGGCCCATCATGAGCATCTTGGATAATGCATAGTTAATCTTCATCAGGGACACACCAATAGATCAGGCCATTGGCACACACCTTAAGGTGTCTATTGATTTCCATGAAGTATTTGACCCAATGAACACATTGTTACTTCTTCCTAAAATCCAAGTCTTGTGGCATCTCTTGAGTGAGAAGATAAGGATACCATTATACCATGTTGCTTTTGTAGGCATTTTTTCACTTATTACTCTAGTAAAGAGGAGTTCATCTAGAAACTGATTAGAGAGTGGGCTTTCCTCCTCTTTGTTAGCCCATATTAAGCAAGAGATGGTCAATGATCACATTCTTGGTTCCTTTTTGATCTATCATAGTGAAATCAAATTCCTACAAGATCATAAGCCACTGTATAACACGAGGGCTCACTATAAGCTTGTCCATGAGGAAGCAAATTGCACTATGGTCCGTATGCACAAATACTTTGTAACCAAGCACATAGTGCCTAAAATTTTCAAGTGTGTACACCACTACCATTAATTCTTTCTCTATGGTGGTGTAATTTAATTATGCTGCCATAATGCTTCAACTCACGTAGCAGATATAATATGGACATTTTTTATCATCCATCTATGTGAGCACTACTCCAAAAGCATAGTTAGATGCGTTTGTCATGATATGAAATGGTTTGAACCAATCTGGTGCTCCTAGGATTGGTGTTTCTATGATTTTTTCTTTTAATTATTAGAATTCTTGTTCACATTCCTTGGTCTAGATGAAAGGTGCATCTTTCTTTGTAAGCTCTACCAATGACTTTGCAATCTTAGAGAAATTCTCAATAAATCCATCGATACTAGCCAGTGTATCCAAGGAATGACTAGACATCTTTAATGGTCTTTGGTTGATGTGTTGTTCCTTGGATGACCCTTATCTTTTCTGGGTCTACATCAATCCCTTTTTCTAAAATTTGATGCCCTAGCATAATGCCTTCTTGGACCATGTGATGGCTACTAGGTAAGCCACAGGTTTTTTTCAACACATCTTTTCAGCACTTATTCAAGTTAATCCAAGGTTTGCTCAAAGGTAACTCCATAGGTGGAAAAGTCATCCATGAAGACTTCAACACCACTACCTATTTGCTATTGAAAGATACTAAGGACCAAGCATTGAAATTTTTTAGGGGCATTGAATAGACCAAATGACATCTTATAATATGCAAAACTCCCTCAGGGACTCGTGAATGTTGTCTTGGCCTAATCTTCAGCTACAGTTTGGATTTGGTTATAGCCACTATAACCATTCAAAAAGCTATAATAAAAATGCTTGGATATGGTGTCTAGTACATGATCCACAAATGGAAAAGAAAAGTAATCCTTAAATGTTGTCATATTTAATAGCCTAAATTTAATGCAGACCTACGATTTTCCACTCTTCTTTGGTACAATTATGAGTGGACTAAGCCACTCACTATCTACAATTAGATAGATAAACCTTGCCTTGAGGAGTTGCTCTATCTCTTTCTTGATGAGTTGCTTTAATTTGGGGTTCAACCACCTTTGCAACTACCTTCTAGGTTTCATGGTTGGATCAGTGTAGATGTGATGCTCACATATCCTTTGATCGATTCCTATTAGCTCTGGATATGACCAAGCAAAGGTTGTTTATCATTTATTCATGACTTTCAATAAATTTTCTTTTTGCTCAGGAGCAAGTTTGGCATTAATGATGACTAGTTTACCATTCTATAAAAATGCATACTCCATGGCGATTGGTAAATTTTTTAGTTCTAAGGGATCCTACTTGAAGTGATCAAGGATTTCCAACTATCCCCAACAAGTATCATCATCTTCATTAAAAAGTTGGGAACGAACTTGTTTAATTTTGTCCATACCTTCAACATATGCACATGTCAGGCTCTTAGTTGGCTCCATGCGTATTGTGTTACTATCTAAATTAGCTATTAGCCACTGGGTGCCCTCCTATTTTGTGGCTGCTACATATAGACACCTTTGAATATTGATCTCTTACACACACTAATTACATGCTTTAATGTATGTGCTCTTGATTGACCAAATCCTTTGCATGTAATTACATCCATTATTACTAAATGTGATGCATGGAATACACTTCTTCTCAATTTTTCCTAACTCATTTTCCTTGGATATTTCTAGAGATAGGTCCCTTATACCCATTCATGTGTCAACTATGTTTAAGCAAGCTCTTCCCATAATAATAGAAAAGTCATTTTTACAGTTGTCCAGCTTGATTACCAAAAAATCAATAGGATAAGACCACCCACAAACCATGGTTACAATGTCCTCTACTAATCCCAAAGGAACAATAATCAACTGATTTGCTAATTCTAAACAAATGTTACTCTTCTTGAGAGGTGGTAGGTTCTAGGCCTTGTACATGTCATGGGAGATGAGGTTAACTCTAGAACCAAAGTCAAGAAGAGCTTTGCATGGATTTTGTCTAGCAATTTATAGATAGATGAGTGTACTTCCTAGGTTAGATCTTTTTGTAGGAAGATTTCCAGCCTTGATCTAGTCAGAAATAGCATGGGTTAGCATTATAGTGCAGATCCTAGGGGATACTTGGTTTGAAGGGCACTCAAAGGTATTTGATGTAGAGGATGAGGGTGATGGAGATATAGGACAATTAGACAGAGTAGGTTGTGAGGGCAGGAGAGGATTGCTGGCCTAGAAGAAAGATTGTTTTCTTGATCGATTATCTAGACCACTTAGTTGAAAAACTAGTTGTGAGTTAAAGCCCTTGTAGCATTTCATTGTTGTAGTTGTGCACCTATACCAAAGTTGTTCCCTCTGAGAGTAACCATGGCTAAGGCATCTATGTAGGATTGAATAGTATCAGTCCATGGTAGCATCCAAGGGTTCATGTGCTCCTTGTTTCTAGCCTTGGATTTTCCTTCTTAGATTAGAAACTCTATAGTACGTTAGGTATTTTTCATTGAATAGTTTTAACATGGTACTCCATCTATGAATAGATTCTAGCTCTAAGGATTAGTACCAACTTTTAGCTTCTTTAATGAGTATCCTTGGGAAAAGTTTGAGTTTCTACCACTCATTCTCTATGTTTTGTAAGGCACAGGCATCTTGAAAAGCTTGTATATGTGTCTGTGAATCAGAATTGTGTTCCCCCTTAAATATTGGAATATTATTCATATCTAGATGCTTGATCCAGCTATCCTTCATATGCCTAGTTGGGATTTTTACTACCTCCACAATGTTGAGCATCCTTCGAGTCACCAATAAGGGTTCATCATCATCATTGCATTGATGACGCCAATGATGGTTTCAGCCACCCCTTCGATTTTGGTGACCTTCATGGTCATTATTATTTCACTAATCACCTTCATCATGGTCATTTCAATGGTGGCTTTCATGAGAACCATCAGATGAAGAGGAATGTTTGGAATTAGATGAAGAGGATGAAGAGGAAGGTGGACCACTACTGCCACCATAGTATCTACCACCACTCTTATGCTTATTATGATCCCCATCCTTAGATCTCTTGCTATTATGATGCTTACCTGAGTCCCTACCTTGGCTGTCACTCTTTCCTAAACCTAGTTTATGAATAGTTGATCATAAGATTAGGTTCACACCCTTGTCATCTATAATAGGGGATGGAGAATCTTCATGTTGAGAACCTTCCAAGGAAGGATCCTCATTGTCATCTTGGTGTAATAGGAATAAGGGATTGGTGCAATGTTTACCCTTTGTAGCTTCATGGAGTTTCTCTTGATGTTGATCTCATTTGTGTTGTGTTTTAGTGGGATAGTAGTTTCGAGTGTCATAACCATCCACAACATATTCTTCATGAAGATCTACTATGCCAAACTTCTTAAGGGTTTTGAATAGCATCCTAGGCATAGATCTAGTGGGGAAAAAGACAACATTGCCCTCCATATCATGCCATCACATCTATTCATCTTGATGTAGGATGAAGATGAAATTTGACACAAAATCATCTAGATGAGTGTATACCACCTTATATTCTTGTGGGACTAGTGGTTTGGTATCTTCATGCTTGAGAGAAGAAGAAGACATTTTGCAAAACAAGATAAAATTATCAATGTGCTTTTTTAATTCTATATATAGTGGGAATGATATTGACCTTTAGGTTCATACAATGATATAATGGTATTCACTTAAACCTAAATAGTGCACATTCTACAAACAAAGTCCCTAGCAATGGTGCCAATGATGAGTGGTGAGGTACCCCTATGTCCAACCATATAAATCACAAAGTGTTCATGCATGATCTAGTTGAATTCTATGAACTTTATCATTTCTAGTGCACTAGCCCTTTAGGAGGTGAATCTAGCCTTAAGGTCAATCGTTGTCTTCCTAGTTACACTAGTGTCATTCATTGGTATGGTTAAGTGTAATTGAGACATTTGATTTTTATCATTTTTATGTTTTATAGTTGGGTGTTTGAATTGTAGATAAAAAGGGACTTGATTAACTAATATGAATTAACTAATTAACTAATCATTTAACTAATCCTAACATAAGTATTCGTTTCCACTTTCCATACATGTCTTGAACCCATGTATCCACTATTGGGTGACCAAGCACTACGCTATTGGGCATACCAAGTAATAACGCTACTAGGATTACCAAGAAAATATGTGTTACACTCAAAGCAGTCTGACTTATGTATTTAATCTATCTACTTAATTACTTCATTAACTCAATTGCTAGAAAATATTTGTGAAATAATTGAGAACAAGTAACAAATAACTGAAAACATGAAATGCATAAATGAAATAGCTAATCTATCCAAAGTGCTACAAGGTTTATTAGAAAGCTCATCTTTATTGTCGTGCACACTATTATGCTTAGGTACATTAATTCTTGAATAAAGATCCGTACACTCAATGACTCCTACTATAGGAACTTGGAGGAAAAATTCTAACTTTCAAATGGAAAAAATGTAAGAGCTCCACTGCAACTACAATCTACTTTTGCCATAAATGTAGCTACAAGCACATATTTATAGCCAAAAATCAAGAAAACTGACATTGCATTGACAAGGCCTCATTGACACATGGTAAGATGCATCAACTAGGCCTTGTCAACAAGTTTAGTTGACAAGGCCTCATCAACACAACCAACTTAACATGATTCATCAAATTCCAATTCTAGAGATTGGTTCCAACTCTCTGTTTCCTTAATGAATGTTCTTGGGAATAGCTTTAACTTTTGCCAATCATTCTTTACATTTTGCAAGGTACATGCATCGTGAAAGGCCTAAAGATGGTTTTGTGGATCTAAGTTATATTCCCTTTCTAACTTGGATATTATTCATGTCTAGCCTATTAATTTGGCTATCCTTTACATGCTTGTAGGAATTCTCATTGCCTCTATGATGTTCAACATGCTTCGAGTGGCAAGCAAAGGGTCAACATAATTATGGCCTCTGTGGTGGCCATGGTGCCTATTATGTCCTCTACTACCACTACTTTCATGATGATAGGCCTCCCTTGAATGCCTACGCCCTTGATCTTGCTTGCTCAATAGGCCCTATGATCATTTTGGTCCTGTCGATCACTTCCATCATAATAATGCCCTTTGCAATTTTGTTTGAAGCTAGAAGAAGATGATGATGATGATGATGGTGAAGAGGAAGGAGGACTAGCACCACCATTGTGCTTTCTACCCATTCTTCGATGGTCATGGCCATGATCACAATCATGATGCTTATCCTCATCCCTACCATGACCCTCCTCCTCAGATCCCTTTGGATCATGGAATCCATTCTTGCTAGAGCCAATATTGTGGATAGTAGATTGCAAGTTCTAGTTTTGGCCTTCTTAGCCAAGGTCAAAGAGAGGAGTGTCATTGAATGGAGATCCCTCAGAGAAGAAGCCCTTACCATCTCTTTTGTATAGTAGGAATGATGAACCATCAAACCATTTTCCCTTTGCACTTTCCTAACACTTCTCTTGCTGTTGATCCCTTTTATGTTGTAAATATATGGGATGGTACTTCCTGGTGTCACTATCCTGCACAACATATTCAGAATGAAGTCCCTATAGATACAACCCTAGAAGAGTACATTAGAGCATCATAGGAATGGATCGATCAGGCAACAACACAATGTTTCCCTCTAAGTCTTGCCACCGCATCTGTTCATCCTAGTGTAGGATGAAGGTGAAGTTGACAAATACTCATTGAGATGAGCATATACCACCCTATATTGGTGGGGCACTTGTTGATCTATTTGTTTAATTCTTTGCCAATTGGATGTTCATTTCAACTTAAATGGAGAATCACTCTTGTAAGAAGAAGAAATTCTAGGATTAGAAAAAAAATTAGTGTGCTTTGTTATAATTATTTTTGTTATTTTGGCATATGACATGACCTTAGGGTTCATTCCAATGATGTTAAATGATTTTCACTAAGTTCCTAGATGGTGCATGTATCAAACAAAAGGACCTTGGCAACGGTGCTAATGATGAGTGGAGAATACCCCTACGCTCAACTATATGAATCACAAGCATTCACATGTGATCCAATCAAATTTTGTAGACCTTAATTCTTCAAGTACATTGGTTCTAGGAAGTGAAGTCTAATAGTTATAATCATTGTCATCCTCGTTACACTTGTGAAATGCAAAGGTATGGTTAAGTGCAACTAAGGCATTTGATTTTTATCATTTTTTATGTTTTATGTTCTTAGTGCTTAAAATAAAGGAATGAAGTAATTTTTAATGGCTAATTTAATGTAACTAACTAATTAATCTCTAACTAATCCCAACATAAGTATCCAGTCCCACTTTTCATACACATCCTAAACATGTATAATGCTACTAGGTTACCAAATGTTAAGCATTGCTTGGATTACCAAACATCATGTGCATGGTTAAAGTAGTTGTACTTATGTGCTTAATTAATTACTATTTAGCCTAGCTAACTTAACTTAGCTTAATTTGGCTTAATTACTTGAAAGCATTAAATAAAATTGCATAAAACATTAAATGCATAAATAAAATATTTAATCTAGCCAAGGTTTATTAGAAAGCTTGTCTTTATTACTGCACACACTACCATGCTCAGGTAGAACAATACTCGAACAAAGATCTATACTCTCAATCACTCCTACTGCATGTACTTGGGAAAATATTTTAACTTTGAGAAAGAAAAATTGTAAGAGCTCTATTATGCTATGATAAAACTTATGTCCAAACCATGTGGCCAAGCACTATATTTATAGGCTGGCACACATCCCATGATATAAAATATTTGACATCACATCTTGGCCTCTAATATTGAGTATCTAATATCAAAGATAGACAAAATATAGTTCATCATACGAGTATCTAATTTAGAGGCTATACTTCCTCTTTTTCTTTTCTCTAATAGTGATGTAAGGACCAAGAGAATAATCTAGAATAGTTTTCATCCTAATGTCGTTAATCTAAAAGAGTATCTTTTTTGTGTCTTTTCTTGTTCCATGATAAACTATGTAATTTCCATAGCTTTTCATGATCTAGTTCAATTGAATGATTTGGATTAGGGAGAAAAGGAGAAAGATCATTAGCATGCTTATATTCCACCATAAGCTTGAATATATCTAATGTAAGTAAGAAGCCTAGCTTTTTCTTGGCATAGGCTATCTTGTAGTCTCTTAGGCTTAATCATTTAGAGAATTCCTAATTTCTCCTTAAATTAATAACTCTTTTGAGCTTAAAGAAATGGAAATTTGAGGATGATGTCATGCATGTAAATATATCATAGTACTAACTATGGCTTCATGGGGTTGTCACAGAAGCTTCAATTGTTCCTACAATTAGGGTTAAACTTGAAATAGAAAGTGAGAATATCTATTTAAGAAAAATGTGAAAGTCATAGGAGAGATGACATGACATCAGTGTTTTAACATGGAACATTTTTTTAACTTAGAAAATTAAAAATGATACAAATTAGATCCTAGAAAGGACATTAACTTTTTGATGTACTCTTCTTCTAGTGCTAAAAATATGTTGTGGTTAGAATTATCATAAATCTAAGATTCAAAACAACCCTATGCAACAATAAGTTAAACATTCCATGACTACGAAATGGTCTAAAAATAATTCTTTAAATCAAAATGGAACCCATAGATCATTAGAAATTCTACCAATTTGAGGTAATTTTTTTGCCAAACATGAGCAAATAACAAGCAAAAATAAACATGTGGAATAACTAGTTAGATAGAGTCAATGTTACTAAAAAATCATATACATGATATGAAGGGAAATATTACATGAAATTGATGGAAAGACTAGAGCATACATGGCTAAAAGCAACAGAAATGTTGAGCAGAGGCAAAAAAAAAAAAAATCTATCAAAACCATATCCTTAAAGCGAAAGGAGAACCAAATAGATTTGTTATAATGCCAAGTATAAGTTTGAAAAAGAAAAAGCTAAAATATAGAAAAGTAGAATATCCAAGAATGGAACCTAGAAGAATGAATTAACAATAATGAAAAATGAAATTAGAGATCATGGATATCTAACAAGTAGCTATGTTACCCCATTCTCTCTCTCTCTCTAATGCATGTGCTTGTTGGAGATCGAATAAAATTAGTATAGATTAGGAAAAATGCAAATATGTAATAGAAAGGAATTGAATTAGATCTGCGCATTGATCTAAATGCAATAGGATTCTATATGCATTAGAAGAACAATATAAAAGAGGTACAATCTATCAACAAAAAAGGGGAAAATCAAAGAAACTCTAAAGATTTTAAATAACACAGAGATTTCTGATATGCTAAAGAAGTAATTACAAGGAAAGTTGCTAATTTATAGAGAGCTTTTTCTTCCAATGTTTTTAACTTTTTTTCCAACTTCTTTCTATTTAGGGGCCTTCCCTTATTTATGGGTCATAAATGCCTCATATTCACTGAAGAAATAATGCATTAGGGTTTACAGATGATGAGTGGCGAGGTACCCCCTACACTCAACCATACGAATACGAGCTTTCTCACGCACGATCTAGTCGAACTCCGCAGATGAACTAGTTGTGGCACCTAGATAGTTAGCCTTAGGTTGCAGTTTGTTGTCTTCCCACCTAAACTAGTATTATATTTTTCACGTATGGTTTAGTCTAGAGTGAGGTGTATGATGGGTTTTCTAATCTAATGCTACTCCTGAAGGCAATGGAAAGTAATATTATCTAAGCTAAGAGAGAAAGGGTAAAATAATCTAATCTAGCCTAAGTGCGATGAGCATTCATCCTTAATCATCCGTACACATCCTGAACTTCATGCACAACTGCAACTAGGATCACCAAGCGCAGATCCTAGGTACACTACTGGGTTACCAAGTAGTTACACTTAAATGCTCATGATTAAATCGTACTCATTCCGCATTATGAGGAGATAAGGATGAAGAGAGATTAATCATCTAGGAAAGAAATTAAACATTCAATAGTAATTAAATCATATTTAGCTTAGTCCACATGTTGCAAGGTTTATTAGAAAGTTCATGTTTATTGCTGCACACAAACGTGTGCTTAGGTACAATTCGCTCGAATAGAGATCCGTTCACTTTGAGACTCCTACTGCGGGCACATGAAAATTATTCTATCTATGGAATGGCAAAATGGCAAGAGTCTAGTTAAGGTCTAAATCTAGATGGAGAAACAAGGGAGAGCCGCCACTTATTTATAGAACTGGCAACGAGTTGCAATATCGTGTATGCAATATCACAGGGAAAGATGCGATATCGTGGTGGATGCAATATCGCGTATGTGATATCATGGCCCATGTGATATCGTGTACCATCATACCCCCATGACTGAATAAAAACTCATCCTTGAGTTCCTTACAAAATATTGGGAAGGTATGGGATTATTGACTCAAATGGAACTAATGGTAAATGGGATGACATGTGAACAGATCATCATTACAAGACAAGACACAACTGGTGTTCACGACAACAAGAGTGAATACTCTATACATTTGACATCAGGCCTTATTTGGTAGCTGAGAGAGAAGAGAGAAGAGAGAAGAACTCTACTACTACAAATGCCAAGATTGCATCTTTCGTTATCTATCCGTAAGCACACCATCAATCTTGCTCCTTACATAGCTGCTTCAACATCAATTCCTTCCAAATGTTCCCTTCAGATCCAATCTGTTGATGTATGATTACCATCTGCACACACAACACAATCTTTATATTAGCAAGGGTAAACAAATCACAATGCAATTGATACCTTGCTTCTGTGTAAGGTCCATTGGCTAAGTTGTGATATGGCTGATATGGATCTGGAGATATAATATTGGTGACTACCGAAGGTGTAGGGGTTAGGAGAAAATTGAAAAAATTGGACCAGGACCCCCATGATTGAGAGCGAACCTCTGGTAGTGATAGAATGGAAAAAAAGATAAGGAATAAGAAAGATGAATAAAAAGAGACAATGGCCACACCAAAAAAAATGGATGTCAAAGATGGAGATGAACAAATAAATGTTGATTGCAAAAATGTTTTAAAGGAAAGAAATTAACAGATGCACCAAATAGGAATGTCAGTGGGTCCTCCCCAAAGCAGGCTCATGCCCTTAATGCCCTGACAAACCCACATTCAAAGAGTCCATAGGCTCTGGGAATGTCATTTGGAACAAGAGTTAAAGTCTTAACCACAAGAATTTACCACAAAGAAACAATGCATCAACCAAAATATGAACTACCGATACAATCGGCAATCAGGTGAAAAATGGAGAAGAATGATGGGAAAGAAGAGAATGGAATGGAATCCCAAGAACAAGGTGGTGTACAGCCCCTTGTGTATTTCATGGTTAATGTGACTTAGGAAATCTCATTCCAAATCTAGCCTCAAACAAACCACCTCCAGTGACTTTGCATTAACACATTCAGCCAATCATCCACTTGAAGTAACAAGAATGTCTCCACCAAAGAGTCACCACCATTCCGACGAAATGAAGGAGGAGAGAATAGGAAGTGAGGAGGACCTTAGTTAGAGGGAACATGTTTATTTTAGTTCCATAACCAATGCTTGTAGCCCAGATGATTAGTTTGTCTAAGGGGTGTGCTTTGAATCCTCACTATTTTTTTTCCTTTTCTTCTTTTTTTTCTCTTTTTTTTTTTTGTGTTTTATGTGTTTATACATGAGAACCACACCATGCAAAGACTTTGTTATGTTTATTAGCTCGACTTCCCGATAATGGAGTAGCGTCAGAATGGGATGGAAGACTCAAGAAGAAAACATCCAAGCACCTAAGAGAATGGCCAGCACAAGTGCATCAAATCCCCTTGAAGTCACACCCTTTTCAATCCTTGAGTCCTTCTTTAGTTTGAGAAATATCCAGTCACTAATTCGTTATAGTTCTTATTGTTTTGAAGAAAGGGACTGTATAGTTCCAAGCCAAGAAAGACCATAGAAAATTATGGATGTATGGTTGAAGTGGACTCATTGCCTATCATATCAGAAGAACCATACCTTATTATCAACATCATAACTTAAAGGTAAAAACCACACATTAGCAACCAATAGAAAAATAGTTCATACATCATTAAAAACACTTATTAAGTGATGAACTTAACGAAACAAAATAAATATACACACAAAGAAATGAAAGAGTATAACGATGTTGCAAAACAAAAACTTAAAAGACAAAAAGATAAAACAATAAATAAAAGAGGTGAAAAACTAGAAAACAAAAAGTTGAAAAATTAAAGAATCAGAAAAATATTTATTAATTCTGTGTTGTTAGAATGGAGGATACCCCCATACTAAAATGGTTGAGCATGACTAGAATCAATAAATGGAAGATTACGATCCTTGCGTATTGGAAATATTGGGACTTGGTCATACTGACCCCATTGGGGTTCACACACTTGATTATAATAACCATAGTGGGGCAAGTCATAAGATGTAGTTTCTGGATAACAAGTTGACCCATTATGATAATTGGGATCATTAGATGGTATGCAAGGATCAGGATGTCACCCTCCATGGCTGTATTCATTGGGCCGTATGGTTGTTAGAGTGTTAAGTGGTGGCCTTGATGAGGTAACATGAGGCGTTGGGTTTGAAGAGGAAGATGCACCACAATGTTGGGTTTGTGCTGAGGTGGTGGATGTAGTGGTTCCTAAACTATGGTGTCCCTTTCAATGGTCATGTCTAAAGAAGGGACACTTTGGATGTTGTAACGTTTGCAGGTTGGTGCTATGGTGCAAAAACTTCAGGAACAGATGGTGGTAATGTAGAAGGAGGGAAAGGATGATAATGTTGAAAATTAGAAGAAGTGTGAGGTACAAAAGGTGCTGGTTGTGTTGAGGACATGAGATGATAGTATTTAGAAGAATGATAATGTGGTTGTGATCTAGGAGGGGGTGAAGTATGAGAATATTGAGGTTGAGGATAAGTGTGATAAGTGTAAGGCACATGAGATGGTGATCTTGTTTGAGAGGACATGGGTGGATAGTACTTGGGAGAATGATAACGATGAGGTGAGGTAGTGGATGATGAGCTTGATGGAGAAACAGGGTGTTGAGCATAATCATAAGCATTTGACATTAGGACATATGAAGGGTACAGTCCAGTTGGCGGTGGCCTCCCCCATGATTGAGGTTTTTGCCACTATGGTTGAACCGGATATTTTTGTATGAAATCTGGATGTAACATTCATCCCTAATGCTCATGTAAATGTGACAAGATTGGGCACTGGCCCTTGGGGTGATCATACAAAAAGATGTTACATTGATATGTGAAATTGGCAGTTGAGCTCTTATTCTTATGATCTTCTACCCTTTGTTTCAATTGTTGCATGGTGTCCCATCCTGTTTCTCGGTTTGGCATAACTCTTCCTCTAATGATGTTGGCATATTCTCCACATCTTTCATGTACCTAGTCCACCATCTTATTGACCTTTGCCTCAAATTCATTTAATGATTGTAGGATGGGCAAAGATGATTCCACCTCCTTGAAGTGAGTGGATTTCTCCTCTTCATGATTATGGACCCGTGTTAAGTTGAGATTTTGGTCTTGTTGAGAACTTTCAACATTCTCCCATTTGGCTAGTTCTCCTTCTTCTTTTGCTACCTACTTAATAAGCTCTTGTAATTGATGGGTTCGTAGTTCGTATAGTTTACCTTGGGCATACATTCCTAAGGTCTCTCTTATTTCATTACGTAGCCCATCAATGATATGATTTATTAGCCTTTCTTCGGAGAAATCATGGCCTGGACAGTTATTTAACAATGTGTAATATCTTTCTAAGGCCATGTCCAAGGGTTCATGTTGTTCTTGTTTCCACTCTTGGGTTTGTTTCCTCAAGGCTGACACTCTTGCATAGGTTTGATATCTTTTATTAAAAGCTTCTACCATTGTTGGCCAACGTCGTATTGAATTTGGTTTTAACGATCTATACCATACTTTTGCTTGGCCAACGAGTGTCATAGGGAAGAGCTTAAGTTTTTGCCACCTGTTATTAATGTTGTTCCATGTGTAGGCATCAAATAAGGCTTGTAAATGATGTTGCAGATCCAAATCATAGCCTCCTAGAAACTTGGGAAAGTTGTTTAAATCGAGCCTGGGTAGACGGCTCTCTTTACGATGCCTACGTGAGATTCGAATAGCCTCTTGTATTTGCGTTAGGCTCCTAGTGGCCAATAGGGGTTCGTTGTCATCAGGTAAGTTGTGTATTTGTGTGTTGGAATGATGTTGCCTTTGTCTATGTTGGCATTCTTGATTGCCTTTGTGAGCTCAATTTTTAGTTCTACGCCAATCCCTTGAAAGATAGTCATCCATATCACAATCTAACGTTGAAAGAGTAGAGGAAGAGAAGGAACTGTAAAACTCGTTATGACTTTTGTAAGCCTTCCAATCATCCCCAAGAAAATTCTTGTTAATTATTGAGAAGGTCCTAGGCCTTTCAGACCTCCTCATTCTATGGGATGTCTCATCCTTACTAGAGGTATCAGAGTTGGATGACAAGAGTCTTTGAGTATAGTTGGGGTGTTCATAAACATAAGGAACTCCTGCATAAGGTTGAGTACTCCAATCTTCATTGTCAGCTAATTCATTGGTTCTCCAATGAATTTCCTTACCAAGTGTGGCATTATCGTGGTCTTGTAGGAGAGCCATGGTTGTGCAATTGTGTGTGAATTTATATGTGAATTTTTGTAATGATTTCTTCCTAAAAGATATATTGTTAATTTCTTGTACAGTGACCTTGTATGATATAACTAATCTAGATAACTAGCACCATGCCCAGCAATGGTGCCAATGATGACTGGTGAGGTACCCATACACTCAACCATACAAATACAAGCGTTTTAATGCGCGATCTGGTCGAACTCCATAGACGGACTAGTTGTGCCACCTAGACAGTTAGCCTTAGGTTGCAGTTTGCTATCTTCCCACCTGGACTAGTATTATATTTGTCACGTATGGTTTAGTCTAGAGTGAGGTGTATGATGGGTTTTCTAATCTAATGCTACTCATGAAGGCAATGGAAAGTAATATTATCTAAGCTAAGAGAGAAAGGGTAAAAGAATATAATCTAGCCTAAGTGTGATGAGCATCCATCCTTAATCATCCATACACATCCTGAACTTTGTGCATGACTACCACTGGGATCACCAAGTGCAGATCCTAGGTACACTACTGGGTTACCAAGTAGTCATAGTTAAATTCTCGTGATTAAATCGTACTCATTCCACATTACGAGGAGATAAGGGTGAAGAGAGATTAATCATCTAAGAAAGCAATTAAGCATTCAATATTAATTAAATCCTATTTAGCTTAGTCCACATGCTGCAAGGTTTATCAGAAAGTTCGTCTTTATTGCTGCACGCAAACGTGTGCTCAGGTACAATTCGCTCAAATAGAGATTCGTTCACTTTGAGACTCCTACTGCAGGCACATGGAAATTATTCTATCTCTAGAATGGAAAAATGGAAAGACATTAGCTAAGGTCTAAATCTAGATGGATAAACAAGGGAGATCCACCTCTTATTTATAGAACTAGCAATGGGTTGGAATATCGTGTACGCGATATCGCGGCCCATGTGATATCGTGTCCCATCAACAAAGTCTTCTAAAAGCTTTTGGATAGAAGAAATTATGCATGTAGATAACTCAAATGTTGAAAATGAATGATGTAGAAAGTGATGCTAGAAACCAAAAATAATATTGATGTGAGACATCAAAGGACAAAATTACACTGTATGTCAAGAACAAATTATTGAAAAAGTTGAAAGTCAAAATGAATATGGGATACAACGCTAGATTTCAAATGATGTGAGTCATAATTATTGATGAATGTTAAAGATGAGGACTAGACATAATGTTGTTAATAATGTGAGATGTCAAATTTGGAATTTCTAGAGATGGCTTGAGCTAGAAAAGCCATAGAATGTAACCAATACTCTCACTTATGAAGAAACATATCAAAGTGAATACAACACATGCTCCTCACTATGACATAGATTATTTGATGTTTTGTAGTGAGAGCATCAAATAGAATCTTATAATAAGAATAGTCACTAAAGATTCCATGTACATTTCTATTAAGATGGAATACATCAACATATCATTTGTGCATGTGGATGATGAAGCAAGATCAAATGTGATCTCTTGAATTATCATTGAAAGGCTTAACTTATAGGAATATGTAAGCTGTACCTAATGTGTGTTCTCTCTAGTTTCATTTAATGGAGCTAAGGTATATGTTAATGGAACCATTAACTTATCTTTTTTCATTGGAAAGTTAGTTAACTTGGATGTATAATTCATGATAGTTAAGGATTTCTTAGGAATACATGCTATCTTGGGTAGACATTAGCTTGCATAGCATCATGTCATCTCATCTCCCATTTATTAAGAAATACATTTCCCTTCTATAGAATATGAGGTAGTAGTTTATGTAGGCTCTCCTATATCCAAGGTCTCATGTTTAGATTAGCCATTTACTATAGATTTCTAAGATGACATATCATCCACATCTACATCTATAGACAAAATCTAGACCCTAATATTCCTTGGTCCAACTCTTTTGAACTTACATTCCTAGTCTTTGGTTTTGAAGAGTTAGATATAATTTTTGCATCATAGACTGTAGAATTCATAAAATCCTCCTAGGCATGAAAACAAATTGTAAACCAAACATCTTAGCCTAACTAGCATTTAATTCCTATGCATTTTTAGTTATTTCTTTTTTCTTTTATTTCTTGCATGTTTATTACATACAAAAGTTTACTTCATCATATATTTTTTCCTTTACCTTTGAATTTTATGTTTATAAAAAAATTTTAAAAAAATTTATTTCAATAAAAATCATGGTTCATATTTTATTTTATATAATCATTTTTTTCATAGTCTTTTTAAAAAGCACAAAAAATAAACCTTCAAAACCTTTTTGGCCTCTTGGCCCTTTTTTTCTATGCCTCCCTCTATGCCATAAATTCTTTTTCTATTTTCTTTGCCTCCTTTTAAAAATCCAATGCAATCATTATTTCCTCTAAAGATGTCTTTGCGATATCTTTCGTTGTCATAGTCCTTTCAACATCCTCCATTTTATTTCCTTTTCTACTATAGTTTCATTGCCATCATATTCTTCCTAGATTGCAATGGCTAGTAAGTACAATAAGTTTTGGGTACCTTGTCTTATCACCAAAGCTTTGGAAAATGGTGCATTCATCTTATTAACCATCGAATCACAACTATCTCAAGTGCTACTACTCGTAGCCTCACCAGCTTTGACATCTGCACAAATGTATAGGTATGTCCTATACCTATTTTTTTCTTTGCATAATCTCCTCTATTTTTTGCATTTTTCTATTTATCTATCTTTATTTTATACTATAATTTTTATATTTCTCTATCTATCTTTATTTTTTTCCTCTACATTCCCACTTTTATGTACTCATAATTTTCTCTTATTTTTCCACTTAATAACTTGTGAGAAAATTTTAGGCAAGCTGCCTCCTATAGCAAATGTAAGAATTCTATTACATATCTCTTTGTATAAAGGAGTGTTAAGTGTTTGAGTAAGATAAGGAGGGATTTCTTTTTTATATTTACCAACATACATATCAACATTCTTTCATAGCTGAATCAAGTAAGGGTTTTAGTTATGCATCACTTTTTTGGCATAGTACTATTCCTATGATAGATGTATTGGTGATATTTCATCTTTCTTTGCTTTTTATTTTATTTTATTTTGTATTTTGTATTTTTATTTTCTTTTATTTTCTCTCTCTTGTAGTCCATCTATCTCTTTCTATCTACATTTCTATTTCTTCCTCTCTCTTCCTACTTCTCTTCTATTTCCATTCCTCTCTAAATTTTCAGCCCACATTGTGATGTTTTGAGTGCCTCTACTGTACCCTTGCAAGGATGTGTGGAGAGTTCTTATTAGGATAGGGAGGATAGCACTAGTGTGACCTCACTTTAATCACTTGATTTTAGGATTTAGCCATGCACTTTCTTATGGAATAACACCATTTTTATGATAGGTGTATTGATAATGTTCTCTCTTCTTTCCCTTTATTTCTTATTTTTCTTCTCTTATCCTTTATAGGTATACTTAATCTATAGATGTATTTTTGCATTTTACAACTTCTTTACAATCTTAGCTTCATCAATAGTAGTAGTCCTTATTATCTTAATGGGAATTCCTTCAACTTTTTAGAAATACCCATCAAGAGGCGCCAATGTTAGGGCCAGTTCATGCTTTTTTCCATAGCTTTAGGATGGTTCTAACATTTTAATAACATTATACTTAGTAGTTTACAACATCAATAGACTTGTATGCAACTCAATGTTACTAGCACTGTCAATTTAGTCTTTGCCTATATTGAACATTAGTTTACTTTTCAAAATCACTTGATGACATCAATTTCAAATGTTACTTTCATCTAGCTAATAGTGTCCGCCTTTAAAATCATAGTTTTTTTTAACAAACCTAATTAAAAAAAAATTTTTGGTACTAATAACTTTCTCTAGCTAGCCATTTGGTGCCCGTGGTTTTCTCTAGCCAACCGTTTGTTGCCCATGGTTTTTAATCCCAACCATGTGGCACATTCTCAAAAGCTTGTTCATCCTATAAATAGGAAAGTAGGGACTTCATTTTATGTATGATAATAGTTGCATCCTAGCTTTCTTACGCAAATAACATCTTCTCCTAGTAATAGAACATCTTCTCATCATAGCATTACAGCAACCACATTTCTATTCCCAATAATTATCCTAACCATATTTTCTCCCAAATCTACTCTCATCTACCTCTCACCTTCCTTCTAAGTTGAAGATTCACAACCACCTATATGTAGATTCTTGGATCCACATTCCAGATTAGACATTCACTTCCACTACATTGCTAGTTATACCAAATTTACATTCTAGGAGTTCATTGTAGGGTGTCATAGTCCACTAGATTCTCCTTTGTTATACCTCTCTCTCTTCCTCTTTTTCTATTTCCTTGTTCATTTTTACTAAATTTTGAATTTGAGTGATTTAAATCCTAATTCATACTCAGTGATGCTATTTCTTACTATCATCTATCACTATCATTTGGACATTTTAATAAATCAGGGTGTTATTAAAAAATTATTATTTACACTCCTATAAGAATACCTCCATGAAATAAGTGTTGAAATACTTAGCACATTATTGTAAATGATCTTTGGATTGATATAACTCTTAATATATTAATGATCATTGATGAGTGGCGAGGTACCCCTACACTCAACCATATGAAATGAGCGTAGCACGCGTGATTCGGTCGAACTCCGCAGACTAAATGCCTACACGCCCTATGGAACACTTGGGGTTAATCATTCGTTGTCTTCCCAAACTTACTTGTAGTTGTCACAGTGTATGGTTAAGTAAGTCCAAGGTATATGATTTTTATAGTCTTTTCTGGTTTTATGTCTTCTATACTAAAGAGTGAAGGGTTGAGAAACTAACTAACTCTAACTAATGAACTAAGTCTAAGTTAACTAGTGTCAGCATCTGTTCCCACTTACCGTACACACCCTGAACTGATGCAACCGTGTCTACCAAATGCTAATTGTTACTGGGATCACCACGCGTAACTCACGTGCTCGAAGTGGTCGTACTAAGGCACTTAACAAGGAGGAAAGGGTTGAGAGAACCTATCTAGCCTAAGTGCGATGAGCAGCCGATTCCTTAACTAACTGTACACATCGAGGTGTTCGACTACCACTGGGATTACCAAGCGGAGATCCTGGAATACGCCACTGGGATACCAAGTAGTCACACTAGATACTCATAATCAAGTCGTACTAATACCGCATGCGACGAGCAGCTGATTCCTTAACTAACCGTACACATCCTTAGATGCTCGTAATCAAGTCGTACTCGTACCGCATTCTAGGAAAGTAATAAATAGAAATTAAATAAAATCCTATTCCATGCACTGCAAGGTTTATCCAATCAAGTTCATCTTTATTGCCATACACAACTTGTGTTCAGGTACAATGTTGCTCGAATAAAGATCCGTTCACTCTAGGACTCCTATCGCGGGCACATGGAAAATAATCTATCTCTGGAGTGATCAAACTACTAGAGTTTCCCTACTTCTAGACCAAGATGGGAAATAAGGGGAGTGCCACCTCTTATTTATAGATTTGGTGATGGACCGTGATATCGTGTAAGCGACATTGTAGGGGATGACACGATATCGCATCGGTCGCGATATCGTGTACGCGATATCGTGGCTCATGGGAATCGCGGCTCATCATATCCCCATGACTGAATGAAAACTTGTCCTCAAGTTCCTTACAATAATATCAGGAAGGGATGGAATTATTGAGGGAAATGGAACTAATGGGATGACATGTGAACGGATCATCATTACAAGACTTGAAAAAACTGGTGTTCATGACAACAAGGGTAAACACCTTATTACAATGACATCAGACCTTAGTTGGCAACTAAGAAAGAGAGAGAAAGAAGTGTTGTTGCTGCCAACGCCAAGATTGCACCTTTCATTGTCCATTGGTAAGTGCTTCATCTATCTTGCTCCTTGCATAGCTGCTTCTAGCATGGTTCCGTTCCAAGTGTTTGCTTTAGATTCAATCCGTTGCTGTATGATCGACATTTGCACACACAACACAATCTTATATTAGCAAGGGTAAATGAATCATCATGTAATTAATACCTTGCTTCGGTGTAGGTTCATTAGCTAGGTTGTGGTATGGCTAATATGGATTTGGGGATATATTAATAATGACTACTAAATGTGTAGGGGTTAGGAAAGAATTGAAAAATTCAGGGCTAAGACAAAATCAAAAAAATCGAGCCCCGTACCCCCATGACTAATTGCGAACCTCCAGTAGCATTATAATGGAGAAGGAAAAGGAGTAAGAAAGATAGATAAAATGGGACAACTATGGCATCGATGAAATGGATGTCAAGATGGAAATGAACAAAATAAAATTAATTGCAAAATGTTAAGGGAAAGAATTTAACTAATGCTCCAAATAGGAATGTTAGTGGGTCCTCCCCAAAGTCGGCTCATGCCCTTAATTCCCTGACAAACCCACATTCAAAGAGTCCGTAGGCTCCGGGAATGTTATTTGGAACAAGAGTTAAAGTATTAATTGTAAGAATTTACCAAAAAGAAAACAATGCATCAACCAAAATATATACACTAATGATACAACCGGCAATGAGGTGAACAATGGAGAGAAGGATGGAGAGAAGAAAATGGAATGGAATCCCAAGAACAAGGTGGTGTACAGCCCCTTGTATGTTTTATGATTAATGGTACTTGGCAAGTCTCATTCCAAATCTAGCCTCAAACCAACCACATCCAGTGACTTCGCATTAATGTATTTGGTCGAACCATCCTCTTAAAGTAACAAGAATGTGTCCTCCAAGAGCCACCACCATTCTAATGAAACAAAAGAGGGAATGGGAAGTGAGAAGGGCCTTAGTTAGAGGGAACACTTTTGGTTCCATAACCAGTGCTTGTAGCCCAAGCTTATTCGTCAAAGGGGTGTGCTTTGAATTCTCACTTTTCTCTTTTTTGTTTGTTTTTTTTGTTCTTTTTTTTTGTTTTGTATTTTTATACGTGAGAACCACACCATGCAAAGACTTGATTATTTTTATTGTCTCAGCTTCTGATAAGGGTAACATCAGAACAATAAGAAAACATAAGAAGAAAACATTCAAGCACCCAAGAGAATGGCCAACACAAGAGCATCAAGTTCCCTTGAATTCACACCCTTTGCAATCCTTGAGTCCTTCCATAGTTTGAGAAATGCCCAGTCACTGATTTGTTTAAGTTCTTATTAGAAGGAGACTATACATTTCCAAGCTAAGAGAGACCATAGAAAATGGTGGATGGATGGATGAAGTGGTAACATTGCCTGCCATATCAAAAGAAACATACCTTAGTATCAACATTGTGACTTAAAGGTAAAAACCAAACATTAGCAATCAACATGAAAATAGTTCATACCATCAGTTCGAACACTTATTGGGTGACAAACTTACATGGTGGAACACACACACACACACACACAAAATGAAAAAAGTATAATGATGATGTAAAACAAAAATAAGAAAAGTTAAAGAAAGTTGTAAAACAAAAATAAGAAAAGTTAAAGAAATTTGTAAAACAAAAAGGTGTAAGAAAAAAAAATTGTAAAACAAAAACTTGTAAGACAAAAATGTGTAAAAAAAGCTTAAAATAATTGAGGGCCCCATATGGTTAGCATAGGTGGCCATCTTCCCCATGACTGAGTTGTAAGGGAGAGATCCGAAATAATGAACGTCTGTTTGAATTTTGTAAAAGTGCCCAACTTCTCCCAATTGATGATCTTAGATTGAGGGATGGAAGTTGGCGACGCTCATATTCCAATGTATCTATGCCTTTGTTATGGGCATGGGTTTCCTCAGTTCGTTCCATGCATATTTGGTTGCTCCTTCGAGTAGCTGTCAACCATGGGGTGTCTACTACTGGTTGTGTGGTTGCTACATATAGGCATCTTTGTTTCAAAGTTTCAAGAGAACACCTGTTACATGGAGGCATTTTCTCCATGTCATCACCCGATGAATCGCTGTATGTGATGCATGGAACTTTCCTCTTCTCGATCTTTCCACAAATGTTTATCTTAGAGATTTCCAAGGAAAGATCACGGATCCTAAGGCATGCATCTACTGTACTTAGCCATGCCCTTCCCATTATAATTGGGAAGTCCCCTTCGTTGTTGTTCACTTCAATCACCAGGAAATCAGCTGGGTAAGACAAACCACATACAGTGGTAATGATGTCCTCCACCAATCCCAAGGAAATGGTGATGGACTGGTCTACCAGCTCTAGTTGAATGTTGCTCTTCTTAAGTTGGGGTAGGTTCCAGGCATGATACATATCTTGTGAAATTAAGCTAACTCCAGAACCTGAGTCAAGAAGAGACCTATGTGGTTTATTTCCGGCGATTTGTAAATAGATTAAGGGACTCCCAAGGTTAGTTAGTTTCCTGGGAAGGTGGCCTACCTTAATCCAGTCAATTATAGTATGTGTTAACATAACCATATGCGTTACGCTCTGTTGGACTGAAGGATGCTCCAAAGTGTTAGATGGTGGAGGAGTGTACATGTGCCCAACCGCTTATTGTTGCAAGAGTTTTTCTGGGCTTTTGGTTTTGAAGAAGGATCTTCTCTTTTTACAGTTGTCAGAACTAGCAGCAGGTTGGATATTTACAGCTCTCGCAGCATGATGTTGCTGCGGTTGAGGAGGAAGTTCCCCTTGCATTGTTGGAGCAGGAGGTGTTATGGGAACTACTACTGGTGGAAAAGGTGCAGATGGATTTGGAGGATGGTGTGGGTATGGAGTGTCTCCCGGAGGAGAAGGAGTCCTTTTGAGGTACTCCTGAACTTGGTAGTGACGTTTGGGGTTTGTGTGACTCATAGAGTCAGTTGGAGAAATTGGCTGCTGCACATAATATCCATAAGGGTCAGGTTGTCGGTAAGGGTGCTGATGTTTTGGCGATGGCATCCCCCATGATTGTGGGTATTGCCACTGCTAATGCTATCCAATGGGCTGTGGTGGAGTTCCACTTGATAATACGTTAAGGGTTGGTGGAACTACCTTGGGTTACCTTGTGGATAAGGTAACATTTGGGGTGTTTTCCGTTGGTTGAGTCTTGGATTAAGCGCATACACCCCAGACTCCTATAGATGTGAGATAATGGGGCAACATCCTTTAGGATGGTCATAGTGGCAAATCTCACATCCACCGTCATCATCTATGTCAGAGTCCATAGCCACATCGGAGTTAGTGATTTTCCCCTTACCCTTTTTATGTGCAGGGCCTAAATCTCTCCACTTTTTCTTGCCTTTGTCACTACTTTGTTCTACCTTAGACTCTTCTACAATTTTTAAGAAAATTTCAATTTTAGAGTCTAAGGAACTCCATATGTCATCTACCTTAGCCGCTATTTCTGTTGTCAACTTTTGAAGTAGCAAGGTCTTTCTGTTCACCAACTCTTTGATTGGTGACTCATCCTCTTCATCACAAAATTTCACTCCCTTCTTTCGAAGAGAGGGATCACGGTTGTACTATTCCACACTTTCCCTTTTTTATAGCTCACCTTCTTCTTTTGCTACTTGTTCCAACAAACAATGTACTTCATGGGCTCTAAGTTTTGAGAGTCTCCCTTGGGTGTAAGTCCCAAGGGTTCTTCTAGTTTCATGCCTTAGCCCATCCACAATGTGGCGAAGTTGATCCCGCTAAGCATACCCATGGCTCGAGCAATGATGTAACAATGTGTTGTAGCGGGCCATGGAAGCATCCAAGGGTTCATGAGTACCTTGCTTCCAGCCTTGGATCTGCTTATGCAAATTGGACACTTTGGAGTACATTTGATACTTTTCGTTGAACAATTCTAGCATCGTACTCCACCTCCTGATGGTTTCCAGTTCTAAGGACCGGTACCAGCTCTTTGCTTCTTTGGTGAGTGTCCTTGGGAATAACTTAAGTTTTTGCCACTCATTTTCTATATTCTACAAGGCATAGGCATCGTGGAATTCCTATAAATGATTTTATAGATCAACATTGTATCCCCCTTCAAATCATGGGATGTTGTTCATGTCTAATCGTTTGATCTGACTATCTTTTAAATGCCTTGTGGGAATCCTAACTACCTCTATTATGTCAAGCATACTTTAGGTTGTGAGTAGGGGCTCATCATGATCATCTCTTTCATGATGCCTGTGATGTCTACATTTTTCCCTACTCTCCCTACGTCCTTGCCCTTGTCCTCTCTCTCAACCTTCCTGTCGAGGTCTTTCGTCCTTTTTACCTTTATCCTCACCTTTATGTTCATGATGGCTACACCTAGGTGTGGAGGGAGAGGGTGAGTGATGGGATGAAGGAGAAGAAGAAGGGAAACCATCACTATGATGATGTTTCTTACCTTCTCTTCGGCTGCTATGACCCCAATCATGGTGACGATCTAAGTGCTCATCCTTAGCATGAGTGGTTGTTCCCTCTATGAACAGTTGGTGTTCACGGGCATCAGAACCATGGTTATGTATCGTTGATCGTAGATTCTGATACCCAACCTCGTCATCATCATTAGGAGGGGAAACATCATTTGTTAAAGAACCTGTGATAAGGGGTTCCTCATCTCCTATTTCACTAAGGACGTGCGGGACCTTTCCCTTCAACAGTGCATGTTGACTCTCCTGCCTTAAGTCCCTCATACGTTGGGCGTTTGTGGGATAATAATCCCTCATGTCAAAATCTTTCGCAACGTATTCAGCATATAGTTCTTGCATGTCAATCTGTACCAAGGCATGAAAAAGCATACAAGAAACTGATCGATCTGGGGGTAACATGATGTTACCTTGCAAATCTCTCCATCACAGCTATTCCTCTTGATGGAGGATAAAAGTAAAGTTTGGAATATACTCATCGGGATGAGTATGAAATATCTTGTATTGTTTAGGACTTGGCTAATTTTGGTTATGTTTTTTATGTTGCTAACTATCTCGTGTATGGTCCTTAGGTGGTGAGTTTCTCTTATGAGAAGAAGGCATTTTTATTGGTGTGCTAATTCACTGTTACATAATTTTTATCTTGATTAACCTGAAGGTTTGTTAAGGCTCACAATGATGTGAGTGATATCCCTTATGTTCTATTTGGTGCAAAAACACTTAGTCCCTGGCAACGGTGCCAATTATGAATGGCGAGGTACCCTTACACTCAACCATACGAAACAAGCGTAGCATGCACAATCCGGTCGAACTCCGCAGACTAAATTCCTACACGCCCCATGGAACACTTAGGGTTAATCATTCGTTGTCTTCCCAGACTTACTTGTAGTTGTCATGGTGTATGGTTAAGTAAGTCCGAGGTATATGATTTTTATAGTCTTTTCTAGTTTTATGTCTTCTATGCTAAAGAGCGAAGGGTTGAGAAACTAACAAACTCTAACTAATGAACTAAGTCTAAGTTAACTAGTGTCAGCATCCATTCCTACTTACCGTACACACCTTGAATCGATGCAACCGTGGCTACCAAACGCTAATCATTACTTGGATCACCACGCGTAATGCACATGCTCGAAGTGGTCGTATTGAGGCACTTAACTAGGAGGAAAGGGTTGAGAGAACCTATCTAGCCTAAGTGCGATGAGCAGCCGATTCCTTGACTAACCGTACACATTGGGGTGTTCGACTACCACTGGGATTACCAAGCATAGATCCTAGAATATGCCACTGGGTTACCAAGTAGTCACACTAGATGCTCGTAATCAAGTCGTACTCATACTGCATGTGACGAGCAGCCGATTCCTTGACTAACCGTACACATCCTTAGATGCTTGTAATCAAGTTGTACTCGTACCGCATTCTAGAAAAGCAATCAATAGCAATTAAATAAAATCCTATTCAATGCATTGCAAGGTTTATCCAATCAAGTTCGTCTTTATTACTGTACACAACTTGTGTTCAAGTACAATGTTGCTCGAATAAAGATCTGTTCACTCTAGGACACCTACTGCGGGCACATGGAAAATAATCTATCTCTGGAGTGATCAAACTGCTAGAGTTTCCCTACTTCTAGACCAGGATGGAAAATAAGGGGAGTGTCACCTCTTATTTATAGATTTGGCGGTGGACCATGATATTGTGTACACGACATCGTAGGGGACGACGCAATATCGCGGCTCATGCGAATCATGTCTCATCAATCATGAAACAAAGAAGCATGAAACCTCCAATAAAATATGGACTTATCCTATCATACACAAATCAAGAATGGTAGAGGGGTGATGAAAAAGTGATATTTTAATCCTAAAAATGACTAAGTGTTGATTTATGAGAAAAAGACTAAGTATAAAATATTGAAAATAAACTATGGAATAGACTAAGAAATAGAATAAAAACTAAGTATAAAATCTAAATGAAAGAGCATAAAATATTAAAATATTAAAGCTTGATATAGAAAAAAGGATCTTGAATCCCTTGGGAAATAGTAAACTACTTTATTATTGAGTGACAAATTGTTCACCTCCTATGAAGAGCTGAAACTACAAGCATTAATGAAAAATGTAGGTGTAATAAAACTAATAATAGAAATTTAACTTGTAAGAAAAATGTGGGTTTTAATAGTGAAATTAAACCTCTAAAGGATTAGAATATAGATGGGGAAGTTGTAGGTAGACACTAGGATTAATTTAAGGCCAAAATTGGGTTGTTTTGGCTAAGGATCCCATTACTAACACTAGAATTAAAAAATTTATAAGTCTAGAATCTACTACATAAGCCTCAAAATTCTATCTTTGGAAGTGATGTTGAAGAAGGCCATGGTGCACATTGATGCTGAGATGATGGTATGTTTTTATGCTTTTACTCTCTTCAAACCTAATAGGTGCTCTCAAATCTCAAGAATGTTTCCCCATACCTCCTAAGAAACTTATGTTTTGAGCTCTTATTTATAGGTTCAAAGTTGTCAATTTCAACTTAGGATTACTAAAATAAAACTTGGAGTTAGGTATAATTCATTTGAAATTGATGTTAAGTTTGAAAATAGCAAGTTTGACCTTAGATTTCTACAATATAATGACCTTTCAAGGTGATATTAACATTAACATTAACAACATTAATGTTGCAAACACTTAGTTAAATCTTTCTAATTTCACCAAAGATCTAGTGATGAAATTATGAGAAACCATTTGATCTCCAAATTAATGTTGAATGATGTTGAGAAAGCAAAGTAACCAGGAGAAGGTGGCAAGTACAAAGCTTGAATACTGGGCATTGGATGATGCACATGCCAAATTTTTTGACATTGAGTTAAAAAAATTCCAAATCTAAAGTTGATGTTGATGTTAAAAAATTATAACTCTAGAAGTAGCATTGATGTTGATGCTAATGTTAGTGTTAATTTCATCAACACTTAGAAAAATTTTTGTAGTTTAACCAAAGTACTAGTTCTAGGGCTCTGAGAGCTTATTTGATGCCCAAATTGATGCCACATTATGCAGAAATGACGTCGAGAGACGTTGTCAAATAATAACCTTGATCATCAATGATGTCATGGGGCATGCACCAAAAGTGTTGTTATTGATATTGTTGATAATAATGTAAACATCAATGTGAACCAAACTTATTGATATTTTTCATAGTATGTCAAAGTTAGAATTTTTAGAAATTGATACCTTATTTTACTTTTGAATTGATGCCAAATGTTATTGAGACATTTAAGAAGCCTAGAGATGAGGTTCTATGTTAATGAAAAATATGAATCATGTGACTTAGTGATGAGGTATCCATGAGCAATTTGTAAGTTGATTCTAAGCCCTTGATTTGGAAAGTATTTCATATGTTCTATGTTTATAGTCTAGTGTGTTGCATTAAGGTTCTTGAATCCTTGCCTACTATATCATACTTTAAGCTTTTATGCCTAATTTTAAGATCTTTAGAATGAATCTAGCTTTATTTGGATGTCCTTTAGTCCTTTTGACATGCTTTCTTAGGTTCCAACTTTCATCCAAGATTGAAGACATAAAGTATGATTTTCAAAGTTTGCACTAACTACCATACATTAATGTACCCCCTATGTTGGTGCAGGGACATCAACACACCTCCCTATAGGCTTGGTTTGCCTTGGTTTTCCTTTACTATAATCATGATTGACTTGAGCTACATTGATGGACCTACATTGATTCCTATACAGTGATAAACCTTTTTTGTTTCTTCATGAAAACTATAAATACCTAAGATGAGCTCTCCCACAAATCTTGGTCATTACTTAGTCTTAACTTAGAATTTATATGAGGGCTTTTGATTTCCAATTTCTATAAAGAGCTCTTCCTCCCTTGGGTAAGTTGATTCCTTTTCTTATCTTGTGTATATTTTGAGTTGTTTCTTTCACAAGTGTGGCTAAACTCTGTTAAAGTGTTACCTTGTCTATATATTCTAGAGCCATTTGGTTTATGTGGATTTTAGTGTTTGCATAGTGAATAAAGCTCATGGTTTTTCATTGTTTCACTATTGATGCCTCAAATATAAAAATGACAAACATATTTATTTAATTTCTATTTGATTGATCTACACTAATTTAATCCTTATCTAAGGAAGTCACAACTGTATGGCATGATGTTGGGTCATTGAGGTTATAACTAAGATTCATCTTTTATTGTATTTTGTGTGTGGTATTACACCTATCCTCTTAAGGAATTTTAACATGAGCATTGTTCCTATCCCTAGGTGGGATTGCAATGCATGTGTGTTTATTACTTGTTTCATATAAAGAAAAAATCCATAAAAATTAAAAATTATAAAATTATAAATATTTTCTCAATTTCTCATTGTGGTAACATAGGTTTTCATTTGTATCATATGTACTATAATCTCTTTTATATTTATTAAATTTAATGATATACACAAGTGTTCTTGGGAATCCACTCAACATTGTCTTCAAAGCTTATGACAGGATTACATTCTATTCCATATGATATAATTCCATTGGTCTAAAACTAGTGGGATCCCTATCACTTAGCAAGGTCCAATAGTAGTGATGCTATGAAGTCCCTTGTGAAGTTTTTGGTTAAATGACTTGATAAAATCCATCTTTAGTCCAAACCAAAACCAACCACATTTAGTGACTTCACATCACCATTCTAAGACTAGTCCATCCCTCTGAGACACAACAATGCTTCCACAGAACAACCACCATTCTTTATTAGAGAAGAAAAAAGAAGTAGGAAGTTAGGAAGGGCCTTAATTAGAGGGGACCTTCACGCATGGGTAACATGTCTTTCTAGTTCCATAACCAGTGCTTGTAACCCATTTATTTTGTCTAAGGGATGTGCTTTATATTTCCATCAATTTGTTTGTTTGTTTTTCTTTGATGATGGGAACCACACCATGAAAATACTTATTCAACTTCCTTGACATGGAATGGTAAGAAATCCATGAAAGCACACATGCATCCAAGTAAGTAGAAAGGCACAAAGAGTCCGAATCCCTTTGAAGTCACACCTTGTTTAAACCTTTGAATCTTTTCCAAATGTAAAAACTATCAAAGTCACAAGTTTGTTAAAGTTTTATTAATAAAAAAAACTGCACACATGACCATAGAGTTTGTGAATGGATGGATGTTTTGGACTTAATGCTTGTTTCATGAAAAATAAACCATGTCCTAGTTATCAATAACAAAATTGAAAGCTAGAATATAGACACCAACAATGAAATAATTAAATAGTACATACCACCATCAAGCAAGGAATTACCACTATGCTTGGCACTTATTAACAAAAAGTTGGAGAATCACACCAAAATGAAAGAAAATATAAAAGAAAGTGTGAAATATTCAAGAAATAGAAAATGTACTAATGATAGTGTAAAACAAAAAATTAGAAAAGATTAATAACATGAAAATAACAAGGTGTAAAATAAAGAATGTGCAAAACAAAAAGTTATAAAAGTAATAAGGTGTAAAATAAAAACATGTATAACAAAAAGAGAAAAAACTGAAGAGCTGCTTATATAATTAGCATGGATGACCATCTTCCCCATGAATAAGTTGGAAGGAGAAGATCTCAAATATTAAGGGTGGTTTACCATTTGATGAGGTGCTTGTTGCATTAGCTAGCTTAGGCTTGTTGAAAAGTTTGATTTGTTGTATGTTGACTTACTATTTCTTATATGGGCTCTCAGGTTTGTAGATCATCATAGCCCCAAAAGGAAAAGTTTCATAAATGATATAAGGTCCCTTCCACAACATCTAGAACTTAGTTCATTAAGGTACATGTGTGGGGTTCTAGTAGAGAACCTTATCTTCTGGTTGAAATTTGACTTTTCTAATTCTAAGGTCATGACATTTTTTGTTGAATGTCTTGTGCAACTTTTTGGATGATAGGGCCACCAATTGATTTTTGTTGAACAAGTTGAGAGTCATTAATCTTTCTTTTTATGCTAGACTTAAGTCAAGGTCAAGGTCACAAGCTATTGAAAGCATATGGGGCTCAGATTGAATAGCCTATTGAAAGTTTCCATGTTGAGTAGTAGGCCCAGAGGACATCGTTGAGTTTTGTACTCTAATCTTTCCTATATTTGCTAATAGTTCTTATTATAATCTTTGTGATTTTTCTATTGGTAGGATGTTGTGAGTTTATGTTCAACCCCTAAGCATTGCATAAGTTTCTAAAAAGTAATGCCTATAAAGTGAGTTCCATTATTAGAAATTAATGCACATGACATACCAAACCTATTTACAACATTTTGTTGTATAAATTTAGCAGTAGTAGAAGATGTATAGTTAGTGATGGCTACTACTTCTACCCATTTAGTATAATAGTCAATAGTAACTATGATGTATGCCCTTCCATTTGACATGGGCATGATGGAACCTATGAAATTAATTCCCTAGATGTCAAAGGGTTCTAGTGGTTGGATCCACTATTGAGGTCCCTCCATTTGAGTGGTCATTCCACCATCTCATTGGCAGCATTCACAAGAGTGAACATATTGATGAGAATCCTTGAAGATTATTGGCCAATAATACCCTACCATCAGGATTTTAATGGTCGTGCATCTCCCAACATAGTGGCCTCCATAAGGACCCTCATGAGAATCTTGGAGAACACGTAGTTCATTAGTGTCAGGGATATGCCATCAAACCAAGCCATTGGTACACACCTTGTAGAGGTGTCCATTTATCTCCATGAAGCATTTTTCCTAGTAAAGAAATTGTTGTTTCTTCCGATGGTCCAACCCTTGTGGAATCTCTTATGTAAGAAGATAGGTGAGAATGCCATCATGACATTTAGGCTCATTGGGCAGTTGTTCAGTTATAGCCCCAACAAAGAGGAGTTCATCAAGAAATAGATCAGATAATGGACTTTCTTCCTCTTTGTTGTTCCATAACAACCAAGACAAGCGATTAGTGAACACATTCTTAGTTTCTTTTTGATTTACCATCGTAAGATCAAATTCCTATAAGATCACTAGCCACTGTATGACACAAGGGCTCACCGTTGGCTTGTTCATTAGAAAGAAAATGGCATTGTGGTCCATGTGCACAAACACCTTATTTCCAGGCACATAGTGCTTGAACTTATCTAGAGCAAACACCACTATCATTAATTCTTTTTTTTATGGTGGTGTAGTTTAGTTGTGCACCCACAATGCTTCAACTTGCACAATGAATGTTTCTTGTCATCCGACTACATAAGCACAGCTCCTAAGGCATAATTTGATGCATTAGTCATGACATGAAATAGTTTGGACCAATCAAGTGCTTGTAGAATTTGAGTTTCTACAAGTTTCTCCTTCAGTTGCTAGAATGTTTTTTCACATTTAGTGATCCAAAAAAATGGTGCATATTTCTTTGTTAGTTCAACCAGTGGTTTCATGATCTTAGAAAAATTCTCTATGAATCATTGGTAGTGGCTAGTATGTCTAAGGAATGACCAAACATCTTTGATGGTTTCTAGTTGGTGGGTAATTCCTTGGATGACCATTATTTCTTTAGAACCCACATCAATCCCTACTTGTGATATTCTATGCCCCAATACAATGCCTTCTTGGACCATCAAATGACTCTTTTACCAATTGAGCTGAAGATTTGTTTCCACACATGTTTTTAGCACTTACTCAAGGTAGTCTAGGGCTTGTTCAAATGTAGCTCCATAGGTGGAGAAGTCATCCATGAAGACTTCCACACTACTACGAATCTATTATTGAAAAATGCTTAAGACTAGGCATTGGAATGTAGCAGAGGCATTGCACAGACCAAATGGCATCTTGCGATAAGCAAAAGTTCCCCTAGGGACTCATGAATGTTGTCTTGGCCTAGTCCTTTGGCACGATCTGGATTTTCTTATAGGCACTATAACCATCCAGAAAATTGTATTAATAATACTTAACTATAGTGTTTAACACCTAATCAATGAAAGACAATGGGAAATGATCCTTGAATGTTACCATATTCAGTGGCCAAAAATCAATGTAGACCTGCCACTTGCCACCTTTCTTTGGCACAATCACGAGTGGACTAACCCACTCACTATCCTCAATGGGATAGATGGACCCCACATTGCAGAGTTGTTCAATTTCCTCCTTGATGGTATGCTTTAATTTGGGATTCAATTGCCTCTATGATTGCCTCTTTGGCTTCATGGCTGAATCAGTGCAGATATGATGCTAGCATATCCTAGTATCAATCCCCGTGAGTTCAGGATATGACCAAGCAAAGGTTCCTGACCATTTTCAACCACTTTTAATAGCATCTATTTTTGTTCTAGAGTAATATTTGCATTGATTACTACCAGCTTCCCATTTTTTAAGAACACATATTCTATGTTGGCCAATAGCATTTTTAATTCAAGGTGCTCTTGCTTGAAATTTTTAGGAATTTCCAACTCTCCCTAGTAGGTATCATCATTTGCATCATTAGAGAGTTGCTGATGAACTTGGTCTAGTTCATCCATGCCTATGACATATGCATATGTCAGGCTCTTAGTTAGTTCCATGCAAAGTGTGCTACTTTTAGAATCAACATTTAGCCATTGGGTGCCCTCTTATTTTGTAGCTATTACATACAAACACCTTTGAATATCTACTTCTAGTGCATATTTTTTACATGCAGAGATGGATACTCATTTCACTAGCCAAGTTTTTTGCACATAATTATACCCTATATCATTGTATGTGATGCATGGAACACACTTCTTCTCAATCTTCCCAAATGCATTTTCTTTAGATATTTCTAGGGAAAGATCTCTGATATCCATTCTTGCATCAATGGTGCTTAGCCATGCCCTTCCCATGATGTTGGGAAAGTCTCCTATGTAGTCCTCTACCTTGATCACTAGGAAATTAGTAGGATAAGACCACCCATAGATAGTGGTCACAATGTCTTCTACTGATTCCAATGGAACAATGATGGACTAGTTTGTCAATTCTAATTTGATATTGCTCTTCTTGAGAGGTAGAAGGTTCCATGTAGTATACATTTCATGAGAAATCAAATTGACACCAGAACCTAAATTGAGAAGATCCTTACATGATTCATTTCTAGTAATGTGGAAATAAATAAGAGGACTCCTAGGATTTGCTAATTTCCTAGGAAGGTTGCTAGCACTAATCCAATTAGATACAACATAAGTAAGCATAATAGTATTGATCCTTTTTGGTATTTGGTTTAAAGGGGACTCGAACGTATTTGATACAGAGGGAGATAGAGGAGCAAGGTTGCTAACTGCATGTGTATTTGAGGGCTTAGGTGGACTATGGGGTTGGAAGAAAGGTCTTTTCTTTGATCAAATATCTGAACCACTTAGTTGATAAACTGGTTGTAGATTAATAGCCCTAATAGCATCGCATTATCACAGTTGAGCTGAGATTTCACCCTACATAAATGGAGCAAGTGATAGCTATGTTGAGGAAGGAGGAAGATGTGTAGGAATAGGAGGAGGATAAGGGTAAGAGGTGGTATCCCTCCTTGCATGTGGAGAATGAGTTCAATGATAATCATGAGGGTAGTAGCGAGATTGAAAAGTAGAAACATGATTGGAAGAGTCATGTGGAGATAGGTATTGTTAAACATAGTACCCATATAGATCAAGTTTTCTATAAGGGTATTGTTACCTTGGCAATGCCAACACCCATGTCTATGGTTGCTACCACTATTGATACTACTCATATGGTTGTGGTGGAGTTCCACTTGGGTAATATTGTTGTGGTTGGTGAAACTACCTAGAATTTCCTTAAGGATAAGATAATCTTGTGGGTGTTTACCTTTGTGCTAGTCGTGGATTCAAAGCATACACCTCAGATTTCTATAAGTGTGACAAAATAGGATAACACTCCTTAGGATGTTCATAATGGTAGATGTCACAACCACCATCATCATTTGAGTTGGTTTCTGCAACTTCCTCTATTGTACAAATCTTGCCCTTACCTCTTTGAATGGCATGTTCATCTTCCTTGTGCCTCCTGTGCTCATGATCACTACCTTGTTCTTTGGATTCTTCAACAATTTTTTGGACAGCTTGAAATCTGCTATCCATGGAATCCCATAACTAATCAACCTTGTTCATAATTTTAAATCAAAATTTTTTAAATGACAAATTTTTCCTATTCATCACCTCATCAAGTTATGATTCTTCCTCACTGTCACAAAATCAAACCTGCCTCTTGCGAATAGAAGGATCATGATTATACTCTTCTACACTTTCTCATTTTTTTAATTCTTCTTCCTCTTTAGCTACCTACTCAATCAATCTTTGGATCTGACAAGTGCTTAATTCTCATAGTTGTCCTTGGGCATAAACACTCAAGGTTGTTCTCATTTATAATTGAATCTCATCTACAATGTGGTGAAGTTGGCCCAGTTGAGAGTAACCATGGCCAAGACATCTATGCATTAAGGAATAGTATTGTCCTATGATGGTGTCCAAGGGTTCATTTGTTCCTTGTTTCCATCATTGGATTTACCTCCTCAAGTTGAACACTTAGGAGTATGTTTGATATTTGTCATTGAACAATTCAAGTGTTATACTCCATCGTCTGATAGATTCCAGTTCTAAAGACCAATACCAATTTTATACTTCTTTAATGAATGTCCTTAGAAGAAACTTAAGCTTCTACCACTCATTTTCTATGTTTTGCAAGGGACATGCATCTTGAAAATCTTTGAGATGATTCTAAGGATTTGAGTTATATCCCCCTTCAAACTAAGGAATATTGTTCATGCCCGGTCTTTTGATCCGATTATCCTTTACATGCCTTGTGGGAATTCTCACCACCTTTGCAATGTTTAGCATAATCTAGGTAGTAAGCAAAGGCTCATCAAGGCCATGATTTTGGTGCCTAAAATGCCCTCTACTATCCCTTCATTCATGGTGTTGCATCTCTCTTGATCATGGACACCCCTAGTCTTGACTTGCTCGATGATCCCTTAAATCATTTTGGTCCTATTGGTCACCTCCATCATGGTTGCACCCTCTAATATTGGGATCAAAGCTAAAAGAAGAAGATGATGATGACGAAGGTGAAGAGGAAGGAGGACTAGCACCATCACAGTGCTTGCTACCACCTCTTCGATGATCACGGCCATGATCACAATCTTGTTTCTTGTTCACATCCCTACCCTAACTTCCCTTCTTGGATCCTTCTTTGTCATTGGATCCATTCTTACCAGAATTAGGATTGTGAATTATGGATTGCAGATTCTAGTTTTGACCTCCTTCATTAAAGTCAAGGAGAGGAATTTCACTAAATGGAAAACCCCTAGAGAAGGCTTCTCCATCATCTTCTTGGTATAGTAGGAATGGGGAATCATTAAACCCTTTTTCCTTCATAGATTCATAATGTTGTTCTAGCTGTCGATCCCTGAGATGTTGTACCTTAGTGGGATGATAATCCTTGGCATCACTATCCTACACAATGTACTCAGCATGAAGTCCCTAAAGACCTAATCATATAAGTGTTTGTTGGAGCATTGCAGGAATGGATTGATCAAGTAGCAACACAATGTTTCCCTCCATGTCACACCACTATAGCTATTCATCCTAATGTAGGATGAAGGAAAAATTGTATATATACTCATCAAGATGATCATATACCACTCAATATTATTGAGGTGCTTGTTGATGTACTCCATCAGATTTGGGCAAAGAACCACTCCTGTTAGAAGACATTTTATGTTAGAAAATAAAAATGCAATGTGCTTTTAGAAATTATTGTAGCTATTTTTAAAGTATGATATGAATCTAAGGTTCATTCCAATGATTTTGAATAATTTCCACTAAATCCTAGATAGCGCACATAACAACTAAAAGGCTCCCAACAATGGCATCAATGATGAGGGGTGAGGTATCCCTATGTCCAACCATATGAATCACAAGCATTTACACATGATCTAGTCAAATTCTGTAGACCTTAAGTTCTTAAGTACACTGGTTTAAGGAAGTGAAATCTAATTGGAATGATCATTTTCTTCTCATTTCCACATGTGAGGTACAAGTATATGGTTAAGTGCAACTGAGGTATATGATTTTTATCATTTTATATTTTGTAAGTTTAATCACCTAGAACAAGAGTGACAAGTAAAGGAATTTAGTATCTAATGAATGTACTACCTAGCTAGACTAACACAAGTACCCGTTCCCACTCTCTGGATACATCCTAAATGCATATAGTACCATTGGGCTACCAAACGTTAAGCGTTTCTAGGTTACCAAGCGTTACACGTATGCTCAAAGTGGTCATGCTTATGTTCATTAACAACTAGAAATTAATTGTTTAAAGCAACGTGCATGAATATTAAATGCATTAAAGGAAACATTAATCTATTCTCATTGCTACAAGGATTATCAAAAGGGTTCATCTTTATTTCCATCACACTACTATGCTTAGGTACATCAGTGTTCAAACAAAGACTCATACATACTCAGACTCCTGCTGTGGGTACTCAAAAAATATTTCAACTCTGGAGAAAACAAACTTTAAAATCTTCACTATGCTATGACAAAAAATTGATGAAAATCATGTGCACAAGTGTTATATTTATAGGCCAACATATACCTCAAGATATCAAATATTCAACATCGCATCTTGGGCTCCAAAATTAGGTATTTGATATTGAGGCTATGATATTGGAGCATGTCTAAACATGATTCATCAGTCAATTACTCTTATGGTTGATCTATTGCTATTGCTTCTCTCTTCATGCAAAAGGAATCTCAGAATTCCCTTAGTTTCTTCTCATTAATCTTTGAATCATTGACTGTCCAAGCAAGATTGGCTAGGTTAGTAGTTGTAGGTACTTCCCATGTATACAATAGTGTTTGGAACATTTTGTCAGCTTCAACAAATCAAGTCATAAATTTGGTACAATTGATGCCAAATTCTCTTACTTAGTTCTTCAATTCCTCATAGTCTATCATTTTCTTCATCAAATTCTTAGTAAGATCCCATTGATCTATAAAATTTTCTTTGAGAACCTTCAACTCTACATTAGCAATATGTAATTTCTACTTGACTTCATTATGGTGTTATTACTGATGTTCATAGGAAAAGAGTGTAATAACAACTTCGTTCTTTAGCTTGTTCCAAGATCTTCCTGCTCTAAGCATCACAAGATTGACATAGTGTAGGTTGGTTAATTTCATATATGATGTCATATCCTCAATTTCTAGCTCCTTTATTATAATATTTGCTTGATTTATCACATTAATTCTATCAAGGAATGACTAGTAGTTTAGATCAAAAAGTTGTAAAAGAGTAGTGTTGTGCTTAGTCTTAGCCATTTTGATTTCTTTCTAGAGGCCTACCTAATTTATTAAATGTTCTTTAAACTTCTTCTACTTTCTTACTTTGAGCTACCATATCCTCATATTAATTGTGACTTTCTTCTTAATGGCATAAACTTTCTTCATGAAGAGATTTTGATTCTCTCTAGCCAACTTACCAATATCCATATTTATCCTTATCAATTATTTGTAGAGTTACCTAAGGTTTTCTTTCAAGTGAACCTTTTTCTTTTATATCTTTAGCAATCTTCAGTTTTCTATAGTGAGGCCTTTATTGTCTTCTATCAACATGGTGATGTTCTTATTCATTGCATGAACCTTGACATCTACCAATGATACATCCCACATGGCCTTTTCCTTCTCCATCTTTACTTGTTGCTACTTAGCTTTTAATTAGGCATTAGCATCATCATGAAACTAGCTAAGTAGTTCAAGATTCATGAATTGCATTGGATTGGGTATCTAGGCATATAGTTATGCAACTTAATCTTGTAGTCTTTAGTTTAGAAACTTATCATGTTGTAGTTGGACTTCAAATAATGCCAACTTTTCATTGGTAGTAATGAGCTCAAACTACAGTATGGTGATGTCTTCTAGGATGTTGAAGATATCTTGGATCATTTACCTAGTTATTACTAGTTTGTCCAATGCTTCCTTGTGTTGGCTAGAAATCATGCTCCATTTCCTTCTAATGTTTATCCTTATAGATAATTTAATGTCTTGCACCATGGCAAAGTTTTGAATTAATGCATCATGAGTCTTGAAAACTTCATCCATGTGATTAACAACTACTTCTATAGTGGTCTCATTTCCTTTATGTGGCATCACTACAATAGTTACATGATCCTCAATTTCCAATGAAACAAGAAAATATGTAGCATTACCAAAGATTTTATGATGTTCCTCTAGCAAGGTGACTACTACATCTTCAAGAGAAATGTTCTTTTATCACCAGCTTATGGTTTAAGATACCTTCTATAAATGGCTCATTATAGGGCAATAAATATTAGAATCATTCACATATGCCTATCTACTATTTTTTAGTATGCTCATGCTTGCTTTTAAACATGTGCTTTTTATAGTTCAGATGGTGGCTAATGGTATGGATGTCATAGTTGCTACAAAAGTACTTGTTGTTGCTTCATTTCTTGGTAGTATTTCCACATGGTACATATAGGCTAATATAGTTTGATAATCTTAGAATAGGATTCATTTTTTAAATACCTCATGATATTATTGATGCCTCCAAAAATTCCTACACACTTACATAATTTCTAAATCAAGTAAGGAAGTGGTAATGTCTTTTTACCTATTTGGTTTTTCTAAAATCTCTACTCAATCCCAAAAAATATGAGATGAGACAAACTAGCTAGATGTAACTTAGAATGGAAAATCCATAGGATAAATAAGTAAAAATTATGTTAAGGTGAATGAATTAGTAAAGAGGATAAGTCCTAATTTTAAAACATATTTTCTATGCCAAAGTAAGGAACTTATACTTATTTTAAGCTCTCTTCATCCCTAAGTTTCTGGTCTTTGTATCTAAGTGGGTTAAGATTAAAATAGTCTCTATTCTAATGTTAGACAATCCAACCTTGAAACAATGGAATTGATAGCATAGGAAACTAAAATTACCTTAATATTAATAGTTGAATCTACTTGTTGGTTATGCCAAAATTAATAGGTTCTAGCTAGAAACCATCTACCATTAGTTGATATTATGAACCAAAAAGGAGAATATTTTAGCTATTCATAAACTTTTGTGAAGAAAACTTTAAAAATGATCTAAAGTTAAGTTTAACTAGCATACTACCATCGCTAATTCATTCCTTATTACCTTGGCATACTCTTTGGAGAGGATTATCTATCTTTCTACTTTAGGAGTATGTGACACTACTACTTTTCCTTGTGTAGACTAATGTGTAGCTTAATGCACAGGTATAGATTACATCTCTTGTTCTTCATGTCCTCACCCACTTGCCTATAATTGCTATGGTTGGTCTCCTTTATGCCTGCCTTTTGGCTTCTTTTCCATTCATTGTGAAGGTCTACTAGCTTTAGAAATACATTTTGGCACAATGTTATCATCCATAACTTACATATTTTTTTTCTTTGCAAGATGCTTTCAATCATACTAGATTCATTATCAATTGCAATTAATTTTTCAAGAGTTAGAGAGATAATAAATAGTATTACAATTAATGGCTAGTTGAAATATAGTAGGTAACAACTGATTTTTGTAAAAAGAAAAAAAGAAAAAAAGCTAGTTCCAAGAAAAAAAAGAAGAAAAATAGAAAACATTTAAAGCTATAACAACTACAATAAAAACAACTAGTTGTAGGAAGAAATAATGGAAGAAAAGAAAAGAAAAACTATTTTTTAAAAAGAAATAATGACTAAAATAAAAATAACTAGTTGTAGGATAAAAGTAGTATGTATAAAAGGGTAGAAAATGTGGGGGATATATGGATTGTTAGTTTAGTGGATATAGGGAAATAGTACTTTCTATGAAAATTAAACCTACTAATTAAAAACTCTTTAAATAAAATAACTAAAATGTAAGTTAAAAATATAAAATATTTGAGAGGAAACATGAAACAAAAATTATAATTAAATAGTCACAAGGGAGGAGGATGTGGCATGTTTTAAATTCCAAAATATAAATATCCTAAAAATAAAAATCCATAGTACAAAACCATAGAACTAGTACAAAGAGGAGAAATTCTAAAACTACAAAAAGAAAAGGCCCAATGATTTTATGGATGCCTTTTTAGTTTTTCATCCTTACAATCGATCTTTAAAAACCTTCCCTCTAGGGTAAAAAAATAATTAGATCTTACCCTTGTTTAGAAGTACCCAAAAGGGTTTTCACTTCCTACTAAAGGCTTTTTGTTAATAAAAAAGAAACTAAAGAGAGAGAAAAATAGGAATTTAGCTAAAGAATTAACTATTGAATGATGTCACCTTAAACTAAGAAGGGAAAAAATTAGCTAGATAACTGATATGAAGCCTACCTCAATAGACTTCCAAAGGACCCAATCCACAAGCCTTCTAAGCAAAATTAAACTTAGAAGCAAGAACAAGATAATGAATTGGAGAAATTCCCCTTTTTATAAGAAACTCTCAAAATATAGAGAATTACATCAAAGATGAGGAGCCAAGCTTAACTCCCAACTCTCCAAAAGATCTAAGAGGTCACAAACATCCCCTCTCAATCCTTAATTACTCACAATGGAGCTAAAGCTCAAGACAAGACATTTATAAGAGATTCTTTCAATCTCTCTCAAGTGATTTTCCTTTCCTCTCACTCAAACTCTTCTTGCACAAGCTCTCAAGAGACTCTTCAAATATCTTACTCTTACTCTTATCCAAACTCAGGCCTTAGACTCTTATTTATAGCCTCTTGAGTGACCCTTTATCTTCCCTTCAATTTTCCATTCAATTTAATGTGTGTTAAAATTTGCATAGGAAATCTTAGAGAAGAATGGGAGATCTTGCCCAAAAGTGATTGTTAATAGCTGGATGTCTTGAAATCATGTGAAACATATTGGTTGGAACATCTCAAGTCTAGTTGGAATGTCTTGAATGTAGTTGGGATGTCTCACCTATAGCTGGGACGTTCCACTTGCCAAGGCAAAACAAAAAGAAGCTTATTTTGAGGTTGGAACCTCCAAGTAAGTCCCTATAGGCCTTGGAACCTCCTAGACTGATCAAAATAAGTCCAAAACACTCCCAAACATGGCAAAAGATCCTAGAATCATCATCAAAAGATCAACACAGGAAGACACACACAAACAACACCCATACATATCCACGATACATTGAGGATTACACAAGGGTTGGGTGATGTCGTGTTCAATAATCTTTTTGAAAAACCAAATTACATTGAAACTTCTACATTGCATAAAACATGAATGAAAGAAACTCCAAGTATAAAGCAGAAATGCTTGAAGTTAAGGACAACCACCAAAAATATAATGACATAGTTATCATAATTGAACTCAAAACTTCTAACATATAAAATGAAGAGTTTGTAAATAAACACAAAACATACTACTTATAAGATAAAAATATTAGAGAGAAAAAGACTAAATTAAGTAGGATTTTAAAGAAAATTTGTAGATCACATAATTTTTGTTAAAATAGGTCATTACACTAAGTGGGTAAAAAGGCCTTGATCTTAATTAGCATTCTTATAATAAATTATAATTTCAAGAGCTTATCTAATTTTTTTATCTATAAAGTTATTCATTACATAAAAAAATCACTATTATCTATTAATGACTTATGATTTATAAAGGAATTATCATTTTATATATGTTCTACAAGAGGTGAATTGAAAGATCTATTATATCATATGTCTTTTAAGTTCCTTTTCAATCTAATAGAGAAAATTCTATCAATTTTACTAATATAACATCATCTAAAATCATTCAAGGATCAATTATTAATTTTCAAAAAATTTAATGATTTTAACTTATTTTTATTATTCCATTTTAATCAAAATTGGAAGCTATGGAATTAATGACACTAAGTAATTATGAAATATCATTCCCTGAGTGCTAAGGCAACTAAATCATAAAATTTATTGACTATTTTTTTATCATTACTATCATTAGCTACCTTAGCATGTTAAGAAACAAGTATTTTTTTTTAATTTTCAAAGTGTACTTTAATGACCCTTACAACAAAGAGATTAAATTTTGACTCTTAATTAAAATTTAAGAAAATTTTAAGAAGAAGTAGATCCTAATATGATGCATGAAAATAGAAAAGCTATCATTAATATTCTAGAGGATGTAAAATTAGTTCTAGAGCATGATCCCCAATAGATATACAAGTGGATCCTCCTCAAAAGAAATTAAATGTGAATCACATCCTTATTCCAACATGCATACAAGTGTCATAGCTACAATCTTATACTATGCTAAAAAAGTTATCCAATGCATAATTATATCATGCTAGTGAGATGGAATGGAGTTAGCAAAAATAAGAGAAATAGGACATGAGATACCTTACCATGATCATAGTGGACCCCATCTCTTAGGCATGATTAAATTGATCATTATATTTTTTTTTGTTAAGATTCCAAACCAAAGTCCAACCACTTGCCAATAACATCACATTACATCATCCTAGGCTCACTACCCTGAGACCCAGCTAGCCATCACATCAAAAAAAACACCACTAAATAAGAAAAAATGGGGAACACATGTTAGAGTTATTAAATTTAATTAATTAATTATTGATATTTAAGTTCTAAACCTTAACCATTGGTTAGAAGAGCACCTTCAAGAATGGATCATGCATCTTTCTAGTCACATGATGGAACTAGTCCAAGAAACCATGAAATTCTTGAAAATAGCTTACAATTAGGCATGGATAATATGTCTTTTTAGTGGTATGCAAATAAGGATTCCTTTAAATTTTATTTCTTTTATTACCCTTTCAATAGAACTACCTTTATTCATTAGTCACATGCCTTTCTAATGATGTAACAAGGGAATAATAGTTTCAAATATGATTTCCTAGAGATAATAAAACATAAGTGGTAGTGCATCAACACGGAACTAGTGAAACCTAAGACGAAAGTCCAAGAAATTAATAAATCCCCTTGATGTTCCATATTTATTCAACTCTCTTAATCCTTTTTCCTCCTTCCATTTATAACACCTATAAAATTTGGTCATTGGAAGAATAAAAAATTCTAGGTGAAATAGCCTTACCTTGGATCTCAAGGGCCTCTGTGAAATAGGATCCAAGGTATCTTGGATAGTTTGGTTGATTACCCGAGGACTTAAAGAATGTAAAAAAGAATGAAAACGAGAATGGAATTACAGATTCAAATGCAAATAAACATAGAAATTAAACTTGAAATATTTTTTGCATAACAAATGAACTGAAAATTTGTTAAATAGCAAAATGCTTAAAGTGTAGAGTTCAAGGAGTACAAATTGTATGCTCAAACACACAAGAAACTTTGGTCAGACAAAGCTTGAAGCTTGTTGGAGCTAGCAAGTTGTGTTCTATTGTTGAACTTCAGATCTAGGTACTTCCCAACCCCAATTGTCAAGGACTCCCTACTAATTTTTACTTAAATCTGTAACTTTGATTACAATGTTGCATATGTTGATGCTTGAACTCTTGGTGCAATGGTACCATGCTAAGGATCTTTGATGCTTAATGTAGATGCCAAATGGATTTCAAGCACTCAAGATTACAAAAGGTTATGGATTGTAATAATGTTCAAAATACCAAAAAATGTTTTTTGAACCTTAATGAAGTGTTCAATTTTGGCTTTTATAGGCTTTGAAATTACTAAATTTAGGCTACAAATTTCTACCATGATTACTAATATATTGATGCTATCTACAAGAATTGCATTCCCAACCTAGTTGATCATTTAGGACAAGTTTTGATACCCTAAGGCCATAAAGACCACATTGGATACCCAAAAAAAAGTAAACAAACTTTCTTTACTACACTATAACACCTCAACCACGTTAGCCTTGGAGAGCTACACTAGCATTGTTGGAATTTGCTAGGATATGTGGTGACTACATTGGTCATGGAAATATTGCTAAAAATCTGAGATGACTACATTGGACATATTACAACTACTCAGAATTACAGCAACTACATTGGGAACTACTGAGAAATTGAAAATCCAACACCACCAATGTTGGCCTTGTAATATCCACGCGGGGTTTTGTGACAACTACACTAGGATTCATTGGGAAATGGAAAACCCAACACCACCAATGTTTGTTGTAGGTAGTTCCAATGTAGTTGAGACTACGCCCCCACAAAAACCCATGAAAATGACAAATTTGTAAGTACCAAGGCATTTTAAGCCTTCACAAGCCTAAATAGAGACATGACATTGCTCTTTCCACTTGAGAAGCAATGCATTTTTAAGCCTCAAAAAGTTATAGTATGCAAGATTGTAGCTCATGGACCACAAATCCCACATTTACAATGAATTCTTTCCTCAAGTTGATAGGTGAAGGTTTAGATGTTACAACATGAATTTTCTAGGTGGTGTTTCATTGGCCCCTCTTTGTTGATGTTTGTAGGATTGACCTAAGAGACATCAACAAAGAATACAAAATACCACTATAGGTCCATCATCATCATTTCCTCTTTGCACTTGATCCTATAGTGTCAAACCATGTTAAAGCGTGCTTGTGGTAATGGGATAAGGTTATGATGAGATGATATAGGATAAATGTCATATTTAGCTATAAGAGAATGGTCATAAGTATTAACAATGAGTTTCATATCTTGACATCATGGCTACGGTTATGGCAATGACATGTTGAATGATCTATAAGGTCTTCATACTTCAAGCTTTGAAGTGCTAGTCACTCAGTAATGTTTTCAAGGAACCACACTTCACTTTGAGGTTTATTAGGCTATTAGGCTCCTTCCTTTGTATGTTTGGAGCCATTTCATCGATCATTTGGCTTCTTGGTAATTTTCTTCCACTCACTCCTTTTTTCCTTTTTTTTTCTTAGTTGGAGGACAAAACCTTCATTGGGTTCCATTGCCAAGGCCAAGTTTGATTTGGTTTTCCCATTGAATGAGATGTGTTACATTCAATATACTTGATGGTGGAGCATGGCAAAGGAAATGTTAAATGACCATAATGCGTGAGTGTCAAACATAGGTTACCATTATTGTTTAGGGTAAGGAAGGTCATAATGAGGTTTTGGGATGGTGGCTTGAAGGGAGAATAATGGAAGTGATGTGAAACAAGCACTCTTGGCATGGCAGATAAGAAAACCTAATCTTACACATCAAGGTCACATGGTAACTTACCGCTAGTACAAGTTGTACCTTTGTAATGACTTCAAGCTTCATCCTGTAAGTACAACTCTAAGAGAACAATAAAAAAGACAAAGAAAACATGTTGCTACATGATGATAAATAAGTCCACATGAGATAATTAGCAAACCAAATCATCATAGGTCATAACTAATATAGATTTTTTTAGTCCACTTGTTGTGCAAAAAAGATATAGAGAAAAGAATGCTAGCTTGCTTGTTATTGGTCACTATGATTGTGGATATCAATGTTGGTACCTATAAAGAAAGCATGTTAGATGTAACAATATTTGAGAAAGGAATGGTTGATCAGATTGGCTAATTCATTTCCATCCATGTCTACTATTCTGAAAGCTCCATTTCCATAGGCCTTGGTGATCAAGAAAGGCCCTTCCCAATTGGCTGAGAATGTGTTTGCATCATCATGGATAATCTTAAGGACCAAGTCTTCCTTCTTGATCTTTTGTTTATTTAGGTCATGGTGGTGTTTTTTCTTCTACCTCTTCTGATATCACTCAATGCAAGCAAGCATTTGTACCCATTGCTCTTCCATTGAGTCTAGGTCCCTGGTATGCAACTCCTTATTTTGTTCATCATTGATGAAGTTCGATAAAGCCATCCTCAATGATAGGATTTGCAATTCAAGAGCAAACCAACTGCAAAATAATAAATAAATCTATATAGGATTACTCTAGTTATGTATCAAAAGGTTGTTTGATAGGCCCATAGTGCATAGACAAGTTGCTCATGCCACTTAAGTATGGTGTTGTTCAGCATCTTTTTTAGCAAGTTTATAATGGCCTTATTGCTAGCTTTAGATTGTCCATTGTCTTGAGGGTAGTATGATGACAAAAAGGAGTGTTTAATACTTAGGTCTTAATAAAAGGCTTTCATTTCTTGGATACTAAACTATGGTTTGTTATCCATGACTATGGTCATAGGTATGCCAAAATGGGCTACTATGTTGTTAAGTATAAATCTACAGACTTGTTGAAATGTTGTCTTCCTTAGGGGAATAGCTTCAACCCACTTTGTAAAGTATTCGATTGTGATGATGATGAAGCCATGTCCTACACAGGACTTAGGCCTTATAGGTCCAATTATATCCAACCCTTGTTATTGAAATGGCCAAGTTATTTGAGTAGTGTGTAGCTTAGTTGGTGGCACATGTATTAGGTTACTATGCCATTGACAAGTTTCATAGGTCTTGACCTTCTAGAAACAATTGTTTTTCATATAAGGCTAGTAATAGGCGAGTTGCCTAATTTTAGTAGCCATGGCTCTAGGTCCTATATGTCCTCCACATATACCTTCATGAACTTTCTTAAGGACTATGCAAGCTTTGGTTTTTCCCAAGCACACTAACAATATGCCATCATAAGACCATTGACATAATATGTTATCACCTACAATGACATACTATTTTGATCTTTTATGTATAATGTCATTTCAAGAAGTAGTCAGGACTTGTGGAGACTCACCATGCATGAGGTAAAACTTGATTATCATACCATTCCCTTGGAGGGGTGGTACTGATGGAGGCTACAAAGTTGTCCTCAATGTTTTGTGTGATGGAAATAGCATAGTTCATGGTTAAGGTAGTTAAGTTACTAAACACATCAAGCATCACATTGAGAGCTAAGGTTACAATGGCATAAACTAGCATGTTATTAGTTCAAGGTACATGTTAGATACCAGTGTCTATAAATTATTGCATTAGTTTCTTTCATAAGTCATAATAACATTGCAAATGTTTGGCCTTAAATGCATAAACCTCTATTACTTGGTTAACCACAAGTTATGAATTACCTTTAATTATTATGTGCTTGACTATTTGGTCACAAGCTACCATCATTTTCCTAATTAATCCTTCATACTCCACTATGTTGTTAGCACATGGGAATTTGAAACAGTAAGCGAATGGTTGGATTTCACTAGAAGAGAGTGTTACAATGGTAGCAACATTGGCCCCATGGGTAGTTGAAGCTTCATCAAAGTGCATAATTGCCTCATAGCCCTCAAGTACTTTACTACCAATGTTGACATGCTCATTAGGGAATTTGAGGTCTATGGCTACATGGTCTTCTATTGGTGATATAGTAAGTTGTGTGGCTATCATTTGACCTTTCATTGATGCTTGAGAAATGTAGTGAAGATCAAAGTTGGCCATTATGGCTTTCCACCAGGCAATATGAATACTCTCATATATATTGGTCATTATGGATCTAAGTAAATTATTTTTATAGATGACATTGATTTAGCTCCTAAAGAGGTAGTGTCTCCACTTCTTCAATGAAAAGACTAGGGCTAGACAATACTTCTCTACTTTAGTGTATTAGGTCTCATGGACAATTAATGCATGGCTTAGGTAATATACAGGAAACTCTACCTCATCATCTCATTTTTGATAGAGTAGAGAGACCATGGACATGTCAAAGATAGCAAGGTAGATGTAAAAAGACTTATCCTCTTGCGAAGGATAGGCCGCTGGTAATTATGCCAACTCTTACTTAAGGTTTTCAAAGGCTTCTTGGCATTAATTCATCCACTCATAGTGAAATCCTTTTTAAGTGTTGCATGGGTTGTAAGTTATCTATAAGCCTAACAATGAACCTATAAATAAATTGTAATTTGCCTTGCAAACCATGAAGCCTATTAAGGTTGGTTGGTGCTACCAAGTTGGATATGGCCTTAACCTGATCAAGATCAATAAGTATTCCTAATTTAGATACTACAAAGCCTAGCATCTTATCATTTTTGACATTAGAGATATACTTCTTATGGATAAGCCTAAGCTCATACTTGATAGATCATTTTAAAACAAGGTCAAGATCACATGCATGGTCATTAACCACTTTGAACTTAACGACTATATCATCTACATAGTCATTAAGAAAACCTAGTATATAATCACTAAAGATATAGATCATAGCTCTTTGGTAAGTTGTTCCTACATTCTTCAGACCAATGGGCATCATGGTGTAACAAAAGGTACCTCAAGGGGTCATGAAGGTTATACAAATCTAATGCTCTAGGTTAATCCTAATTTGGTTATATTCTGAGAACTCATCCATGAAGGATAACAAGGAATGTCCAACCATAGTATTGATAAGTTGGTTAATACTAGGCAAAGGACAATTGTATTTGATAGTTATCTTATTTAGGTCTCAAAAATTGATATAGATACATATACTCTCATTTTTCTTAGGGACTACCACTATGTTGGACACCAATTCCGTGCAATCAATAGCTCTAATGAAACTAGCCTAATATGGTTTTGTGATTTCATCATGAACTACCAAGGCCAAGTTTATTCTAATCTTATGGACTTTTTGCTTAACTAGTTTAGTACTAGCATGGGTCTAATCTTATGTTGCACCAAGCATGGGTCAATACCTAGCATATCTTCATATGACCAAGCAAAGACCTTAATGTTGCCTTGAAGGACCTTGGTGATGTCTTGAACCTATTGAGGTTCTAGTGAGGAACTTAATTTTAGTGTTTTCTCCTCACCACTATGTGTCGTGATAGGAATCTCAATAGAGAATCCTCAATGATATCACTAGCCTCAAGGTCAAGGGTTTTAACTAGGTTTTCATGCCACTCTACAGGTTTCTCTATCAACACTATGTGATCAATTGGACTCTTAGGCTCAAGATCTAAGTAATTAAAGTCAATGCATTGTTAACATCACCATATGATCTGCTTAGACTCAAAGGTCCATTGAATTGCTCCCAGATATCCATACTCTAATCCTGCATATCAATTATCAACACATTAAGTAGCACCTATGTGATAAAATGAGTAAACAATGCCAAGATAAAGAAATATACTCTATCAATAGCTAAAACATGTCAAGCTAAAGACCAAATAGGGCTTAAACAAGGCCACTTAAAGGTTACCAAAGGAAGGTGTAGAAAAATAAGTTAAAACAGAGGCTAAATAAGGTTAAATGAAGGCCAAAAAATGATAGAATGGAGTGCAATGAAGGCTAAATAATGGTCAAACTCCATTTGATGATGTCCATTAAGGTTAAAGCAAGGAAAATAGAGGTCATAAAAAAGGGAGTTAAGATAGGTATGACATACTAAAGGCCAAATAGCATGAAATGAATTCAAATAAATACCAAATGATAATTTGGCAATTGTCAGTCACTCCCAAAAGATGCCAAACAAGGCCAAAACATAGTTAGTTATGATCATAGGGGTCAAAACATAGTTATGATCATAGGGGTCAAAATAAAGTAGACAAGATAGAACTAAGGCTCACTGTCATGGAGTGAGGATAAATGATAACCAAATAATGTCAAATAATGCTTAAACAATGGTTAAACCTTATCAAACAATGATTAAAATGGTAAAACAAGGGTACCATGAGGTCCAATGGTGTAAGTTGTTATCAAATCTAGTTTTCCAAGGTTGGGTGACACCAAATGACAAAAACATTTGGTGTAAAAAGGCCAAATGATGCTCCAATGACTAAGAAAAAACCAAAATGACAACATAGGTCCAAACAATGAAGCTTAATAATGCATAATAAGGCCTAAACAAGTCGAAATACCATGGATTAAGGCCAAATAAGTAAGGATGGGAAACATATGGAAAATATGGTCAATATTGATCAAACAAGATTAAATTTTTGCTAATTTTAGGCCTTATCAAGTCATGGTATAGGTCTATAGGATTGATAAGTGAGTTTGGGCACTTGGTAAGGTCATTTGAAGGCTGTTTGAAGTCCAAAATGATACCTTTTCTTGTGACTATTCTAGGTCCAATTGGGGACTATGCTAGCTAGTGTAGTCAAAATAGGCCCCATCATATGTGGTTTCCTAGGTTTTTTGTGGCTAGTTTTGAGTTCTTAATGATTTTTATGGCTTGCACAATGGACTAAGGTTGAGGATTAGGTCATTTTGATCCCATTTTCACCCTCTATAAGTTGGAAATGATGTCTAAATTGGTGACTACATTGAGAATTCATTGCTTAGCATAGTCCTAATATAGATGCATGGACAAAGGGTTCAATGGGTTTCAAAGTTGCCACTTGTATTTAATTAGCTTCCTAGGGTAGCATAGGATCTTCGAAAGGCTAAACAAGACATTTGGAAATCAAAATAGGCTTCAAAAGGTGGATTTTTGGCACCAACACCTCATGACTATGCTGGCTAGCATAGTTGAGCATTGCTCCAATGTAGGTGGATCAAACATTAATCTTTTCATGGTTGAACAAGGCCAAACTACAACTAGCTCTGAGATTCTAGGATTCTAGGCTTCCCAAATCAAGATTTTGACCATTTTGAGTACTATAATATTAGTTTGACCATCTTGGGATAGGCACTATGTTAGGACTACACTAGCCAACATAGTCCCAACCCTACCTCAGTGTAGATTAATAGAATCTAGCATTCTTATGATCAAAATAAAGTGAAATTTTGACTAGGCAATGTTAAAAAATGTTATGGGTTTTTCAAGTCAAATCAACTCACAATCATGACTACGTTGGGAGTACACTGGCTAGCATAGTCAGCATAGTACTATGTGAATCTATCTTTTGATGGGTTTCTATGGATAATTGACAAGGTTCTTGAATTCCTAGAGTTATCGGTATCTTTAGCTAGGTTTTTGACTCAAGATGGTCGATTTTGAAGGTTTCTTGGGTACTAAAATGCCCATTTCCCATTTGGACTACACTAGCTAATGTAGTTGGGTTTGGCCTCATCATAGATGGAGTAGATATGACATTTCCAAGATCAAAATGAGGTGAATTTGCAATTGGGTAAGGCCAAGTAAGGTTCTTAGTTTCCAAGTCAGGTTTTAAGTTATTTGAAGTGTTAAACCACTAGTAAAATAAACCTATGATCATGACTATGCTAGGACTACACTAGCTAGCATAGTCTAGGCTTGCTCCAATGTAGTCACAAGATGAACTTCAATTTTTGGTGATATTTCATGATCAATTGACTAGGTCATGGATCACTATTTTTCATGGCTAGGGTTTTAGCTTATGATGGCCAATCTTGATGGTTGTTTGAGTGTTAAAATGGTGATATATTACTAGACTACACTAGCTAGCATAGTACTAGCATAGATGTAGGTTGCATGGTGAGTTCTAGTAATTTTCAACTTAGTTTGTAGGGTTTAGTGATTCTTGAAGTCTCTGGTAGGGTTCTAAAGTTGATATGATGCTTGAGGAAGTTAATTTGACATGTTGATGATCGATTTCTGGATTCTCTTATGATGACTAGACTAGGACTATGCTAGACAACGTAGTTCTGAGCTTCAAGTGTGTTTTGAATAACTTTAGCTTCACCATTTAATAGTTTGAAATCACTAGAAGTTATGGAAAGGTGTCAAGGCAAGATATGGTAGCTTGGAGGTTGTTACTTGTTTTTGGTAATCCACCTTTATTACAATTGAAAACCTCAATCATTGGAAGAAAAAAAAGGATCCTTAGTGTAGTAGTTTTCCAACCCTAAATCCCCAAGACCTCCATGATAAAAAATGAAATTATAAGTGCTCTAACTAGTCCAGAAAATCAACCAAGGACTTATGAAATATGAAAAGTGGAATATAAGTAGATTTGAATAATGCATAGAAAATAAAATTTATTTTCGAAAAAAAAAACTCAAAAATTAAAAATTTATTGAGAAAGAATAAAGAATAAGTTAGAGAAATGTGTACAAATGATTCCTCGATGAGCAAAAAAAGGCATGGTTCACTTGTGCAGGATTTCAAAGCCCATTGAAGTTGATGTGATCTGCTCCATGATCCAAGTGCTAAGCCACTTCTAATGCTATCAAACCTTCCTTTACTATTGCAACCTAAAATCTACAAGTTGGGTCACTATTGGTGGGTGAGAAAAGTTGGAAATTAGGATGTCAAATTGCTCCATGTTGGGGTTTGAAAATCCCAAAAGTCTAGTGTTAGCACCAAAAATCCACAAATCTTAGGGCTACAATGCTTCCACATTGGGGTTTAGGAGGATGCAAACATGAAAGATTGCAAGAAATCTTAAGTGCTTGAAAATGCCCCAAGCATGGAATAAGTGCTTGAAAAATTTCTTGTATGCTCAATGAACAAAAAATGGCTCTCTCCATTCAAAATTTTGGAACCTGTAAATGATGTTTGAGGTTGGCTTTTATAGGTTTTTTGGGCCATGAATGGGACTGAAAATTGGCTATGAAATAGCTACAAAATGGCTTCAAATTTTATGTAAATTTGCTACAAATTTTGATGAGATGGGTGCCCAAATTTTGGGGTTCCTATACATAGTAAGTGCTTTCCCCCATGGCCATTCCATTTACTATAAATAGTAACTAGGGCACACCTTCCATGCTAAGCTCTCCACCATGCTTATTAAAGTGGCTAGTTAATATTGAAGTGCATGAAGTGATGAATTTTTTCTTTTTATGGCTTCCATGCTAGGGGATTGAATTTTCCATGCTATGGGGAAACTTCCATGTTGAAGGGGAAAATTTTCTAGGCTGGGGGGAAAGTTTCCAAGCTGGGGGAAAACTTTCAAGGCTAGTGGAAAACTTCCATAGTGAAAGGGGGGGGGGGGGGGGGGGGTGGTGTTTCCAGGCTATGCATGTGATCTCCACATGGAAGGGGAAAAGTTTCCAAAATGCCCATCCTTCCATGTTGGGAGTAGGTGAGATCTACCTCCCTACATGTGTTTCCAGGATAGAAAAATGTATACCCCACATAAAACCCATCAAATTATCTTTTTTGGCATTCCAAAAGGCATTTTGATCCTCCAAGCCCAAATATAAACACTAAGTGACTTTTTTCACTTGGGAAATGAGGCTTTAACCACTTATGAGACATTTTCAATCCCAAAAGTATAAAGTATGTGAAATTTCCCATTGTAGGATACAATTTCCACATTTACAATGAAGTTTTGCCTCAAGTTTCATGGGGTGAAATTTACATGATGAAGATTGGTTATAACATGCAAATTTTTTTGGTGTTTCAATGGCCCCTCTTTGTTGGTGTTTGGAGGATTGACCTAAGAGACACTGGAAAAGAATATAAAACACCACTACATATTGTAATGCTACAATGCATACATGCCACATGAAAATCAGGCTATCTAGGTTACCAAGGTTGCTAGTTTAAGGCCATGGTGGGCCATGGTACCAATTTAAGGCCCTAACAAGTCATGTTGCTAGTATAAGGTTGTAGTAGACCATTGAAAGTAGGCTTGCTTGTTGATGGTTATCAACTACATGTAGTATGGATTTAGATAGGAATGATTGATTAGATTGGCCAGCTCATTCCCATCCATGTTGGCTATTCTAAATGCTCCATTCCTTAGGCTCTAGTGATAAGGAAGGTCCCTTTCTAGTTAGCTGAGAATTTTTTCGCATGCTCACAAATGGCCTTACGGACTAGGCTCCTCTCCTTGATCTTGCACATGGTCAAGTCATGAGATGTTGTTGCTTCTATCTCTATTGATAGTGTTTGATGTGAGCACACATGTGCATACACCTCTCCTCCACTGAATCTAGGGCTACTACCCATAACTCCTTATTCTACTTATCATTGACGAAGTCAATTAAGGCTACTCAGAGTGATGGCACCTATAATTACAGAGGTAAAAAAATTTTAAAATCATAAACAAGGCTATAAGGGGTCATGCTGTTTGCCATGTGATAGGTTGTTTTGTATGCCCATAGTGCATGGACAAGTCACTCATGCCACTTCTGCTTGCTATTTTTGAGCATCTTTTTGAGCAAGTTGATGACGGCCTTGTTGCTTGCTTCTGCTTGTCCATTGGCTTAAGGGTAGTAAGGTGATGAGAAAGAATGCTTAATGCCTAGGTTATGATAGAAATCCTTGGTTTCTTGGCTACTAAATTAAGGCCCATTATCCATAACTATGGTCATGGGTATGCCAAAATGAGCTACAATGTTATTTAAGATAAATTTGCAAACTTGTTCAAATGTGGTCTTCCTTAGGAGAATAGCCTCAACCCACTTGGTAAAGTATTCAGTTGCGATGATGATGAAGCTATGTCCTGTGGAAGACTTAGGCATTATGAGTCCAATGATATCCAATCCCCATCATTGAAATGGCCATGTTATCTAGGTTATGTGTAGCTCAGTTGGTGATACATGTATTAGGTTGCTATATTATTGGCATGTGTCACATCGCTTAACATTTTGCAAGAAATCATTTTCCATATGGGACCAATAGTAGTCTAACCATCTAATCTTAGTGACCATGGCTCTAGGTCCTATATGTCCTATACAAACATCCTCGTGAACCTCCTCTAGGATTGTTCTAGCTTTGGTTTTACCTAAGCACTTTAGGAGTATGCCATTAGAGGATCATTGACATAATGTGTTATCACCTACAATGACATGTTGCTTTGATCACTTACGTATGGTGTCCTTCTGAGTAGTAGTCAGGCCTTATTAGGATTCACCATGCATAAGGTAAAATTTGATATCATCATACCACTCCTTGGAAGAAGTAGTATGAACAATAACCACAAAGGTATCCTCAATGTTCTGTGTAATTCAAGTAGAAAAATCCATAGTTAAGGTGTAAAACTTGCTAAACACATCTAGCATCACACTTAGGGCTAATGTTGCAATTGCATAAACTATGGCATTTTCTTTTCAAGTTATGTGTTGGATGTCAACATTTGTGAATTATTGTAACAATTGCTTTCCTAGGTCACAGTAAGGTTGTAAATGCTTAGCTTAACATGCATAAACTTTGGTTACTTTGTTAACCATGAGCTTTGAATCACCTTGATGACTAGGCATCTAATTCCTAGGTCATGAGCTATCAGCATTCCTTTGATCAAGCCCTCTTATTCTACTATGTTATTGATACATGGGAATCCAAAATGATAGGCAAAGAATTAGATCTCACTAGATGGGAATGTTATGATGGTATCAGCACTATCCCCAAGGATAGTTGAAGCTCCATCAAAGTTCATGACTGCCTCATAACCCTTGGGCACTTGGATAACTATGTTAGTGTGTTCATCATGGAACTCAAGATATATAGTTGTTTGGTCATCAATAGGTAAAACTATGATTTGTATGTATTATGATTAAAAACCTTGATTTCTAAAATGAAAACCAAGGATCCTTGATGCAAGTAGTTCCCCAACCCTAAATCCCTAGGGCCTCCATGATAAAAATGGAATGCAAAGCATGGAAATATGAACAGATCTGAATAATGCACAAATAGAAAATTTATTTTTGAACACAAAACTTAAAACTGAAATCTATATTAAGAAAAGAATAAATAACAAGTTAGAGAAATGTGTATAAATGGTGCCTAGATGAGCAAAAAAGGGGTTCACTTATGCAAGAGTTCAAAGCCCATTGAAGCCAAGGTGATCTGCTCCATGATCTAGATGCTAAGCCACTCTTGATGTTATCGAACCTTCCTTTGCTATTGCAACCTTGGATATGCCAAGTGGATCACTACTAGTGGGTGAGAAAGGTGGAATATTTGAATGCCAAATTTTCTTCACACTAGGTTTGAAATCCCAGAAGTGTAGTGTTAACACCAAAAATCCACCAAATCTCAAGGCCTCATTGCTTCCACATTGGAGTTCAAGAATATATGTACGGGAACTTGTAAGAGCTCTTAAGTGCCTAAAAATACCCCAAGTATGAAATTGTAAAAAAAAATTGCTAAACTTTGGTGAGAATTTACTCATCAAAAATTGCTAAAATTACTAAAAATTGCTTCACTGCCAAAGTGCTTATGTGTCAAAAATTACTAAACATTTTCCAAAAATGTGGAACCACCCAATGGTGTTGGAGGTTGGATTTTATAAGGTCTTTAGGCCATAAATGGAGCTACAATTGGCTCTGATTTGGTTGCAAATTGGCTGTAAAATGGATGCCCAAATTTGGGGGGTTACTAGACATAGTAAGTGCTTTCTTCATGGTCATTCTCTTTACTATAAATAGTAACTAGGGCACACTTTCCATGCTAGAGATGCATTTTCCATGCTAAGCTCTTCACCATGCTTATTGAAATGGCTAGTCAACATTCAAGTGCATGAATTGATGAAGTTTTCTCCTTGTGGCTTCCATACTTGGGGATTAAATCTTCCACATTGGGAGGGAAACTTTCTAGGATGAGGGCAATCCTTCAAAGCTGGGGGGAAAACTGTCAAGGCTAGGGGAAAAGTTTTTAGGCTATGGAGGGGAACTTTCACATTGGGGGAAAAAATTTTAAGCTAAGGGAGGAAAAGTTTCCAAGTTGGGAAACATTTTTCAAGTTATGCATTTGGTCTCCATGTTGAAGGGGGGAAAGTGTCCAAACCAAACTACACACCCCCTCCCCCCAANATAAAACCCATCAAATTACCTTTTTTGGCATTCAAAAAGGCATTTTGAACCTCCCCCTAACCCATATATAAACACTAGGTGACATTTTACACTTGGGGAATTAGGTTTAGACCACTTATGAGGCATTTTCAGTCCCAAAAGTATAAAGTATGTGAAATTTCCCATTGTAGATTACAATTTTCACATTTACAATGAAATTTTACATTGGGTTTCCTGGGGTGAAATTTACATGATGAAGATTGGTTATAACATGTAAAATTTTGTGGTGTTTCAATGGCCCCTCTTTGTTTGTTCCTAGAGGATTGACCCAAGAGGCACTGACAAAGAATACAAAAGACCACTGCATATTATAATGCTACAATGCATACAAGCCACATGAGAATCAAGTTATCCAGGTCATCAATGTTGCTAGTTTAAGGTCATGGTGGGTCATGGTACTAGTTTAAGGCCCTAGTAGGCCATGTTGTCAGTTTAAGATCATAGAAAACTATTGAAAGAAGGCTCGCTTGTTGATGGTCTATTGGCTACATGTAGTATGGATTTAGATAACAATGATTGAATAGATTTGCTAGTTCATTCCCATCCATGTTGGCTATTCTGAATGTTCTGCTCTTGTAGGCTCTAGTGACAAGGAAGGGCCCTTCATAGTTGGCTGAGAATTTGTCTGCATGCTCACGAACAACCTTGAGGATTAGATCCTCCTCCTTGATCTTGAACATGGTTAAGTTAAGGTGATGTTGTCACTTCTGCCTCTCTTGATAGTGCTTGATGTGAGCAAGTGCTTGCATACACTGCTCCTCTACCAAATCTAGTGCTACTATCTACAAATCCTTACTTTTCTCATCATTGATGAAGTCTATCAAGGATACTTGAAGTGATGGAAACTACAATTCAAAAGGTAAAATAGCTTCAAAACCATAAATAAGGCTATAAGGGGTCATGTCAGTTATTGTGTGATAGGTTGTTCTGTATGCCTATAGTGCATGGACAAGATGCTTATGCCACTCCCACTTGCTATTGTTGAGCATCTTCTTAAGCAAGTTAATGATGGCTTTGTTTCCTACATTTGCTTGTCCATTGGCTTGAGGGTAATAAGGTGATGAGAAAGAATGTTTAATGCCTAGGTTGTGATTAAAATCCTTAGTTTCTTGGATGCTAAATTAAGGTCCATTATCCATAACTATTTTCATGGGTATGCCAAAACAAGCTACAATGTTATCTAGGATAAATTTGCAAACTTGTTTAGATGTGTTCTTCCTTAGGGGAATAGCCTCAACCCACTTGGTAAAGTATTTAATTGAAGTCATGATGAAGCTATGCCCTATGGTAGACTTAGGCATTGTAGGTCCAATGATATCCAACCCCCATCATTGAAATGGTCATGTTATCTGGGTTATATGTAACTCAATTGGTGATACATGTATTAGGTTACTATATTATTGGCATGTGTCACATCGGTTAACCTTTTGTAGGCAGTCATTTTTCATATGGGGCCAATAGTAGCCTAAGGGTCTAATCTTAGTGGCCATGGCTCTAGGCCCCATATTTCCTCCACAAAATTCCTCGTGAGCCTCCTCTAGGACTGTTCTAACTTTGGTTTTACCTAAGTACTTTAGGAGTATACCATCATAGGATCATCAAATGTGTTATCACCTACAGTGACATACTGCTTCGATGGCTTGCATATGGCATCCTTCTAAGAAGTACTCAGGCCTTGTGAGGATTCATCATGCATAAGGTAAAATTTGATATCATCATACCACTACTTGGGAGGAGTAGTATGAATGATGGTCACAAAGGTATCCTCAATGTTCTATGTGATCGGAGTAGCACAATCCATAGTTAAGGTAGGCAACTTGCTAAACACATTTGACATCACACTAAGGGCTAGTATTAGAATTTCATCAGCTATGGTGTTTTTGTTTCAAGGTATGTGTCAGATATCAACATCTATGAATTATTGTAACAACTAATTTCCAAGATCACATTAAGATTGTAAGTGCTTAGGTTTGTGTTGGCACATTTTAGCCATTTCATGGAATAGTTACCAATGAATTTGTTTTCAAATAAAAAAATATTGTAATTTGTTGAAGTTGCCAATCTAGGCAGGAAAGCAACCTTGTAAATTATTCTAGGATAAACCTAGATCTATAAGAGTGGTGAGGTCACTTAAATAGGCTGTAATGATTCCTGCAAGATTGTTTTGGTCAAGATATAGTTCAGTGAGACATAGAAATGGCCACGTGTGCAAGGAAACCTAACCATGTTCAAGAAATCTGCAAATAATGACGCCTGCGTGAAGGAAAATGGTTTGGACACAAAATAACGTTGTTGCAGGCACTGTGTGCACACAATTGGCAAGCTATGACCAGAGTGAAGATGTTGAAGGGTATGAAAGAAATAGAGTTCAAGCAAGTCATGTATTGCTAGGGCCAGAAAATTTGGTGTTGGATTTACCGTTTTTGCTCAGGATTCAACAATCGTGGCAGACACCATTGAAGACTAGGGCATTGCTTCAGAATTGACGTCGAATGAGGAGGCTAGGCAAATAAATGCAATTAGCATTAACTTTTAAAATATAAATTTGACAAAGGAGTTGGGTTTGTGGCGTGTTGTGGAAGTGGGACAATGATTTTCCTGAATTTTATACATGGTCAGAAGTAGATTCGATGTGGAGGATATAGTTCTTGTCAATGACAACGGCTATTGAGCAGCTTCTGCAACTGCTATTGCACCTTGCATCTGACATCAAATTGTAGAGCCTGTCTAGCCTTCCTAAAATAAACGAATGGTCATCTGTTGTCATAGATATCCTGAATCTATAGCTACCGCCAGAAAATCAAGATTCATTGTTGTTCCACTGCAATTCACACCCATAACATTTGTGGTCTGGATTAGAAAGAAAGCGCTAATTCAAGGTAGCCTGAAAATTGTAGTTGAAAGAAGGACTAATTCTTTGCTTAAATATATCAAAATCCTAGTCTACCGGCCAATCTGAATTGAAGAAGAAGAAGTAGAAGAAGATATCCAAGTTTCAGAGTGATGTAGAGACCTAGAATGAGAATGTTAAGGACTGTGATGAGAAAGCTGCAAAAGAACACTAATGGCTATCAGCAGTTGCCACCCTCCCCTTCATTCCAGAGACTTTTCTGGGAGAAAAAATACCTAATTTTTCAATCATTTTCCAAACAATAGATAAAAGGCACAAACAAGTTACTTCCCTGACTGATAAATGATGCTTTATAATCTTGGTGATGATAAAAAAAACATAAAAGACAGATTCGAAATGCCAGGTTTGGAGACTTCAGAACCCATACACAGGAATTTGTCAGTTTTAGAATGGATTTTGGTGATAAAGACCTCCGTAGTATTGAAGATGGATCTCGAAAAGAGTTCGTAGAAGAGAACGGTGACAACAATGAGAATTTTGATAGCAGCTACACAGAAAGCATCCAGGGTGTTCAAAATTTCAGAGTGGTGGGGTACTTGCAGGGCATTTTCTGAAATTATGGAGTTAAATTCTTGTCAAATTGGCATGAATTTTCGGCTTCCGATCCTGCTACTGTTGCATTTGTTCAACTACGCATGGATTTGGCACCGAAACATTGAAATTTTTGTTTGTTGTTGTATAATAGAAACATTTGGCACTCGGTTGTGCTCTGCCCAGGCATATTAACAGACGTCCGCATCGAATCAAAGGGAACGATTCTGCTAAAGTGGGTGCTAGCAAATGATGGATGGTTACCTACTTGAGCATCGATTTTTCTTGCTATCTTATTATTCATTAAGAAAGGAAACTTTTAAGATATTCGTGCAAAGTCAGGGACATTTGGCTATTATCCCTTTTATTCCTATGATAGTTACAACTATGATATTTGTAACTAATTTTAATTTTGGTTACCATGAAGACACTTGGAAACTAAAAAGGCCACTTGTCAACTACAGCTTTTTTGTCTCCATGGTGACCACTTGGTAACTGAAGGGCCACTTGGCAACTAAATGGGACACTTGTCAGTTGCAGCTTTTTTGTCTCTATGGTGGTTATAACCACCCAAAATGTTTGTAACTTACCTAACTACCTATGAGACCCGATAAAAGTGCTTCAAGGATAGGAAGGAAAGGAGTACTTGACACACTCGGGGTCTCACTCAAGGTCCTAGCATTTGTAAAGAAGACATTGTGAAAGATTGCTTGTAAGATGACTTGCTAAAGATAACATTTCAGCCTCTTTGTCATAGTCTTGTGAGTTATGTTTTATTTTTATTTTGTTTAAATTNTTCAGAAAATCTTTGGTATTTTGATAGGACTAGAATAGCTTCTTTTATCTTTAAAGTGAATCACCATGGTATTTCAATCAGAAATTGTCAAGTCTTTTGAAAGTTTTGTTGAATGAAATTGTTGACATCCATTATCTAGCCAAAATAGAGTGTTGTACATGATAGTTTACGCAGCAATTTTTGGGTAGCATAGTAGGATTGTCTTGAAGAAATTGCTTATTTGAGCCTTGGAAGTTTGAACAATTCGTAGTTACTGAATTTGGGATAGCTTTATTGCAAAGCGTTTACTCGTATCATTTTACCTTGTTTAAACATTTGAGATCGTTACACAAATCTGCTTTCTTTTTCTCTTCTTTCTATTTCCATTGAATCTCGCTCTATTTCTAGTTTTCTTGTGGAACTATCTCTTTCTTTGGGGAAAATTAGAAGTAGATTCACAGAGTTGTGCTCAAATGTTTTTAAGATAAGTCATTTATAGTTTTACACACAACCCAATTGTTTCAATTTTCACAACAGCACACCACAACAACACACACACATACTCACATTAACTACTGAGTCTATTTGGAGGTATCTGGGTCTTGGTGTTGCCAGAAGACTAGCACACACCTAAATCCTGTTCGAGGGCACTTGTTGACGGTCGCATCCTAAATAGTTGCCAACAGTTTGCATGCATAGACTTCGGTTACTTGGTTACCATGAGTTGTAAATCTCCTTTGATGGCTAGACATATAATTCCCAAGTCACGAGCTACCATAATTTCTCTAATCAAAACCTCATATTCTGTTATGTTTTTGGTACATGGGAATCCAAAATAATAGGCAAAGGATCAGATCTCACTACATGGAAATGTTACAATGGTAGCAGTACTAGCCCCATGGGTGATTAAAGCTCCATCAAAGTTCATGACTACCTCATAAACCTTAGGAACTTTGCTAATTATGTTAATGTGTTCATTAGGGAACTTAGGGTCTATGGCTACTTGGTCATCAATAGGTAAAATTGTGAGTTGTACGACTATAGCTTGACCTCTTGTTGAGGATTGAGAGACATAATGGAGGTTGAACTCTATGCTTATGGCTTTCCATTCAGCTATATGACTACTTTTGTAGATGTTGGTTATTATGGATCTGAGTATGTTTTCCTTGCAAATTACATTAACTTGGCTTTTGAAGAGGTAGTATCTCCTTTTCTTCAAAGAGAATACTAGTGCTAGACAATACTTCTCCACTTTAATGTATCACGTTGTATGGGCTACTAATGCATGGCTAAGGTAGTATACAAGAATTTTTGCCCTGTCATCACTTTTCTGATCAAGTAGAAAGGCAATGGATGTATCAAAGATGGTAGGATAAATGTAAAAAACTTTACCCTCTTATGGAGGATAGACTGACGATAGTTGTGTCAACTATTACTTAAGGTTTTCAAAGGCTTTTTGGCATTGAGTTGTCCACTCATAGTGAACTCCTTTCTTGAGAAAGTGCTACATAGGCTATAACTTATTCATAATCCTAGTGATAAACCTACGAATAAACTGTAATATACCTTTTAATCCCCAAAGCTCTTTAAGGTTAGTAGGTGCTACCAATTTGGACATGACCTTAACCTTATTAGGATCTATGTGTATCCCTGTTCAAAGACTACAAAGCCAAGCATCTTACTAGTATTAACACTTAAGACATACTTCTTAGGATTGAACCTAAGCTCATATTTGAGGCATCATTTCATCACAAGATTAGGTCATTGGCATGGTCATTGATTATCTTATACTTCATGGCTATGTCATCTACATAATCATTAAGCAAACTTGACATGTAATCATTGAAGATATAGGTCATGACTCTCTAGTATGTCACTTTGATGTTTTTAAGGCCAAAGGGAATCATGGTATAACAAAAATTCCCCCATGGGGTTATAAAGGTTATGCTAATTTGGTGCTTTGGGTTGATCCTAATTTGGTTATATCCTAAGAATCCATCCATAAAGGACAACGAGGCATGTTTGGCTGTAGTATTGATAAGTTGATCAATACTATGCAAAGGGAAGTCATCCTTGATGGTTTCTTTATTTAGGTCTCAAAAATTAATGAAAATATGGATACTCCCATTTTTCTTATGGACTACCATGATGTTGGATACCCATTCTATGTAATCGACAACCCTAATGAAAGCTACTTGGTAGAGCTTTGCTTAATTGGTCTAATCTTATCCACTTTTTGCTTAATTGGTCTAATGCTAGGGTCCAATATGATGTTCAGTTGGACTAGACATGGGTCTAGGCCTAGCATGTCTTCATATGACTAGGCAAACATCTTAATGTTGTTTTGTAAGACTTTGGTGATATCTTTGACACATTGAGGCTCTAGTGAGGAACCTAGTTTAAGGATTTTCTCCTTTCCACTGTGTGTTGTGACAGGAACCTCAAATAGAGGGTCTTTGATTATGTCTCCTACTTCTAAGTCAAGGGTTTTGACTAGGTTTTCAAGCCATTATAGAGGTTTCTCTATTGAGGCTATGTGGTCTACAAGACTTTCAACCTAAAGATCTAGGCAATCATAGTCGATGCACTATTTAATATCATCATGAGGTCCATGCAGACACAAAGGCAAACTAATTTTCTCCTAGGTACTCATATTTTGATCTTTCATATCAACCAAAAGCATATTAAGTGGCACCTAGGTAAAAGTAAATAAATAATTTTAAATTGCTATAAAACATATGCAAATCTAATGCAATCAAGGTCATCTAAGATCATCAATGAGATAAGGTCAATTTGGAAAAGTGCCATAGAGGTGAACAAAGGTCATAGAAAGGTCAAATAAGGGGAGATATAAGGAGTAAGGCTACAAATGATCAATAAAGGTCACAATTTTTTCAGTTTAAGGCCTTAGTGGGTTGTGATGCTAGTTTATAGGCTTAGTGGACTATGATGCTAATTTAAGACCTTAGCAGGCCATGGTCTTATGGTGTCAAACAGTGGTCAAGGAAGGTCAAACCCCACTATTTAATAACATTTAAAGGCTAAAAAAAAGATAAATAGAGCCATAATAAGATAAAAAATGAACATATAATGTTGTATAAAGGTCATAGAAGGTCAACAAGGTCCACAAGGTAACATAAGTCCAAAAACAAGCCAAAACATTACATAATAAGTGAAGAAATCAAGAAAAATAGGCTATATATGATAAAAATCAGCTAGTATAGGTAAAAAATGGTTAGGTTTTTCCAGTTTTAGGCCTTAGTGGGCTATGTTTTTAGGCTACAAGGCTATTAGGTGAGTTCAAGCATCAATCAAGGCTATTTCTGGGTGATCTAGACCTAAAAGCCAAGTGTTTTGAGGCTTCCACACTAACCTCAGCATTGAAAAATGGACTCTTAGTATGGAGACTAAGAAAAATATGTTTTTGGATGCTCAAAGGTCTAAAATTGAGGTCCCAGAACCTTGCCAAGGCAATGCAGGGTCAAATCCATCAAAATTGGGCTCCTTTGATGTCTATAAAGGTTAAAAAGCAAGTTCTGAAGCCCTCCCTCCTTGTTTCCATGCTAGCCAACATGGAAAAGAGGGAGGTTCAACATGGGGAACCAAAATCCAAGAAACAATGAAGTCAAACATTGTCAAATAGGTGGTTGAAGTCTAGATCTAGAACTTGTGCATTTATTAGCTTTGTTCTGAGGTAATTTGAGGTCATTTTGAGTGTCATAATGGATCAAAATGGCTTTGTGGCCACCCCCTCCCTCGCACCACCACTTTTCCATGCTGGAAAAAGTATCCTTAATGTGGAAAAATAGGGGGATACTTATTTTATGAATTTAGAATGATTGGGGGCACTATGACTAGATTTATAGGCCCTTATGGCTAGAAACTTCGATATTGCAAGTTTTTGGCTAATTTGTGCATGTTTGAAGGTTGTTTAAGGGTACTTAAGATCTTCCCCATTTTTCCATGTTAGGGGAGTTACTCCAACATTGAAGAATGGGGGGAATAATTTTTGGAGGTTGAAATGAGGTCAAACAAGTGAATTCTTAAGGCTATGAGGTCATGGGCTTCTCCAATGAAGATCTTTGGCTTTCAGGACTATCATCTTGCCTTCTAAAGTAAAAAAGAAACTTCCCCCCTATTTTCCATGCTAGGGGAAGTTACTTCAGCATGGAGAAAGTAACAATCTTAGATCTAGGCTAATTCAAGTTAGAATCAACCATGCATGTTACCTCCTAGGGTTGCTAGGGTCAAGGGCTATGGATCCATGTCAAAATTTAGCAATTTTGGCCATCCCTAAGTGGATTTTTGGCTTCCTCCATTTCTTCTATGCTAGGGATAGAGAGCTTAGCATGGAAAACAAGGGGTAATGGATTTTCACTGGGATTACTTTTGTGAAGTTTAAGGGCTCTGATAGCTACTACTAGGGCTCTAGAGTGCGTGAAAGGTTGTTTAATGTCATTCTGAGGTGTTTAGGAGTCCCAAACAAGTCACCCCTCAAGTTTCCACACTAGGGAAGCTACCCTCAACATGGAAAAAGGGGTCCCCAACATAGAAGAACCATGCATCTTAGATCTAGGCTAATTTTGACCTCAATTGACTTTGCATGTCAATCTCCAGGGCAACTAGGGTTGAGGACTAGGGTTTGGTGTCAAGTTTTGGCAACTTTTAGTATCTCTAAGTGTTTTTTTTAAACTTTCCCCATTCTTTACATGTTGGGGATGGAGAGCTTAGCATGGAGAACAAGGGGGAGTGGATTTTTGGCCTTCTAACATCAATTTCTTAAAGTTTGAAAGTTCCAAATGATGTCGACACCATTCTAGAGTGCATACAAGATTGGTTAATATTTTTCTAAGGTATTTATGGACTCCAAATGGGTTTTCCCCTTAATTTCCACACTAAGTAGCATGGAGGATGGAATTCGCAATGTGGAGCCAGTAGAAAACTTAGATCTAGCCTAGTTTTGACATTAATCAACCATGCATGTTATCCTCTAAGGATGTCGAGGTTGATGACTAAGGTTTGAAGTAAAAAATAGTTATTTTAAAGGTTTTTTAAGTGGTTTCTGGACTTCCACCCCATTTTTCCATGTTGGGGGCTTCCATGCTCAACATGGAAAATTGGAAGGAAAGGTTTTTGTAGCTTTATGATCACTTTCAGTCATGTATGTGGGCTTCTGAGGTTGTTGGTGATGATGGTCAATGCTTGGTGTTAAAGTTTGGCTATTTTGAAGGTTGATGAGTGGTCTTTTGGTTTCTACCCATTTTTTCACATAGGGCCTTCCATATTTAGCATGGAAAAATGGGGGGAAAGCTTCTTAATCATTTTTGACAACTTTCAATCATGCATGTGGGTTTCTATGGTCATTGATGCTAACTACTACTACTCTATGTCAACATTTGGTTTTTTCAAGGTTATTAAGGTATTTTTTGAACTCCCCCCTCCCCCCTTTTTTCCATGTTGGGGCTTCCATGCTCAGTGTGGAAAAATGAAAGGAAATATTTTTTATCATTTTTGATCATTTTCAAGCATGCATGTAGGCTTCCTAGGTTATTAGCATCAACTGCTAACATCTGATGTTAAAATTTGTTTGTTCCAAGAATTACTAGGCATTTTTACAATTCCCCCTCTTTTTCCATGCTGGGGCTTCCATGCTCAACATGGAAAATTGGGGAAAAAGCTTTTTGGTTATCTATGATGACTTTCAAGCATGCATGCACATTTACAAGGTTACAAATATCACCTACTACCAGTTGACATTGAAATTTGACTATTTCAAAGGTTATAAGGTATTTTTTGATTTTTCCATTTTTTTCCACATTAGGGCTTCCATGCTCAACATGGAAAATTAGGGGAAAATATTTTATGATCATTTTTGGTCAATCTAATTATGCATGAGTGCTCACAAGGTTGCTAGCATTGGCCATCAATGCTTAAGGTCAAGATTTGATCATTTTGAAGGTTGTGAGGGGGTTTTCAAGCTTCCTACATTTTTTCCATGCTAAGGATGGAGGGCTCATCATGGAAGAGGTCCCCCTTAGTGGAAAATGTTAGATCTATACTAAATCAATAGTTGATCAACCATGCATGTCAACCTCCAGGGTTGCCAGTGTCGATGGTTAATGTTGAGTGTCAAGATTTGATAATATGGAGGCTTCTAAGTGTTTCATGCAATTTCCCCCATTTCTTCCATGTTGGGAATGGTAGAATTAGTGTGGATGAGAGGTGGATGATATATTTTTATTATTTTTAACTCATTTTGAGGCTTCCAAAAGCTCCAAAGGGTTCTGTTAGGATCCAAGATCACCAAGCATGAAGAAATGATAATTAGGTTATCAATTTAGGTCATTTTTGGCTTCCCCCAATCTATCCATGCTAAGGATGAGAGGCTCAACATGGAAGAATTCTTCCCTAGCATGGAACACATCAAATCCTAGATTTCAACTAGTTTTGACTAGGTTTGGTGAGGTTTCAAGGCTATTGGAGATGCTTAGAGGGGTTCTAGATCATGTGGGGCACTTTGGGATAAAACTTATGCTAGATGAGTGTTGGGAGGCAAGAGTAAGTGTTACCCCCTTCTTCCACACTAGGCATTGTTTCCCTAGCATGGAAATCCATGGTGCTTAGCCTTGCTCATGTTTTGCCCAGATTTGCAAACCTAAGGTTGAAAAAGGTAAGTCTAGGTCTCTAAAAATAGAAAGATATTGTAATGCTAATGAATTTATACAATAATGGGCATGTTTCTAGGCTAGGCATGGCATTATCAATTTGGATGTATGAAATTAATGTTGCCATAATTTTTGAAGTGTCAAATTTGGAAAAAATATCAACATTGATGCAAGTTTTGGTCAAAAGTGAAGGTGTAGGGTGGGGCCCACAATCCAAAAAATTAAAAATTTTGAAAAGAAGATTTGTTTCCCATCTAAAACTGATGTGAACTAAACATTCCCCACTTTTGCTTTAGTGCACTTGTAGTTATGGTGCACTAAATTGGTAGCTAGGATTTCGTTTAGGTTTTAGAAGGGTTTTATATGTTTGATTTTGTAATTTTTGATCATAATCATCATTCTACAGCAACAACACATTGGAGGATAGATCTAGTAGAGATTTTTGTGGTAGCCATAACCAATCTTTAGTGTGGAATCCTTCCATCTCCGCTATAGCCAACACAAAACTTCTATCTTCTTCCAATTTCCATCTTCCTCAACGTTGAGCCTAACATGGCACCAAAATAGAGAGGAGGAAAGAGCAAGAATTCCACAATCCAAGGGATGGACAAGTGTTCAAGGGAGTTATCAGAGGTTCCTAGGCCTATCTCCATTCAAGCCCCATTTGTCATTGCTCCAAGGTAGGCAATTCTACCTATTTTTGCCTTTGTTTTTGTGATTTCTTTAGTTTTTTTCTTTTTAGATGTTAAAGTTGGTTTTTTAGATCTACTCCAATAGAGGGATTAAAATTAAATTTTAATTAAATCCCATCTCCTATTTTGGCTACTTCCATGAATATCTATAGTTGTTTTATTACTTTAGCTTTTGCATATTTGATTTTGAGAATTAGGCTTGTTGTTTTGTGCTTTAGTCTCAAAATCTTGGAGTATGGCCATTTTCTTTAGATTTGGGCCTTATGATTTGTTGAAATTAAATTTTAACAAATTCCTTCCCCATTATTTTAATGTGAATGGGTTTTTATGGTTTTGGCTATTTCGACCATTTTAGTGGCTATATGAAATTTAGGCTTTTAGAATTTTGAAGTTGTGCTACAAAAAAGCAAGTCAAGATGTGTATTCTTTTTTCTTAGTGAAATGAACACATATTTGGAAAATTAAAGGTTATGGGTTTGTAGCCCTTTATTTAGTCTTTTTGATGGTTTTTATCTCATTTAATTTGGCTTTGAAACGAGGAAGTTATGGTTATTTTCCTAACATTGCATAGTTAGGTTGTTTGCGCTGCTTTTGTAATTTCATGTAGATTCATGAAATCTTCATAAGAAAACAGAATTTTTTTTGCTATTTTTTGGTCATGGCTATAGAGGCTTTGGCTTCAACTTTCCAACAAAGGTGGAATCACTCTAATTGGACCTAAAATAAATTTTTTAATGAATTTTCTGCTATGGCTATGTGAATCAAGGAAAAACTCACAATTGTAGTACATTACCCAAAATAGAAGTGGTTGATATACTTAATTTTGGTTTTTATAGCTACATGGCTTTTTCTATGTTTATCATGATTTTTTTTTCTAAGTTTGTGCATGGTTTAGATGTTTTTTTAAAATTTATGCATGCTTTACACAATTTAGATGCTTTTTCTCAACATATTCTTGTTTTTTTTTTTTTTTTTGCAAATTTATGCATAATTTAGATGCTTTTTCTAAATTTATGCATAATTTATACTAAGATATAGTTTTGGCTATAAAGGCTATGAAATATGGTAGCAATTCTTTTATGAAATTTCTTAAGCTAATTCAAATAAGCATCTAAGAGCTTTTTCCATAGGCTAATTTCACCTCTCGCTTAAGATGTTTTCTCTCAATTTGTAAAGAAATTCTAGTAGGTCATGATGTAAGGGTATGTAAGGTTTTTATAATGTTTTCTTGTAGAATTACTTAGACTAATTTAGATAAACACCTTAGAGCTTTTTACATAGGCTAATTTCACCTCCAACTAGATGTTTTATCTAAATTTGCTAAGTAATCCTAATAGGTTATAATGTTTTTACTTTGAAAGGTTGTAATAGTGCCTTTTTTGTGAAATTCCTAAAGCCAATTTAGATTAACACCTTAGAGCTTTTTACATAGGCTAATTTCACCTCCAACTAGATGTTTTATCTAAATTTGCTAAGTAACGCTAATAGGTCATAATGTTTTTACTTTGAAAGGTTGCAATAGTGCCTTTTTGTGAAATTCCTTAAGACAATTTAGATAAACACCTTAGAGCTTCTTACATAGGCTAATTTCTCCTCCAACTCGATGTTTTGTCTAAATTTGCTAAGTAACTCTAATAGGTCATAATGTTTTTACTTTGAAAGGTTGCAATAGTGCCTTTTTGTGGAATTCCTTAAACCAATTTAGATAAACACCTTAGAGCTTTTTATAGAGGCTAATTTCACCTCCAACTAGATGTTTTGTCTAAATTGTTAAGATATTCTAATTTGTCATAATATTTCTATTTTGTGTTATGATTTTGCCTATGGGTTACTAACTGGCTATATGTTCTTGCATTTTAAGCCTTCGAAGACATTGGCAACCCCCACAGTGAGGGTGGGAATGACTTTCCACTTCCTCCTTCAGATACTACTCAACAACCTCCTTCAATTTTGCTTGTTTTTGTTTTTATGTTGATGGCTATGGTTAGCCAAGACTATGTTATATATGGTTATTCTTTGGCATCATTACTCACATTGTGGTTATGGCTATATGTTATGAACTTTTTAATTTTAAATATGAATATTTGGTTTTATTTCTTGGCTATATGCATTTATAGTAGTAAATGTTATAAACATGGCTATATTGAAATTTTGGTTGTAACATTAAATCGATGCTATAATAGGCTAAACAAAAGGAGATATAATAATAAAATGAACTTTTACTAGTTTTAGGCCATCGTAGGCATAGGTTATATAGTTTTGCTAGTTTATGGGCATGGTAGGCCATAATGCCACTTTAATGTCTTAGTGGACATCATGCCAATTTAACATCTTAATAGATGAGAATGTTATTTTAAGGTCATAGTGGACATAGTGCCAACTTTAGGCCTTAGTGGGCCATAATGCCAATTTTAGGCCTTAGCCGGCCATGTCTGAAAGAGACACCTTTTTAATGTTTAAAAATAAATGTTGTAGCAAATAAGTAACAATGAAAATAAATTTAGGCTACATGCATAGGCTACGTGCATAAAATAACAAAGATATAATAAGTTGCAGGAGAAAAATAAGCGTATTTGGCTATTGTTGTATTTGGTCATAGAGGCATGGGGAGGTTAAGGTAAACTTTACTTGTGCAAACTCTTCCTAATATTTGTAAGATTAGGAAGTGAGTAAGACCTACTTTTCATAAGCTTGTATTCGCCATCCCCTTAAATTACAGTGTAAAAGGGAGTTCATCCCATAATGTATCACATTACTTCTTATTATCATCATTGGTTATCTTGGGTTTTTGCTCTTCATGAGTAGGAGCTTCTTCTTGAAGCTCCACTTCAGACCCCTGTTTTATGCCCATGTTGTTAATAGTTAGGAGAGCCATGTTGCCATCATGAATGATGATTTCACCTCCCTCATAAGGAAGGTGAATGTATTGATGGATGGACAAAGAGATAGCTTGTAATTAAGCCAACCAAGGCCTTTCCAAGATCAAGTTGAACCCTGGTGTCTCTTTCACCACCAAGAAGTTTGTGGTTGTAGGGAATTATTCTTTAGATACAAAATTCAAGGAGATAGACCCCTTAATAGCAACTCTTGATCCATTGAAGGACTTAAGAGATATGGTGGTTGTAGGTTATACTTAGTTAAGCCCAAGTGTTCAATGATGGTGCATGGAATGACATTGGTTGCAGCTCCATCATTAACATGCACCTAATGTATTTTAAATTTTCCTATGCATATGGTTATGAATAAAGGGGTTGTAGTCACTTCACCATTCTAAGGTTTAATCTTAATTTCACTATCACAAAATGTCAAGGGTGTTGATTTCTCCTCCCCTAGTGAGGGAGGAATCATCACTACATGGATGGCTTTCTCGTTAGTAAGAATATCCTCAATAATGGATATGGAGGTCAACATTTTAACTAGCACCTCATGATGTGTGACAAAATTCATGATCAGGTCATATAAGCTTAAGGTTGTGTTTTTCTACTTGAGTGATTACTTGACTTGTTCTGTTGCACTAAGGAATTTTTTGTCATTGGTCATGGGTTTGTCACCCTGATTGCTCTTTACTTTCTCCATGCATTCCAAAATGTGAACCTTGAATTTAGGCTATAACTATTGTGGATATTTTTTGTTTTTTTGATTATGGGCTTTACTATCCTCCTATGGCTTGCTAGTTGAAGGACATGGGGTAGAGGAGGTCATAGGTATAGCTGAAATGAAAGTGGGCTTTGGTGGAGCCACTTCCTTTCATGCCTCCATCTACTTGTCTTCCTTGTTGTGAGGCTTTTTCTTATTCTTCTTCCTTTGGTTGGCTAAAAATTTTTGGTTGTTAGCTATTGGCTATAAATAAGAGGCAGTAGCATTGGCCACCATAGGGGGTTGTTGTGCAGTTGTTTGGGCTATGGTTGATTGGGTTGTGTTAGGTTGGAAACCTTGATGATAAAAGGTTCCCTTAGAGACATTCATGATGGTACTCTCACAACAAAGAGAGATCTTGAGCTATGGGAAACCAAAAAAACTCTTTTATTGTAGATGGATACTTGGATCACAAATGGTTCTCTTATGGATCTTCAGTTTTCATCAATGTTGAATGCTGAGATAACATAGGAGCTATCATTAGCATTCAAAGATCTTTGTAGACCTACATTGATTGGTTTTGTGGCTAAACTAGGTTAGAAGCATCTAAAACTAGTTCTCTCCTATCTATCATCCTTCAACATAAGGTAGAAGTATGTATCATGACTAGGTAGTTGATGATAGCATTTAACATTTGGATGAATGAGACCCAAAGTCACACTAGTGATCCAAAGAGGTAGAGTTATAGAAAATGGTCCACTGTAGCCACCCTGTAGCCTAGCTGAATACCACAGCCCATGATACACCACAACGACCAACCCAGTAGGCACAGACACCATAGTGAGTGCTAGACTTCATGGCCCAACACCACTGAGACTATGACTATGCTCTCCACTATTCTTGTTGTACACTGCATACCTTCTCAATCCCTTTTAGAGTTAACTATGCTCAACCCCATTTGGGGTGGTGTTCTATTTCTCTCTCTTCCTCCCTTGCATTTTCTTTGCATTTTTTCACATTTTGTTTACATTTTTTCCTACAACTATTCTTAGGTGGTGGTCCATGCATGTTGACACTCCCATTTTCTACTAAAAAACATTACTACACTCAGCACTATTCACACCATTAACATCAACTATGCTCAGCACTATTCACATGATTAACATAATTGACACTACCTGACATTAGCACTATTTGCATTAACACTGTTTGTACTCCGTAAGTCCTTGTTTGATCGACAAGACCATTCAAGGCATCCCATCTCCACCTCTAGCAAGGCCCTCACATTGACGTGGGGTTAGGCTATGCGCCCATTGACCCCTCAGTGTTCCAACTGCTGATGTTTTCAATCACTATAGTATAGAACACTAGAATAGACATCATTAAGGGGAATTTCTTCATATGGGAAAGGGATATACTCTTTCACACCCTTATGTATGAGCTCAAAATCCCTTTTAACGTTGGTGTCAATTCATAGAATTAACATGCTTGCCTGTATTTTGGCACAAATGAAGTTATAACAATCTTCATTTATGGCTACAAAATCAGGACTTTACCCTTTGACTCTCAAAGCTCACCTAGACTCAATGACTATAGGGTCTTTGGGATCATACACCCTCATGACTTGTTGATTATGATCTTTGCCAGTGAAGGTGAAGTGCAATTTGGTGGATTTTTGGAAAGACATGGCTATAATGCTAAGAATTGCTTTAAAAAGTAGGCTATAAATGTTAAAATAAAAGTAAATTCCAGTGAATGAAATTCAAAAACTCTTAGAGGAAATGAAAATGGCAAAAAATGATATACTTACTATAATTAGGAAGTGGGTGATAGGAAGGTTTACCCCTTTACCAAAAATAGAATATTGGCAACATTGGCTTCAAACCTCACCCAAGTTGGCTTCCCAAGTACCTTTACATAGGGTATGACAAAGGGGGAAAGAAGGGGGATGAGAAAATGGAAATCTCACACCTTCTTATTCCAACATTGGAAAGAGGGAAAAAAGTAGAGTAGGCTTGGTTGGTATGGAAACCAATGTTAGCTTAGTAGCAAAGATTATGGTAACAAAAATTAAACATTTGTTAAGGCATCCATGCTAGCTTTGCTCTAGGAATTTACAATAGATGTTGTGAAATTCCACCGTCCAAACCACCTGCAACTTCCACACTAAGGTTTCTACCACAAGGAGGTAAAGGTAGTGTTGGATTCCTTGGGAGTTTTGACTAAAAAATGGCTTTCAACTTATAACAAAAGTAGATCTGGTTATAAAATTATTTCAAACTTCATCAACATCATCCTCCCAATTACTTTCACACTAGGTATGGTAGAAGGGGGAAAAGTAGGGGGTTAAATGATGGGAATCTCACATCTCTTACCTCAAAGATGATAGGGAAAAGGCTAGAAACCAAAGTGGGAAGTTAGTATTTTTTTCACTAAAATTGGTTTTAGGCAATTGCTAATTCTTTCAGCTTGGAAAACTAGGAGGAAAGCCAACTCATAGATATGTTGAACCACCCACTTTTAGAAACTAGAAAATAAACTTTTGGTAGTAAAAATAATGGGAGGAAAGAGATATTAATGTTGTCTTTGGGCTGTAAAATTCACAATGAGTGCTATGAAAAGCCAAAACCCAACCACCTACAACTTCCATGTTGCAATTTCAGTCACAAGAGGGGAAAGACCAACATTGATTCCTCAAAGGTTTTGGCTACAAAAAATCAAGAAAAAGCTTGCAAATGGCTATGAAAAGAATAGATTCTTTTTATAGAATTTAGGCAAAATCCCTTCTTCTAGTGCCAAGAAAAAATGTTGTAACTAAAAACCTTGATTGTAGGAGCGAAAACTAAGGATCCTTGGTGTGAGTAGTTTCCCAACCCTAAATCCTCTAGGTCTCCATGATAAAAATGGGATTTCAAGCACCTGGGCTGGTTCAACAAATCAACCAAGAACTTATGAGATGAAAAACATCGAAATATGAATAGATCTGAATAATGCACAAATAGTAAATTCATTTTTGAACACAAAACTCAAAACTTAAAGCTTTATTGAGAAAAGAATAAAGAATAAGTTAGAGAAATGTGTACAAGTGGTTCCTAGATGGGCAAAAAAGGGGTTCACTTATGCAAGATTTCAAAGCCTATTGAAGCCAAGGTAATCTACTCCATGACCTGGGTGCTAATCCACTCTTGATGTTATTGAACCTTCCCTTGTTGTTGCAACCTTGGATTTGCCAATTAGGTTGTTGCTGGGTGGTAAGAAAGATGGAATATTTGAATGCCAAGTTCCTCCATGTTGGGTTTGAAATCCTAGAAGTGCAATGTTAATACCAAAAATCCACCAAATCTCAAGGCCTCACTGCTTCCATGTTGGGATTCAAGAATGCAAGTATGAAAACTTGCAAGAGCTCTTAACTACCTAAAAAATACCCCAACTGTGGAATTGTAAAAAAGAAGGCTAAACTTTGGTGAGAATTTTCTTGTCAAAAATTGCCAAAATTGCTAAAAATTGCTCCACTGCCAAAGTGCTTGTGTGTCAAAAATTGCTAAAATTTTTCCAAAAATGTGGAACCTCTGAATGGTGTTGGAGGTTGGCTTTTATCGGGTCTTTGGACCATGAATGGGGTTGCAAATTTTCTATGATTGGGTTGCAAATTGGTTGTAAAATGGCTACAAATTTGGTTGAAAATGGCTGCAAATGAGTTGCAAATTTAGGTAAAATGGGTGCCTAAATTTGGGGGTTACTATACATAGTAAGTGCTTCCCCCATGGCCATTTCATTTACTATAAATAGTAACCAAGGCATACCTTCCATGCTAGAGATGCATCTTCCACGCTGAACTCTCCACCATGCTTATTAAAGTGGCTGGTCAATGTTGAAGTGCATGAATTGATGAATTTGTCTCCTTCTGGCTTTCATGTTGGGGCATTGAATCTTCCACATTGGGAGGGAAACTTTCTAGGCTAGGAGGGAAAGTTTCCAAGCTGGGAGGAAAGTTTCTAGGCTAGGGGGAAACTTTCACATTGGGAAAAACTTTTCAAGCTAAAGGGGGAAATGTTTCCAAGCTAGGGAAAAGTTTTCAAGTTATGCATTTGGTCTCCACATTGAATAGGGGAAAGTTTCCAAACCCCCCTATCCTTCCATGCTAGGGATAGGTGAGTTTTACCCTTCCCCCTTAGGTGTTTTCAACGTAGAAAATACATACCCCCATAAAACCCATTAAATTGCCTTTTTTGGCATTCCAAAAGGCATTTTTGATCCTCCCAAGCCCAAATATAGATACTATGTGAGTTTTTTCACTTGGGGAATGAGGCTTAGACAACTTATGAGGCATTTTTCAATTCCAAAAGTATAAACTATGTGAAATTGCCCATTGTGGGGTTACAATATTCACATTTACAATGAAATTTTGCCTCAAGTTTCATGGGGTGAAAGCTACATGATATAGATTAATTATAATATGAAAAATTTTATGGTGTTTAAGTATGGCTATAGCTTAACCTTTTGTTGAGGATTGAGAGATGTAATTAAGGTCAAACTCTATGGTTATGGCTTTTCATTGGGCTATACAGCTACTTTCATAGATGTTGGTCATTATGGCTCTAAGTATGTTATCCTTGTAAATTACATTGACTTGGCTTCTGAAGAGGTAGTATCTCCATTTCTTCAAAGAGAAGACTAGTGCTAGACAATACTTCTCCACGTCAGTGTATCGGGTCTCATGGGAAACTAATGCATGGCTTAGGTAGTATATAGATATTTCTACTCCATCATCACATTTTTGATAGAGTAGAGAGGCAATGGATGTATCAAAGATGGTAAGATAAATGTAAAATAGTTTACCCTCTTATGGAGGATAGAATATTAATAGTTGTATCAACTCTTGCTTAAGTTTTTCAAAGGCCTCTTGGCATTGAGCCATCCACTCATAGTAAAATCCTTTCTTAAACAAGTGTTGCATGGGCTATACCTTATCCATAAGTCTAGTAATAAACCTATGAATAAACTATAGTCTACCTTGTAATCACCAAAGCTCTTTATGGTTGTTAGGTGCTACTAATTTGGATATGGTCTTAACTTTATTAGGATCTAGGCATATCCCTATTTTAGAGAGTACAAAGCCAAGCATCTTATTGGTCTTCACATCGAAGACAAACTTCTTAGGATTAAGCCTAAGCTCGTATTTGAGACATTGTTTAAGCACAAGATCTAGGTCATTAGCATGATCATCGACTATCTTGGACTTCACAACTATGTCATCTATGTAATCATTAAGAAAACCTAACATGTAATCACTAAAGATATAGGTCATGGCTCTCTGGTATGTTGCTTTGGCATTCTTAAGGTCAAAGGGCATCATGGTATAACAAAAAGTACCCCATGGAGTCATAAAGGTCATGCTAAGTTGGTGATCTAGGTTGATCCTAATTTGGTTATATCTTGAGAATCCATCCATAAAGGACAACAAGGCATGTCCGACTATAGTATCGATAAATTAATCAATACTAGGCAAAGGGAAGTCATCCTTGATGGTTGCTTTATTTAGGTCTTGAAAATAAATGCAAATACAAATAATTTTATTTTTCTTAGGGACTACCACTATGCTAGGTACCCATTCTACATAATCGATAGCCCTAATGAAACCTACTTGGTAGAGCTTTGAAATTTCCTCATAGACTACCAAGGCCAAATTAGGTCTAATCTTGTGCACTTTTTGTTTAACTGGTCTACTGCTAGGATCTAGTATGATTCTGTGCTAGAATAGATATGGGTCTAGGCCTAGCATATCTTCATATGACCAGGGAAATGCCTTAATGTTGCTTTATAAGGTATTGGTGATGTCTTGAGTGCATTGAGGCTTTAGTGAGAAACATAGTTTAAGAGTTTTCTCTTCACCATTGTGCATTGTGATAGGAACCTCAACTAGAGAGTCTTCAATTATGTATTTTGCTTCTAAGTCAGGGTTTTGACTAGGTTTTTGGGCCATTCTAGAGGTTTTTCTATTGAGTCTATGTGATCTACAAGACTCTCAAGCTCAAGATCTAGGCAATCAGGGTTGATACACCATTTTATATCATCATGATGTCCATGTAGACACAAAGGCAAATAGATTTGCTTCCCGATACTCATACTTTGATCCCACATATTAATTAAGATCATATTAAATGACACCTAGGTAAAAGTGAATAAATAATGTTAAAATGCCATAAAACATATGCAAATATAATGTAATCAAGGCCATCCAAGATCATTAGTGAGATAAGGTCAATTTGGAAAAGTGCAATAGAGGTGAACAAAGATCACATAAAGGTCAAACTAGGGGAAGTATAAGGCTACAAATGGTCAATAAAGGCCATAGTTTTTCTAGTTTTAGGCCTTAGCAAGCCATGGTGCTAGTTTATAGTCTTGGTGGATTATGATGCTAGTTTAAGATCTTAGCGAGCCATGATCACATCGTGTCTAATGGTGGTCATGGAAGGTCAAACCCCACTTTTTGATACCATTTAAAGGCCAAAAAAGGTAAATAGAGCTATAATAAGCCAAAAATGAACATATAAGGATGTATAAAGGCCATAGAAGGTTAACAAGGTCAACAAGGCAACATAAGGCCAAAAAGAAAGTCAAAACATTATGTAATAAGGAAAAATAGGCTATATATGATAAAATTTGGTTAATATAGGTAAAAAATGATTAGGTTTTACTAGTTTTAGGCCTAAGTGGACCATGTTTTAAGGCTATAAGGCTATTAAGTGAGTTTAGGCATTAATCAAGGTTGTTTCTAGGCTATTTGGACCTAAAAATCAAGTGTTTTGAAGCTTCCACATTGGGCTCAGCATGGAAATAGGGACTATTAGTGTGAAAAGTAAGAAAAATAGGTTTTGAGATTCTCATAGGTCCAATATTTAGGTTCTAGGACCTTCCTTAGGTAGCATAGGGTCAAATCCATCAAAATTGAACACTCTAGAGGTCTATAAAGGCCAAAAAGTAAGTTCTGAAGCCTTCCCCCTTGTTTCCACACTAGCTAGCATGGAAAAGAGGGGGTTTAGCTTGGAGAACCAAAATTAAAGTAAAAATGAGCTCAAATATGGTCAAACATGCAACTAAAGTTTAAATCTGGAACCTATGCATCTCCTAGCTTCGTTCCAAGGAAATTTGAGTTTATTTTATGTCAATAGGTGTCAAAATAGCTTCCCCCCATTTTTTCATGCTAGGCATAGTATCCACAACATGGAAAAATAGGGGGACACTTATTTTATGAATTTAGAATGATTTTGAAGCACTTTGACCAGGCTTCTAGGCCTCTAGATCTGTAGACTTCGATCCTGTGAGTTTCCAATTGATTTCGAGCATGTTTGAAGGTTTTTTAAGAGCACTTAAGGACTTCCTCTCCCCCCTCCTATTTCCACATTGAGGAAGTTACTCTATCATGGAAGAATGGTAGAATCAATTTTAGAGGTTAAAATGAGATCAAGTAAGCAAAATCTTAAGGCTATGAGATCCTAGGCTTCTCCAACATAGATCTTTGGCTTCCAAGAGTGCCATCTTATCTCCAAAAGTGGAAAAGCAACTTTTCCCTCTTGTTTCTATGTTAGGTAAGTTACTATAGCATGGAAGAAGCAAGAATCCTAGATCTAGGCCAATTCAAGTCACAATCGACTATGCATGTTACCTCCCAAAATTGCCAGGGTCAAGGGCTATGGATCCATGTCAAAATTTAGCAATTTTTTGCATTCCTAAATGGTTTTTTTTGGCATCCCCATACTTCCATATTAGGGATGGAGAGGCTCACATGTAAAATAAAGGGGAACCACTTTTAGCCATCTAGAATTAGTTTCATAAAGTTTAAGAACTCCAATGGTAGCTACTAGGGTTCTAGAGTGCATCAAAGATTGTTTGATGTCATTCTGAGGTGTTTATGAGCTCTAAAAAAGTCTCCCCTTAAATTTCCACATTAGGGATACTATCCTCAACATGGAAAAAGGAATGTCCAATGTGGAAAAATCATGCATCTTAGATCTAAATTAATTTTCACCTTAATCAACTATGCATGTTAGCCTCCAGGGCTACTAGGGTTGAGGACTAGGGTTTGGTATCAAATTTTGGTACTTTTGAGTATTTCTAAGTGTTTTTTGGGCTTCCCCATTCTTTTTCACCTTGGTACCAAGATTCTTAGTTTGGAAAACTAGGGGGAATCAATTTTTAGCCTCCTGACATTAGTTTCTTAATGTTTGAAAGCTCCAAATGATGTCAGTAGTGTCCTAGAGCACATGCAAGCTTAGTTAATGTCATTTTGAGGTAGTTATGGATCTCTAATAAGTCTCCCCCTTACTTCCCATACTAAGAAACATGGAGGGGGGGAATTCCTAGCATGTATACATGACAAAACTTAAATCTAGCCTACTTTTGACTTCAATCAACCATGAATGTCAACCTTCAAGGCTACCTGGGTTGAAGACTAGGGTTTGGAGTTAAAATTGATTCTTTTTTAGGTTGTCCAAGTGTTGTTTAATCTTATCCCTATTTTTCCATCTTGGGAATACTATGCCTAGTGTGGAAAATAGGCGAAGATATATTTTCATACTTTTGCGCCATTTTTGGTCATGCATGTAGGTCCCTGAGGTTACTAGTGGCAATGGTTAATGCTTGGTATTGAAATTTTGCTATTTTGAAGGTTGATGAGTGGTTTTTGAGATTTCCCATTTTTTTCCACACTAGGGCTTTCATGTTTAGCATGGAAAATTTGGGAGAAATCTTTTTGATCATTTTTTATCACTTTCGATCATGCATGTATGCTTCCAAGGTTCCGGGTGTTGACTACTACTATTTAATGTCAAAATCTGGTTGTTTCAAGGGTCATTAGGAATTTTTTGGCCTTTCCCCCTCTTTTTCCACATTGGGGCTTCTACACTTAGTATGAGAAATTGGGGGAAAAATATTTTTGATCATTTATAATCACTTTTGATCATGCATGCAAGCTTCTAAGGTTGTTGGCATCGACTACTAATATCTGATGTTAAAATTTGCTTATTTCAAGGGTCACTAGGTAATTTTTTGGATTCTCTACATTTCTCCATGCTAAGGCTTCCATGATTAGAGTGGAAAATTAGGGGAAAAGCTTTTTGACCCTTTTATGATCAATTTGGCTATGCATGAGTGTTTGTAGGATTACTAGTGTTGGCCATCATTTCCAAAGGTCAAGATCTAATCATTTTAGAGGATGTGAGGGGACTTTTAGGCTTCCCCCATTTTTTCCACATTATGGGTGGAAGGATTAATTTAGAAGAGGTCTCCCCTAATTAAGAAAGTTAGGTCTAAGCTAGATTGACAACCAATCAACCATGCATCTCAACCTCTAGGGTTGTTGGTGTCAACGGTCAATGTTGAGTGTTAAGATTAGATAGTTTGGAGGCTTCTAAGTCCCTCATGAAATCTTTCCCCTTTCTTCCATGCTAGAAATGATGGCCCCAACATGGATGAGATGGGGATGATATTTTTGTGTCATTTTGATCACTTTTGGATCTTTTGGAAGCTCTAGAGGGTTTCGGCAAGGTTTATGGGTCACTGGGCATTAAGAAATGGTCATTAGGTTATCAATTTAGGTTATTTTTTACTTTCCACCACCTATATACACTAAGGATGATGGGATTAGCTTGGAAGAAACCTTACCTAGGGTAGAAAACACCAAATCCTAGATTTCAACTAGTTTTGGTGTGATTCCAAGGCTACCAGAGATGTTTGGAGGGGTTCTAAGTCATGTGGCATCCACTTTGGGATCAAACTTGTGTTAGATGAGTGTTGGGAGGCAAGAGTAAGTGTTACCCCCTTCTTCCACACTAGCCACTTCTTACCTAGCATGGCAATCCATGGTGTTTAGCCTTGCTCATGTCTTACCCACTTTTGAAAACTTGAGGTTGAAAAAGGTAGGTTTGGGTTACCAAAAATAGCAAAATATTTGCAATTCCAATAATTTCGTAAAATAATGGACATGTTTCCACACTAGGCATGGTATTCCCAATGTTGATGCATGGGGTTAAGGTTGCCATAATGTTTTAAGTGTCAAAATTAGTAAAAATCTCAACATTGATGCAAGTTTTGGTCAAAAGTTAAAGGTGTAGGGTGGGTCCCACAATTCAAAAATTTAAAATTTTGAAAAGTGAAGTTGTTTTCCACCCAAAGCCAACATAAACTAGGCTTTTCCCCCTTACACTTCAACACACTTGTAGTTATGGTACACTAATTTGGTAGTTGGGGTTTCAAGATGTGTGTTTAGGTTTTAGATGAGTTTTATATGTTAAAGTTTGCACGTTTTGATTACAACTATCATTCTACAGAAATAGTGCATTAGAGGAGAGCTCTGGTAGAGATTCTTGTGGTAACCATAACCAATTCCTAGCATGGAAGCCTCTCATCTTCCCTACGGCTAGCATCGAATGCCTACCTTCTCTTAATCTCCATCATCCTCAGTATTGAGCCCTACCATGGCATCCAAGTGGGGGGGGGGGGGGGGGGAAAGAAAAAACCTTATGATA
>MNCI01038036.1:1318247-1350891 GCA_015680685.1 Gnetum montanum | reverse complement strand
GGGGGGGGGGGGGGGGTGGTGAAAGAAAAAATCTTATGATACAAAGGATGGATGAATTTGCTCAGGAGTTAGAAGTTCCCAATCCCATCTCCATCTAAGCCTCTTCTGTTACTACTTCAAGGTAGGCATTTCTACCTATTTTTGCCTTTTTTCTAAGGTTTTTCAAGTTTTATTTTCCATGTGTTAGGGCTAGTTTTTTTCTAGCTACTCCAATGGAGGGATTAAAATGAAATTTTGATGAAATCCCACATCCTATTTTGGCTACTTCTATGTATATCTATAGTTGTTTCATTGCTTTATCTTTTGTAGATTCGATTTTAAAAATATGACTTGCCGTTTCATGCTATTTTCCCAAAACTTTGGGGTATGGTTGTTTTTTTCCATATCTAGCCCTTAAGATTTGTTAAAATTAAATCTTAAAAAAATCCTACCCCATTATTTTGGTGTTAATTTTAATGGTTTTGACTATTTCAACTATTCTCACGGCTATATGAAATCTAGGTTTTGAGATTTTTGAAGTTTTACCATGAAAAAGCAAGCATTATTTTGTAATTTTTTTCTTGGTATAATGGCTATATATTTATAAAATTGAAGATCATATATTTGTAGCTCTTTGTTTAAGCTTTCTAATGGCTATGGTCTTATTTAATTTGACTTTGAAAGTAACAAGTTATGGTTATTTTCCTACCATTGCGCAGTTAGGTTGTTTGTGCCACTTTTGTAATTTAATGTGATTTTGTGAATTTTTTCTAAACAACTGACAAAGGCTTTGTCTATTTTCTAGTCATGGATACATACACATTGGCTTCAGCTTTCCAACAGAGGTGGAATCACTCCAATTTGTCTTTAAAAAAAAATTTCTACGAGTTTTTTTACTAAGCATGTGTAATAAGCATGTTTGTACCACTTTTAGATTATTGTCTAAATTGACTAATGTTTCTTGCATAAACGGAAAATGTTTTGAATTTTTTGTAGGAAGAACTATGTAGGGCTTGATTTAAGCTTTCAAAAGGTGGTGGAATCACTTTGCTAAGAGCTCAAACAAATTTTTTATAAATTTTTTACTATGGCTATGTGAATCAAGGCAAAACTCACGGTTGTAGTACATTATCCATTTGAAAATAGAAGTGGTTGACATATATAACTGTTGTTTTCCTTTTGTGAACATGTAAAATCAATGCTTAATTTTGCTTTTCCAAGAGGAGTAAAAGCTTTTTCTATTTTAAATAAGCTTTTACTATGGCTACATGGCTTTTTCTAAGTTTATCATGCTTTTTCTAAATTTGTCCATAGTCTAGATGTTTTTTCCAAATTTATGCATGCTTTGCATAATTTAGATGTATTTTCTAAACTTATGCTTACTTTTTCCAAATTTATGCATAATTTAGATGCTTTTTTCTAAATTTGTGCATAATTTAGACTAAGACATAGTCTTGGGCTATGAAATTTTGGCTATGAAGAGTATAAAATATGGTAACGATGCTTTTATAGAATTTCTAAGATAATTTAGAAAAACACCTTATAGCTTTTACAAAGTCTAATTTCACCTCTAACTTGGGAAATTTTTCCTAAATTTGTTAAGAAATTCCAATTGGTCATGATGCAAGGTTACATAAGGTGGTAATAATGTTTTCTTATGGAATTACTTAAACTGATTTAGAAAAACACCTTAGAGCTTTTTATAGAGGCTAATTTCACCTCTAACTAGATGTTTTGTCCCAATTTTGTTAAGTAATTTCCATTGTTCATAACATTTTTTATGCTTTTCTTCATGCATGATCTTCTTAAGGCCTATTCTCATCATAGTGGAGCTAGTTGGTATCTTGTGCTACGTTGGTCATCCTAAGACCAACACCCCACCACATGACATGCCTTTCGATAAGCTCTCATTGTGGTTCTAGACTAGCACAAGGGACTTCCTTGCCTACCTCCTTAAGAACTTCAATGTGATCCTATGGTAACACTTACCCATGGATGTAGCTAGGGTTGTTTTGAAGACCCTGTTGCCTCAAGCATCTAGCTTGATTACCAAATATATTATTGACACACCACTTCCTAAGGCTGTAGAGGGACCAATAGATGTCATAAGTCCACGTTACCTTTTAGAGATCTAGACAATGCTAGAGTACAATTAGTATAATACTAACAATACTTTGATGGTAGTGCATAGAGTCCACACATTATTCCAGAACCTACCTGGAACCATGTACTGTCTACGAGGGTAAACATGGTTATTGTAATGTTTTTTTGCTTTTGGCTTAATTACCTTACTTGAATTCATTAATTTAACTTGTTACATGTACAAGGTCAACGATCAGGGCTTGATCGTCAATGATCAAATCTTGGCAGTGGCTCAAACTACTTTGAATGAATTCACCAAGAGTCCCCAAATCAGAGTTGCTATGTATTAATAGTTAAGAGGGGACTTTGATGAATATGCTACCAATTTTTACCTTGTATACAAAAAGTGCAAGGATGATGGGACAATGCACAGTTGGTGGGTAGATGCTAATAGCATGGAATGGACCCTTGTAGTTAGAACCTCCACATCACAGAAGAAAAGTAAAGGTGAACATATAGCCTCTAGCATTTTGTGGCTCTAAGTGTTTTATTGCTTTTCTTGGTTGTTGAAATTGCTCATATTTATGCTAACCTTTGGTTATTGCTTCGTAGGGCCTTTCATCTCATCTAATGTTACTATACCACTTTCACATTCATGTCATGAGGATACCCTCATCTTGAAATTTGGAAATGTGACATCAACATAGGAGTCGCTAAAGGGGTAGGCACCTAGATACGTTCAAGAAAACATTCAACATGCAGGTTTGCTCGATGTACTCATGGCACCTATCCCTTCCATTCCTACTATGGAGATGCTACATGTCATCACTCCTTCAAGGAGACAGTTGATCATTTTAGTACCATCATCTAAGGTATTAAGGTGAACATGGATGTAGGTGTTGGCCTCTTTCATGATTGTTTGGTATCCTTACTAATAGGGCAAAGGTTTCTACTAGGACAATAAAGGAATCAAGTAATCATAAGGAAGTTCTAGAGTGGCTTGGTGTCAACATGGGCCACTCTAGAATTTTTATGGATAGCTTCATGAACCGTGATGCCAAGGAATCATATCCTTTATTTAGGTCTCATGCATTTCCCAAACTACTATCATCAAAGAAGGTAATCAGCCTAGCATAAGAGTGGACCTTTAGGAAGTTCCTAATGGAGATCATCAAATTTAATTGGGTAGCTACTTTGGCTACTGGGCTTTGAGAGGATATACTTAGACTCCATGTTGACACTTCTACGATAATCCATATGCACATTGCATTTTTTGGAGGTTATTTAAAGAGGTTTGTGGAGTTTTTGGTTGTGTATAGGAATGGACGATGGATTTCCAAAGACCCAAGCCAACTTTCTAGGCCTTAGATAAAGCACATATATCCAACAGTGTAGGCCTAGAACCCACCAGAGGGGATGGATGATACATTATCCATCACCACTAAGAATCTTAATGTTAGGTAGTATGAGTCTCTTAATAGTACTGATGATGATGAGCCCATCTAATTTATTGCTTATGTCTAGGATGCCAAACAATGGTGCATGGATGCCATAGGGCCAGCTAGGAAGAAGCTCAAGGGGCCTATGGAGGAGGCACCCCCAACATTAGATTAGCCTACCCTAAAGAAGCTTAAGTTTAAGCTTAAGCCCTCACAGTAGGTAGTCATAGGTATTCCTTTAAATTTGGCTATCTCATGTTCTAAAGTTTATGGCTACTTTATGGTTTCATGTGTTAACCAGTTTTCTTTATGATATGATTGTAGATAAGCATCAGGTTATAGTAACCTAAGCTACTACAAAGGCAAAACAAAATCATGTAGAAGAGACACTCCTAAAGCAACCTATGGTTGAAGGACTTGTTGATAAATATATAGATGATCTAGATGCCTTGTTTGGTGAGGCAATACCAAGTGCCTCTCCTATCATTATCCTAGAGGAAGGAGAAGAGGAGGAGCTAGGTATAACTATACCTTGATATTTTTGTTATATCTTATTAGTTATATTTGGTTATCATCCTAACCTTTCAATGATTGTTATGCTTATAGTATTTCCTAATCCACCAGTGTAAGCTTCCATCCCTAAGTTTCATGTAAAAAATGGGTAGAGACTCCAGACAAACTAGAGTTCTTGCATGGGATGGCTAAGGACATCATCGATCTGTTGCATCAACTTACACCTAACATTTGTAAGATTTTTGTTTTATGCACTTATGCCATAGGCTTTTCTTACAATATGGCTATCTTAGGTTTTGTCTTATGGTTGCATTTTGTGCTTGTGCACTACCCTCCATGGAGTGGGACCCTAGTAGAGACATGGAGATAAACTTCTTTCCTGAGCTTTCCTTTAAGGTTTCTATTGTACTTGAGAAGTTGTATGAGATTGCTACTAATGCAATGATGTCATGTGCAAAAATTGCATGGGAGCTATATAGGTCCAACAAATCTCTATGGAAGGAAGTTGTGTCTTTAAGAAAAAGGACTCAGAGGTAGGAGGAAAAGGTTAGAGATCTCTAAGACTATAAAGCCTTTGTGGAAGGCCAAGTGGCTAACTCAAAGAAGTTATAGACTAAGAAGACCACATGGGATCACTACTGGCATGTTGTTTAGGACAAAGCAACAGTCCTACAGGAGATGAAAGAACAACGTATGCAGATGGACCTCATCTCCCAAAAGGTTGATGACTAGAAGGATTACTACACTTGGGTCCTAGAGTGGGGCAAGACACAAAAGGCCCACAAGCATCAATATAAGGTTAATCATGGGGCCTACCTAAAGGGGCTTAAGGAGAAGTTAGTTGAATGGTGCAAAAGAGAGTTTTTCATTTAGGGGATTGAGGTAGAGAGTGCTTATCAACTTTTTGAAAGTACTCTCAAGGTTTAGAGTTCCCTTACTCTTCATATCACCATGGTTCCAAATGAGACCTCTACAGCTACTGCTACTCATGATCTTCCTACTTAGACTCCTATAGATAGGTCTAACATTCTTTTTGACATTGATCTTGGGGATGTTAACTAGGACAACATGACAGAGGATCAAATCCTCCATCGTTTGAAGGAAGGCCTTCCCCATCTACCCCTAGAAGTAATGGAGCTAGAATCTCCCCAAGTTTAATATATTTTATGTTTTAGTCTTTGTTTTAAGTCATGATTTTGGCTATGGGTTACTAACTAGCTATATGTCATTACATTTTAGGCCTCATGAGACATTGGCGGCCCCAGTGATAAAGTGGGAATGACCCACCACTTCCTCCTCTAGATGCTACTCAGCCGCCTCCTTTAGTTTAGCTTATTGGCTATTTCTTTTTGTTTTTATGTAGATGGCTATGGTTAGCCAAGACTATCTTATAGATGGCTATTATTCCTTGACATTTTTGCCACACAGTATGGTCATGTTTATGTATGTTATGAACATTTTTCTTTTATATTTAAATATTGGTTTTACTTTTGGCTATATGTATTCATAGTAGTAATGCACATTGTAAATATTGAAAACAACTGTGTTTATGTTTTTGGTTATGGCTAATCAACAAAAGGGTGTCATAATAAACAAGATGTTTGCTAGTTTTAGGTCATTACAGGCACAGGTTATATTTTGTGATTGTGGCTACGTTGCCAATTTAAGGCCATGGTGAGCCATAATACTAGTTTAAGGTCTTAGTAGACCTAAGACCATAGTGCTAGTTTAACGTCTTAGTGGACATGGGTGTTAGTATAATGTCTTAACAAACATTAATGTTGGTTTAATATCTTAGCATATGAAATGCTAGTATAACATCTTAGCAGAAGAAATATAAAAGAGATACATTTTTTATGTTTAAAACATAAGTAAAAATAAAGAAATGTTGTAGATAAAAATGCAAATGAACCTAGGCTACATGCATTAGGCTATGTTCATAAAGCGTAAAACAACAATTGCATATGTAAAAAACTATAAATGAAAAGTAAGGCTATATTTCTATTAGTGCATCTAGTCATAGAGGCATGGGAAGGTTAAGGTAAACTTCACTTATGTAGATTCTTCCTATTCTTTTCAAGATTAGGTAGTGAGTAAGGCCTACTCTGCACAAACTTGTATTTTTCATCTACTTCACTTATGATGTTAAAAGGGAGTTCATCCCATAATGTATCCCACTACCTTTCATTATCTTAGGTTTTTGCTCTTCATGGCTAGGAGCTTCTTCTTGAAGCTCCACTTCGAACCCTTGTTCTATGTCTATGTTATTGATAACTAGGGGAGCCACATTATCACCATGAATGATGATTTCACCTCCCTCATAAGAAAGGTGAATTTCATAATGGATGGATAAGGACATAGGTCATAACTGAGCCAACCAAGGTCTTCCCAAGATTAGGTTGAATCTTGATATCTCTTCCACCACCAAGAAGTTTGTGGTTATAGGGAACTATTCACTAGCTACAAAATCCAATGAGATAGGCCCCTTGACGGCAACTCTTGATCCATTGAAGGACTTAAGAGCAATAGTAGTTATAGGTTGTACTTGCTTAGTTAAGCCCAAGAGTTCAATGATGGTGCATGGGATGACACTGGTTGCAGTACCAGCATCAACATGCACCCAGTATATTTTAAATTATCATATGCATATCTTTATAAATAAAGGAGTTGTTGTCACTTCACCATTCTACTAATTAACCTTAATTTCACTATCATGAAATGTTAAGGATGGTGACTTCACCTCCCTTTATGAGGGAGAAATAATCACTACATGGATGGCTTCCTTGTTAGCAAGAATATCCTCACTAATAGGTATGGAGGTCAACATTTTGATTAGCACCTCATGATCTATGGTGAAAGTCATGATCAGGTCATATAAGCTTAGGGTTGTGTTTTTTACCTAGAGGGATTACTTAACTTGGTCCATTGCATTGAGAAAGTTTTTGTTTTTGGCTATGGACTTGTCCCCTTGGTTGTGCTTTACTTCCTCCATGTGTCCCAAAATGTAGACTTTGGCTTTAGGCTTTGGCTATTGTGGCTCTTTCTAGTTGTCTTGGTTGTGGGTTTTCATATCCTCCTATGGCTTGTTGGTTGAAGGAGATGGGAAAAAGGAGGTCACATGTATAGCCAAAATGGGAGTGGGCTTCAATGGACCCACTTCCTTTCATGCCTCTATCTACTTGTCTTCCTTATTATTAGGATTTGCTATGCTTCTTCCTTTGGTTGGCTATAGTTTTCTGGTTATTAACCATTGGCTATAAGGAAGACGTAGTAGCATTGGCCACCATAGGGGGATCATTGTGTCATTGTCTAGGCTAAGGCTATTTTGATTGTATTGGGTTAAGAGCCTTGATGACAATGAAGGAGGATCTTGAGCCATGGGAAGCTGAAGAAGCTCTATCATTGTAGAGGGGTACTTGAATCACAAATGGTCCTCTTGCAAGTCTTCGATTGTCATTGATGTTGAATTTTGAAATAAAATAGGATCATCATTAGCATTCAAAAGGTTTTTGTAGACCTGAATTGACTAGTTTTGTGGCCAAGCTAGGTTAGAAGCATCTAAGACCAGTTCCCCCCTATCTATCATTCTTTGTAGGTCATCCTTCAATGCAAGGAAAAAGTCTATATCATGACCTAGCAATTAATGATAATGGAAAAAGCAATCTAGTTTAAAGTATCTAGGCAATTGGAGATCATCCTTCATTACTCGAGTGGGATCCTTGGCTATTTCCCATAGTCTCTTATGTTTCTTTCAAGTAGCTTCGGTCATTTGTTTATGTTACATGTGTTTGCTTCTTAATAGTTGATCTAGTAACTTAGATGGTTTTAATGGAAATGTAGTGTATTTAAACCTATCCTTCCTTTTGAAGTTAGGTCTACTTGTTGTCAATGCAATAATCCCAAAAGTTGATGGTTGGTAATTGTAGTCATTAGTGGGGGCCTTGGGCGAGTTGACCTTTGGCCCTTGGTTTGTGGTATTGGTATCCTTGGTAAATTTTTCTATGGTAGTATTGTTTTGTTTACTCTTTTCTTTGTCTCTTCAAGTCTGTTGGTTTTTATATGATATGTAGGTCATATCATGACTAGCCTCTATGACATCCTCTATATTTTTAGTTTGTGAGAATGCTTGGCTAAGATACTGTAGATCAAGGTAGTAGATTTTAGGCTTAATGAAGTCATTAACTACTCCCTTGAATATGGCTAACAAGTGGGCTTTACCTATTGGCTCTGGTATTTCATTTAGCAGTCCATTCCACTACTGAATAAATTTTTGTATAGGTTGTAAGGGTTCCTTCTTGACCTTCATGAGTTGGTCAAGCATTGTGTCAAGCTTTAAGTTATACTTGAAGTGGTTGACAAACTAGGCTGCTAAGTCCTCCAAAGAGGATATGGATCCTTTGGGCACTGCGTTATACCAATCAAGTGCTTTCCCAATCAAAGATAGGAAAAATCCTTATGATGGTATGAGGGCATGGCTGCAAAAGCAAACATTTAGATCAAAAGGTAATAAGGTGAGCATTAGGGTCACCTTCTCCATTATATTTGCTAAATTTGGGAATGGGCACACCAAGAGGAAGTGTTAAGGGTGGGACTATAGGACTTATGGGATTATCCTAGTAGAAGTTTGTAATCTTGACAATCTATGGAGTAGAGGCTTTAAGCCTCTTCAACTCCTACATTAGATCTTGAATCATTTGGAAGGCTTGATCCAAGCCTTACAATGGCCCCCATAGTTTTCAAAGTTTGTACATAAGGCTATGGCATTTTTTATGAGTTATGTGGCCTCGTTGTGGATTGCATGACAAAAGAAAAAGGTTGTGCTATGGTTGTGACTTATCGAGTGAATAAAGAAAAAGATGTTTGTGCTAGTACTTAAGGCACAAATGAGACAAATATGGTGTGTGACCCCTATGTTGCTGGGGGTCCCATGGTAGATCCCATGTGAGTAGTTAATATATTTGTAGTGGTAAAAGCCACCATTAATGGTTTTATATATCAAGAATGTGTTGTAAATGGCACTAATGTGTTATAGTTTTTTTTGTGTCATTGATTGAGTATGATGTGTGGCTAAAATCAGTGTGGGATCTGCCATAGTAGGGTATGGAGGACTGGAAGATGATGGCACCATGCCCATGGAGAAAACAAAAGCACTAGGGGAAGGTTTTGTGAATTTTTGGAATGTTTTTTGCAACAATCCTCCAAGGATGTTTTCAAGCTCAGATTCTATCTTAAATTCATCCTCCTCTTCCTGTTGTTCCCCAAAGGTAGGCTCATCATATTCCTCTTCTACGGTAATCAATTGGACTAGGATGCTAGAATAGATGTCATTAAGAGGAATTTCTTCATATGAGGAAGGGATGTACTCTTTTCCACCCTTTTGTATGAGCTCAAACTCCCTTTTGGCCTTAACTTCAATTCATGAAATTAGCATGCTTCCTAGATTTTGGCACAAATGAAGTTCTAACAATCTTCATTTATGGTTGCAAAATCAGGACTCTCCCCTCTACCCCTCAAAGATCACCTACACTCAATGATGGCAAGGTCTTTGGGGTCATACACCCTCATGGCTTGTTGGCTATGATCTTCACCCATGAGGGTGAAGGACAATTTGGTGGACTTTTGAAAAGACATGGTTATGGTGCTAAGGACTACTTAAAAATAGGTTATAAATGGTAAAGTAGGAGTAAATTCCAATGAATGAAATTAAAAAAATCTTAAATGAAATGAAAATGACAAAAAATGATGTACTTACTATAATTAGTAATTTGGGAATAAAGTGGGTTTACCCCTTTACTAGAAATGGAATGCTAGTAACATTAGTTTCAAGCCTCATCCAAGTTGTCCTCCCAATTGCCTCTATGTTGGTAAAAAGGGGGGGGTGAGATAGTGGAAATATCACACCTTATTTCAACGTTGGAGAGAGGGGGGAAGTTTGAAGATCCAAAATGGAAAATTGACAGTTTCCAAAGATGGTTTTGGTAGGCTACCAACTTGTTCCAAAAAGGATGGAAAAGTAGGGTTGGTTGGTATGAAAACCAAGGTCAGTTTGTTGGCAACAAATGTGGCAGCAAAAATTAAATGGTTATTAAGGCTTCCATGCTAGCTTTTCTCTAGAAATTCATAGTAGATGTTGTGAAATTTCAGCACCCAAACCACTTGTAGCTTTCACGTTGAGGTTTCTGCTATAGGGGGCTAAAGGCAGCATTGGATTCCTTCGGAGTTTTGGCCTTACAAACTAGAAAATGACTTTCAACTTGCAATAAAAGCATATTTGGTCATCAAATTGGTTTCAAACCTCACCAACACTAACCTTCCAACTGCTTCCACACTGGGTATAGTAGAGGGGGAAGAGATGATGGGAATCTCACACCTCCTACCTCAACATTGATGGGGAAAAGGCTAAAAACAAAAGTGAAAAGTTTGTGTTTTTCAACTAAAATTGGTTTTAGCCAGCTACCATTCATTTAGAAACTAGAAAAAAAATTTAACAGTGAAAAGGAACAAAAAATAGGAGGAAAAGATGTCAATGCTAGCTTTGGGCTGTAAAAATGCTGTGAAAAGCCAAAACCCAACCACCTATAACTTCCATGCTATAGTTTTGGTCACAAGGGAGGAAATACCAACATTGATTCTTCAAAGGTTTTGACTAAAATAATCTAGGAAAACCTTGCAAATGGCCATAAAAAGAATCGATCTAGTTATAGAGTTTAGGTGAAGGTCCTCCTTCTAGTGCTAAAAAAATTGTTGTGAACGAAAACCTTAATCTCTGGAAGAAAACTAAGGATCCTCAATGCAGCAGTTCCCCAACCCCAAATCTGTAGGGCCTTTATGATAAAAACTAGGATTCAAGGTGCTCTAGCTAATTTGGTAGATCAACCAGGGACATATGAAAGGAAAAATGTCAAATATAAGTAAATCCGAATAATGCACAAAAAGTTTTCAAATACAAAACTCAAAACTTAAAACTTTATTGAGAAAGAATAAAGAATAAGTTAGAGAAATGTATACAAATGGTACTTGAATGAGCAAAAAAGGAGGGTTTCACTTGTGCAGGAGATTAAAGCCCATTGAAGACGTGATTTACTCCACGATCTGGGTGCTACGCCATTCCTAATACTATTAAACCTTCCTTCACTACTGCAACCTCAAATCTGCAAATTGGATCACTGATGGGGGGTGAGAAGAGTGAAAAATTGGGATGCCAAATTGCTCCATGTTGGGGTTTGGGAATCCCAAAAGTGTAGTATTAGCACCAAAATTCCACAAATCTCAAGGCTACAATGCTTCCACGTTGAGGTTCAAGAGGATGCAAACATGGAAGATTGCAAGAAATCTTGAGTGCTTGAAAATGCCCCAAGTGTGGAATTAGTGCTTGGAAAATTTCTTGTATGCTCAATGACCAAAACATCACTCTCTCTATTCAAAATTATGGAACCTATAAATGGTGTTTGGGGTTGGCTTTTATAGGGTTTTTGGATCATGAATGGGGCTAAAAATTGGCTATGATTTCCCTACAAAAATGGCTACAAATTGGCTATGAAATAGCTACAAAATGGCTGCAAATTTGATGTATATTTTTTGCAAATTGACTACCAAACTTTGGGGAGATGGGTGCCCAAATCTTGGGGGGTTACTATACATAGTACGTGCTTCCCAAAGTGTAGAGTTCAAACAGTACATATTGTATGCTCAAATGCATAAGAAGCTTTAGTTAGATAAAGCTTGAAGCCTATTGGAGCTAGTTGGTTTTGTTCTGCAATTGAACTCCATGATCTAGGTACTTCCCAACCCCAATCATCAAGAACTCTTTAATGGTTTTCACTTAAATCTACAATTTTGGTTATGATGTTGTAGATGATGCTACTTGAACTCCTGGTACAATGATACTATGCTAAGGATCTTTGATGCTCAACATAGATGTCAAATGGATTATAAGCACCCAAGATTGCAAAAGGCTATGCATTACAATAATGTTTGAAATGCCAAAACATGTTTTTTAAACCTTAATAAAGTGTTCAAGTTTGGCTTTTATAAGTGATGAATCATTTTTTCTCAAGCCTTGATATTGGATCTAGAGATCAGAGTCCATGATGCGTTATTGAATACTCAATATCACGGGATGCATGCTAACTTATAAATACAACACTTGGGTGCATGATTCATCCATCTTTTCATTAGTTTTTAGTGAAGCTCTTGCAATTTGTTTTTCCCAAAGTTAGAATATTTTTTGAGTGCTTGTAGTAGGAGTCAAAGAAGTATACAAATCTTTATTCAATCATTGTTGTACCTAAGCATTTTAGTGTGGATAACAATAAATATGAGCTTTTTAACAAAACGTTGTAGCACTTGGAATAGATTAATTATTTTCTTAAGCATTTAATACTTATGCAATTTACTTTGATGTTTTTAAGTAATTAATTAATGTTAAGTAAATAGCACACATAAGTACAACCACTTTGAGCATATGCTTAATGCTTGGTAATCCTAGTAGCACTTAATGCTTGGTAACCCAGTGGTGCTATATATGTTTAGGATCTGTATGGAAAGTGGGAATAGATGCTTATGTTAGGATTAGTTATATATTCGTTAGTTATTAGATTAGTTAAACATTTATATGCTTTATTCTTATTCATTAGGCAACTTAATCCATAAAAGATAAAATGATAAAAATCATATGTCTCAATTACACTTAACCATACCCTTATACTTCACAAGTGGAACTGGGAAGAAAATGATTGCAATGGTTAGATTCACCTCTTACAACCAATGTACTTAGAAACCTAAAGTCTTTGGAATTCAACTGGATCACTGAGTGAATGCTAGTGATTTGTATGATTAGGCATAGGATAGACTTGCTATGTGCACTATCTAGGACTTAGTGAAAATTATTTAAATTGTTGTAATGAACCTTTAATTTGAAATCATTTAGAATCATAGTAAAAATTGTAAACATACACTAATATTTTCTTCCAATCTAAAAATGTCTTCTTCTCACAAGGATGATTCTCTGCTAGGGTTTAAGCATACATCCAATCAATAAAGGAATGAATGATCAAATCCACCAGTTTCCCAATAATGTAGAGTGACATATACTCATCCCGATGAGTATGTTCCAAACTTCATCTTCATTCTACACCAAGATGAACAATTATGTGTTGGCACATTTGGCCATTCTATGGAACAATAAGACTCATCTTGAAAATTATTGTAAGAGTAGAAGGATGTGAATGTGTTATTTCATATCATTGGTATGGAATTTAGGGGGTGGCCCAAAATGGAATATTCGTGCGGAAAACAAAGAATTCTAGGAATAATCATGTTGCTACATACAATAGTCCAAAATATATTTTTTTTAAAAAAGGAGAGAGGATATACTACCGCAGCATATTTTTAGTCTCTCAACGAGGAGGTGATAAGGTTTGAAGGAATAAATAGCATTTTTTTAAATGGAGAAATGTTGGTTTGAGCTTCAAAGGATACCAAGGGTGAGAGTCACGGAAATGGAGAAGATACGAGTTGCAATCTTTGAAGAAGTAAAAACAACAAAGACCAAAAAATAGAGATCATTCCATAAATGACGCAGGCCTGCATTCTGAATTTTCTCCATTGAAAATGCATTCAAATCGCGACCCTGGTTCAGACGTGCTTAACTACGGAAGGTTTTGGATTTGCAAAAGAAAAAAAAATGTAGAGGAAGCAAGAAGACGTGATGTAGAATTGGAAAAGGCCCTAAAATTTCTCTGAAGTCACGGTCTCGTGGTGCTGAACACATTCTTAGCTCGCTAAAAGAAACGGCACAGTTCCTGCCAACGCAACGACCCAAACCCTTGCCATTATAAATAAAAAAAAACTTTCACGCAGCAGCAGGAGGAGCCCCTAAGGTTGTTGTTGCCCATCAGAGCTTCATGACGGCAGTTCTTTTGATTTTAGTAACGAAATCTTCAATTTCGGGTTTCTGTTTCAAACCTGCGTGCCTTCAACGTCATCATGGAACCACAAGGTGCGCACTGCACAGAGGATTTTCAGGCAGTTGTAGGGTTGTTTCACAACTTACCTTACCATTTCCTATAATCGGTATTTCAAAAAGGAGCCTTCTATGGCTTAGAACATTTTTTGGAAAATAATCCGCCTGCAACCTCGCTAAACAAGCCTAGGCTTTCACAAAGAATGCATTTCAAATTTTTTTAGGCGGTGAAAAATAGCAATCACAAATGTCATTTGCCCTGGAACTTGCAATCCGAAACAGTAGCCATGCCCGACACTGAAGCATTCGATATCGCACACCAGTCCACAAAACGTGGCAACAAAGACACAAAGGCACATTGAGACAGGTGTCAAGAGATATTTTGGGCCGATGCTGGTAAATCAGAGTTGCAGTTCATCAAAAATAAAATTTTAAATGGTCTGCTGATTAATTTAATTCAGCAATGACACAATGTCACCTATGCTGGTAGCATGAAGCCCTGGTTTTAGACTTACCTTTTAATTTAATTATTCCAAGGCTTTAAGACATTATTTTCCAAAAATTATTACTACCCATAACATAATTGTAATATTAATGATAAAATATTTGTAATATTATATTTATAATATTTACAAATATTGGTGTTAGCATAAATTCCTCCTAACTTTATGTACAACTTCCTAACTACTTAACTTCCCAATTAAATTAGTGAGAAATATCTCCTAACTACATGGGTAAGTTGTAACTCCCTTACTTGGGAGACAAGTTAGCTAAGATATTTTGATTATGTAACCATCTTTGAACCTAATAAAAAGAGAAGACATTGGGGTCTCAAAGGGAGGAAGAAAGAAGAGGAAAAAGAAAAAAAGAGGGGAGGACTTGGAAGAAGACTTGATACATCACACTTTGGAAGGCTACTAGCTAGCACTTGGGCTCTCACTTGGAGACACACTTTGGATTCCGGGAAGAGCTTCTAAGAAGAAATTGTGAACGATTGCTTGATGGCTTGCTAAATAAAACATTTCAGCCTCTTTGTCATGGTCCTATGAGTTATGTTTTTTTATTTTTTATTTTATTTAAATTTTTTAGCTAGTGGTTTAGATAGTATCATCCTTGGCAAGTAATTTTGGGATTTTTAGATTACTCTTATTGTTCTTGTTGCCTGATAGAAAATTTCTGTTCAAATTTTTCCATAGAAGCACTTGTGTTTAAAAGCCTTAAGAGCATTTTAGTAGTAAATTTTATTATTGTGCAACGTATAAGAACTGCTATTGGGATTGTTATAAGAGAGCCTCTGCTTGTAGTCATGCCGTTGAAAGATTCAATAGTCAAGAGGGTTCAAAAAATATTTGGTATTTTGATGGGACTAGAATAGCTTCTTTTTATCTTTAAAGTGAGTCTCCATGGTATTTCAATAAGAAATTTTCAAGTTTGTTGAAGGTTCTGTTGAATGCAATTGTTGAAGTCCATTATCTAACCAAAATGGAGTCTCATACGTGATAGTTTACACAGTAATTTTTGGTAGCATAGTAGGATTGTCTTGAAGAAATTGCTTATTTGAGCCTTGGAAGTTTGAACAATTCATAGATATTGAATTTGGGGTAGCTTTATTGCGAAGTGTTTACTCGTGTCATTTTACCTTGTTTAAATATTTGAGGTCTACAAAAATCTGCTTTCTTTTTTGTCTATTTCCATTGAATCTTCCTCTATTTCTAGTTTTCTTGTGGAACTATCTCTTTCTCTGGGGAAAATTAGAAGTAGATTTGCAGAGTTGTGCTCAAATGTTTTTGCAAAATTTTATTTTTTACAAGTAGGTATTATAAGGACCGCGTAGACTAGGCAATTGAACAAAATAGGAACTCTCAACAACTCACAGTACTTGGCAAGGTTGGCTAAATCTCTTTAAGACAAGTCATTTGTAGTTTACACACAAAGCATTCATTTCGTTTTTCACAACCGCACGCCACAACAGCACACACACATACTCACATTAACTACTGAGTTTATTTGGAGGTATCTGGGCCTTGGTGTTGCCAGAGACCAGCAGGCACCTAAATCCTGTTCGAGGACACTCATTGGCGGTCGCGTCCAAAACAGTCGCCAACATTATGGTGGAGGAACATGAAGGGCAACATTGTGTTTTCACCTAATCAATCAATTCCTATGATGTGGCATCAAACTCCTATGAGGTTGGGCATCTAAGGGCTCAATGATGAATACATTTTGCAAGTCCATAAATATCGAGATTACCATACCACTAAGGTACAATGCAAAATAGATTAGCAATAAGAGAGGCACTATGAAGCTTTGAAGGGAAAATAGTTCAATAACTCTTTGTTCCTGGTAGGCCAAAAAAAATAATGAGGATCCCTTCTATGGGGATTCTCAATTCATTGACTCTTCTCCCCTTTTTTTCAATGAAGGGGAATTAAATAAGAACTTACTATCCACTATAAAAAATCTTGATTCAAGTAATAATAGGTCCCAAGATTGCAAGGGATCCAAATATGGGAGTCATGGTAGGGATGAGGACAAGCATCACAATGATGATCATGGCTATGGCCATAAAAGAGGGCATGGAAAACATTGTGGTGGTGCTAGTCCTTCTTCCTCTTCACCTTCATCATCCTCTTCTTCCTCCTCTAGCTTCAACTGAAGCCACAAAGGATGTGACCATGATGTAGGTGATCGATGAAATAGAGATTATCATAGGGCCTGCTAAAATAGTCAAGACTAGGGGTGTGGGAAATCAAGGGAGGCCCACCATCATGAAATAAGGGATAGTAGAGGACATTAGGGGCATCATGGACATCACAGAGGCTATGACTATGATGAGCCTTTACTTACAACCAAAAACATGCTGAATATTGTAGCGACTGTGAGAGTTCTAACATGTTGATTCCCTATGAGCCAGTGTACAGAAAATTACCAACTCTTCCTATTCAATCTAAGCTCTACACACTTTCAACAACTTGTGATCTTGACATTAACCTAAGTCTAGCAAGAAAACAAATACTAATGAACCTTAACTTGGTAGAAGATAACCAATTAGTAGCCTTGTCATCCAATGAGTTGTACAAGGAATTCAACAAGCAACACCATGACTTCAAAATAAGAAAAGTAAAATTTCAACCAAGAGACAAGGTCCTTTACTGGAACCCCACATATGTGCCACAAAGAACTAAGTTTTAGACAATATGGAAAGGTCCTTACATCACCTATGAAACCTTTTCTTTTGAAACCATTTTGATATACAAACCTGAAAGCCCAAATAAGAAATTGTTGGTCAACATACAAAAAATCAAACCTTTCCATGAGCCTAAGAGAGCCAGTGACTACAACACCTCCTTGAATGGACAAGCATGCTCAATGATCCATAAAGGATACATTAAATAATAGCATGACATCAAAACTAGATGTATAGAATTTAGACTAGACAATAAGATGCTATGCTATAAACTAAATCATGTGTCATAACATACCAAGTTTTAAGAACTTTGGGAAGGATCCTACATCATCCAATCCACATTAAGGTCTAGTGCCTTGTAAATATTCTGTAATGTCCCATCCCTTATTAAGGATGGAAAAAAATTATAATAATGTAATTAACCTTTAAATAAATGGGCACTTCATTATGAGGAGTAATGATTATTCATGTATCCCTTGGGAATGGGTTTGACCTATTCCATTTAAGGCCAGGTTTAGAGGTCATGTTGGCATGAAGTTGTAGAGCTTGGAAAGGCAAGTGATGGGAGCTAGATGAAGTGGGACACGAAAAGACTAATCACCCCATTTGGTTGGATAGCTTAACCGTGGTAGCAGTGCTAGATTACCTCTAAGGCTTAAGTGGCATGGGAAGACAACCCAAAGGGCATTATAGTACTCTCTCCTATTAATAAATTTTTTTTGTTTTTTTGTTCTATTCAATAATACCAATTATTTATTTACTGGTTAATTCATTTATTAAGTATTTATGATGTTTCCATTATATTATTTAAGAAAATGATGAATGTTATGAATTAAGTGAGCATGTTTTTATGCCATCCGGGAATAGGATGTCACATATACTAGCCCAGTTATCCACAAAATTTTATTTTAGTTAATATGCTATAAGTTAAATCATTCTAAGATAGCCAAACAGCCATAGAATCATCCTTAATATCCATAATTTCTATGGCTTTATCCATTTTTCATACCTTCACCATTAACCTTAGTCATGCAAGAGATACCCATTTTTATTAGAAGCCTTGTGAGAATGATTTTTCACTTTTTGTTTTACGCATTTTTCTATTTTTCATATTCTTCACATTTTATATTTATTTTCTATTCTTTATTGCTTGATATGTTTTCCATTTCTTAATATTTTCTAGTTTTTATGCACTTTTCAATTTTCTTAAATCTTTTATTTAATGCTTTTGTAAATATTTTTAGTTAACAAAGTTGCTAGTTATGTGGAGGAATCAGCTTTAGTTATTAAAATTGAAATTTTTTTCTATGATACCAAATTTTTAAAGGAGTCATTGTGCATGATAATGAGATTGCAATATTAATCCTTCCATTTCCATTAATAAGAGGTCCTTATCATGGGAATAATGTGATCCTTATTGTATTGAAAACTAAAATTAACTCATGCTTATTCAAAATAGTGAAATACCACCTAGAAAATACATGTTGTAACTTGTAAACCTTTGCTAGTCAACTTGAGGCAAGATTGCATTGGAAATATGGGGTTTGTGGCCCATGAGTTGCAATATTGCATACTTTAACTTTTTGAGGCTGAAAAATACCTCATAAGTTGCTACTGCCTTGCTTCCCAAGTGGAAAAAGTAATGTCATATGTATGTTTGGGTTTGGAAAGGCTAAAATACATTGGGAACTACCAAATTTGGCATTTTGATGGGGTTTTGTGAGATACTGGAACCACCTATAGCCAACATTGGTGGTGTTTGGTTTTCCATTTCCCAACAATTCTTAGCGTAGTTGTCACAAAACCTAGTGTGGATATTGCAAGGCCATCGTTGGTGATGTTAGGTTTTCAATTTTGTTAGCAATTCCCTGTGTAGTTGCTACAATTCCCAATAGTTGTAGCATGGCCATTGTAGTTATCTCAGATTTTCAATAGTATTCACATGGCTAGTGTAGTCACCACATTGCCTAATAAATTCCAACAATGCAAGCATAACTCTCTAAGGCTAGTGTAGTTGAGGTGAAGCCAGCGTAGTCACAAAAGTATATTTACTATTTTTAGTATTCGATGTGGTTTTGATGACCCTGGTATGTCAAAACTTACTATAAATGGTCAACTACACTAGGAATGATGTCATGAAACACTTGGAAATAACATCAATCTATCAACAATCATGGTAGAAATTTGCAGCCTAAATTCAGCAATTTCAAAGCCTATTGATGTGCAACAAGTATACCCTATCTAATAAATAACTAATATTTAACTAATCCTAACATAAGCATATGTTCCCACTTTCTATACACATCTTAAACATGTATAGTGCCACTGGGTTAGCAAGCATTAAGCACTATTGATGTTAGGAAGTGTTAAGCATATGCTCGAAGTGGTCATACTTATGTGTGCTATTTAACTGACAATAATTAATTACTTAAAAATTAGAGTAAATTGCATGAGTATTAAATGTTTAATGAAATAATTAATTTATTCCAAGTGTCACCAGGTTTTATCAGAAAAGCTCATCTTTATTACCATCCACATTGAAGTGCTTAGGTACAATAGTGCTTGAATAAAGATCTGTACACTTCTTTGGCTCCTACTACAAGCACTCAGAAAATATTCTAACTCTGGGAGAAAAAATTGCAAGATATTCACTAACAACTAATGAAAAGATGATTAATTATGCATCCAAGTGTTGTATTTATAGTCAACATGCATCTCACAATATCGGGTATCTGATAATGCATCATGGGCTTCAATATCGAGGCCTAAGAAAAAATGATTCATCATACCCCCATGATTGAATGCAAACTCATCCTCAAGTGAACAAAAGAAGGAATAAGTTCTTTACAAAATATTGGGAAGGTATGGAATTATTGACTAACTAACTAACACACAAGTTAACTCAAACAAAATAAGCAAATGTTAAGTGCCCAAGTGTATAAATATACAATCTTATCAAAATTTGGTGTTCATGAAAACAAAATTAAACACCCTAGTAAAAATTAACATCCAAAACCCTCTGGTATAGCTTGAAAAGGAGGGAGAAGATTAAATGGTTCTAGAGAGGCTCTGTTGCATGGCTTTTGCTACCTACTCCTAGGGTTGTTTAGGCTATTAACTCCTTCTCAGTCTAGTCCGATTATTCATTGGTTGGGATAGTTTCACTTTTAGTCCATGCTTCTTCTTTTGGTGTCATCTGTGATCACAATAGAATCAAAGATTACTGTGTTATGTGTAACTTATAACATTTAGGTACCTTGTCTCTCTTGGGCAGTTATACTTTCCTAAGTTGTGATTATGATAGATTGATTATTCTAATATTATTTGATTTTTGTTGCTACTAGAGTTCATTGGAAGGGTTTAATCTCATAAATTGATGAGTGTAATGTTATTTTATTAGTTAAACCTTTGTGGGAGTTAGAAAAATTTTGAAAAAAAATTATCAAAAACTTGTGTGGCCCCCATGACAAGCATGCTCAGTATGGTAATGGGAATGCCTAAAAACAATGTCCTCTTGAACCATCATGTGGCTTTTCTACTAGTTAAGTTTTAAAGCCCTACACATCATATTAAAACCTACTCTAGACATTCCAACGCTTGCAAAAAATCATAAGAGTAGATGTAGAAGTCTTCTTGCTAATTTATTTTTAAAAGATATTGAGACAAGGCATTGAAAAGTTGCAAGGGTATTACACAAACCAAAGGACATCTTCTTATATATAAAATTTTTTCAAGAACTTATGAATGTAGTTTTAGTCTAGAATTTTGGAGCTACTTGAATATAATTGTAGCCACTATATCATCTAGAAAACTATAAAACTTGTGTCCTACAATAGTATTCTGCACTTGGTTAATGAATGCAAATAGAAAATGATCTATGAAGATTACCATATTTAACAGCTTGAAGTTAATATAGATCTATAATTGGCCTTCCTTCTTAGGTATCCTAATGAGTGTGCTTACCCACTTACTTTCTATGACATGATATATGAATCCTACCTTAAGGAGATTTTTAATTTTTCATTTCATCATATGCCTTAGCTTGGGATTGAACTTGTGCTTCTATTGGAATTTTGGCCTTATTACAAGATCTATGTAGACTCTGTGTTGGCATATGTCTGGATGAATACCTATAATTTTGTCATATGACCAAGTAATGACTATTGGCCATCAATTGACCATTTCAAGTAACTTTGTTTTCTATTCTTCTATGAATTGGGTAGTAATAATTGCTAATTTATCATTTTCTAGGAACTTTATTAATATCTTAAATTCATGAGGCTATGGCTCTATCTTTTTTGGAATTTTAAACTTTTTCCACTTCATTTTTTTTTATGATGTTCCTACATTGAAAAACCATTGTTTGATTAGCTTCAACTAGCTCATTTTGTCTATGTAAACATTTTTGAATGCTTCCTATGATTTCATGCAAATTGAAGACTTGAAACTTGCATTTGTTACTAGCTACTAGGTACATTCTCACTTTATGGTTGCTATGTATAAGCATTTCTATACATACTTCTTCTATACATGAGCTATTATTTCCCTAAAATTATTCTTCCTTAATCTCACAAAAATACCTTCATGAATTAAGTACATAACACCTAACTCATAATTACAAATGGTCTTTGATTCAATGTAACCTTCAATAAGTTAATGTTGATGACATGATGGGGCATGAACTTCCAATAGAATTTGGACTTAGCCTACTACTCATGAACTAGCACTAGCAAGGAAATGATGAAAAATAGTGAATGTAGATAATTACTTGATTAGCCTAGTGAATGCAAATAAAAACTAAGCATAGAAATGAATTATTCTAGTGATGTAAAATAAAATCTTAGAATAGTAATGAAAATGGATAACTTGATATGTGTGAAAGTGTCTTGGTTCACTTTCCTAATAACATGAATTCTTGATTAAATGAATGAAAAGTGTTTACCTCCTATATATGGCCAAACCTACAAGTGTAGGTGAAGAACATAAGGAAGATGACACTAATAATAAAAGCCTAGTTTATGAGTAAAATGAAAGTTTTAGTGTTGAAATTGAATCTTTAGTTGATGAATATGTAAGCAAGAAAGATTTGGTCCAAAATCAATTTAGAGCTAAAATGAGGTTTTTTTAGCTAACTATCCAACCAATGATGCTAGAACTGAAAAACTTATAACATTGAAACTAGTACCACTAATGATGAAAAATTATCACTCTAACTCTATGAGAGTGAAGAAATAATTTCCAAACTAACACTGATGCTAGACTGAGCTCATGGGCTACTAGGAACACCTATGATAACCATGGAGTATGTGGAAAATGCTAGGAAGGCATATGCTCATGCTCTTGATCTCTCAAAATCCAAAAACATGCTATAGATATTAAGAAATAAATATTGAATTTATGATTTGATCTCATATTTATAGACTTAGGATTTTCAAATTCGACCCTAGAGTTAAGTGGCCTTAACTCAAAGTTTGTTTTTGAAAACTCTAACCTAGAGGATTGGATGATGCAGGTCACGAAAGTAATGATGTTGGTCACTAGTATCACCTATAATACTTAGTAAAAATTTTAGTTCTCACTTCCAAAACTATGTCCAAACCTACTAAATCTACCTTTTTATTGTCTTGAAAATGGTGTCAACTAGTCAATGGAGAGTCTAAGAGCCAAGTTTGAAGCCAAGTTTTTAGTTTTTAGAAGTGGGAGATGTTGTGCTTGGAAAAAGGATAATGATATAAAGGATGATGTTGTAGTGTCAACATCACCTATATTTAGAAAATATTTACCTCTTGAGGTCCTAAGGAAAATGCACTAAAATGTCTAAATTTAATGTTTTCCATGTCAAGACTATTTTCAATAAGTAATTAAAAGTCTAACAAGATCAAAATGGAAGTTAAAAAGAATTATTAACATAGGTGATGTAGGTAGAGTCATCCAAGGATGATGTTAAAGTTATGTCAACATCACCTCTGACACTTAGAAAAATTTGCATTCTTGAACTTTTCCAAAGTCACTAAAAGTGATGCTCATATATTGGGTTATAACTTGGGATGATCCCTAGAGGTCTCTAGGAGCTTAAATTATTCCTTGTAATGTTTTTTTTAAGGTTTTATGATGCTCAAAATTATGTGAAACAATGTCTAAACCATACTTAGTCTTTATCACTGGTGAACTAAAGAAGTAGGTATAACATTGCCTCCTCTTGATGGATGTTATTGAGAAGCCAAAGGAGGATCCAATAAAAAGAGATGGATGATGATTGATTAGGAATCTAAAAAAAGGAAAAAGGAAAATAATGTTAAGATGTCCTTAATACACTAGTCATGAAAATAGTACTATGTCATGGAAAAGAAACATGGTTAGATCCTTTCTCAAAGAATGATCAAAGGGATATGATTAATGATGTTTCCACTCTATTTTAATCAAGCTCTAAAGACAACCTTACCAAAATAGAATAGAATCATATAATTCTTATTGATGGATTGATGAGAGAAAGGGAATGATATAGAAAGGAAAATTACAGGAAGAACAAAGAAAATGAAAAAGAGAAAATAAAATATAGAGTTGCAAATTTTAAAAGCAATAAAGCAAGGAAAGAAATGAGGGACATTTCCTATACATCAAGATGAGGTGTTATGCTACAGAAGTGGAACACAACTAGATCCCATACTCTAATGATTGTTGATAACTAATTATTAATAGATTAATTCTTTCCCTATCCCACTCAAACTCAACACCCCTTATACAGAGTAAAAATGGCAAAACACTCATGGCTCTCTACATGAGGCAATCATCAATAAACATCCTCATAATAGTATGTTGATAGGTAGAAATCTCAATAGAATGAGACAAGAAAATAATGGGAAGAATAGATGTAGATGCATGAGAGAAATGTAAAAGAATAATAGCATAACATTGAGAGAAAGAGAGAAAAAGGATGAAAAGTAAGATAGACAAGGAACCAAAAGTAATTTAATAAAAAAACTAAAGCAAAGAAAGAGGTAAAGGTCATAGAAAACTTGATGATTTTGATATTGTTTTAATTATTTTTTTTATTTTTCAAATATAATACCTTTTGAGGTATGTTCTATTCACAAGATCTAGGTACTAATTCCCATTTGGATCTGCTAAATAGCGTGCTCCATTATTGAGATTCTTAAGGACAATGAAGAATGTTGTCAATTTAGATAGAACTTACTTATTTTGGAATTTGGGAACTACTTCAAGATCTCCTTCTTCAATGTCTATATATCAAGCATGCTTGTCATGGAAATGGCACATAGCTTCTTGATGATTTTGAATGTCCATTGTAGATAACAATATAGCCCTAGTTAAAATGCTCCTAGCTAAACATAGATGTTGTATTTAGAAAAATGGTGGTTATGTTGAAGGTTGATTAAGGGATTAATTAATCATAGGAATTAGGAAACAATGATGGATGAATGATATAGAGAAAGAGAAAGGATATAAGGGGAATTCAAGAGGTGATGCCTATGGAAAAGGAGATAAAGGAGTAGTGGTGGAATAGATTTTTCCTATCAATGGTCTAAAGAGATTGAGAGTGGTAATTAAGAAGAAGATTATAGCATGGAGAGTTTTGGCCATTTTTTATTATTTTGTTCATAGTATTAATTCAAGCATGAAAATGTAAATTTTAGCTAAAAGACTATGTAAATTATGTACATGGAAAAGAAAAATGTATATGAGAGAAAGTGTGATTTTTTTATTAAATTTTGTAATGATTATATATGTATATATATAAGACTCTTAGTTTTAATTTTTTATGATTTTCAATTTCAATAGCTAAGGCATAAAATGACATAAAATAAAGTATTAGATAAAAATGATATTTAAAATTTTAAAGCTAGTAATAAAGACATAAATTAAGAAAAAAATAACATAAGATAAAATAATGTAAATTGAATAAAATGAGCAAGCATAACTAATGAAGATAAAGCTAATAATGAGCTAAAATCATGAAGATAATAAAGTAGAGATGATATAATTTTCAAGTAGGGAACATGCTAGCAATGGTTTTTTTGGCTTAGGAATGCGCATTAGCCTTAATGCTTTTAATAGATTTTATAATGTCCAGTTCACTAAAGCCTAGAGCTATGAAATTGTAAGAATTAGATGACCATGGAATGCTAACATTAGACTCTTCTAATGATGATGTTTAACCCATGGTAATGGGTTGAAAGCCTAATGTAGTTTCCTCTAACACATCTAGCTAGAAGATAGTAGCGACTTTAGGATCAATGTGAATGATTACTTTCCTATCCTTGCATGGAAAGTATATCTCCTAGTGTATAGGTGAGGGAACTTTGTAATGGTAAGCTAGCCAAAGCATTCCTAAGATAGCATTTATCCCTAAGGAATTCCTAATTACTACAAATATTTGTTCCAAACTAATATAATCTTCTACCGAGAAAGGAAATTTAATTAAGCCTATGATCTCTACTCTAGCTTTGCTAAACAAAATTAAAGTATAGTTGAATTTAGAATATGTGACATTTTTCAAGGCTTAGATGCTTAATGATAGCCCATGAAAACATGTTAGATCTAGCTCCATCATCCATATGCACTAGAGTTAGTATCATGTTGTCCTTGATCTATATGATGATGTAGATGAGAAACTAGCATATGACACTCATGAAAGGATGGATTTTGATGTTCTTTCCTATGAATACCAAGTAATCTACCTCACATTATGTAGCATTAAGCACTAATGAGATTGCTTGAGCATAAGGTTGGATATTTGCTGATATAATGATAGAATTGGGAAGTTCTTCCAATACTAAACAATTCTTCTTAGAGGTGAAAATAAGGTCAAAAAAGATAAATATTAGTTCATTTTGACTTCATTACTATAGTAATTTGGGGAAAAGGCTAATGCTTTGATATTAAATCTTTGGAAGGTGGAGGTACTAGAGGAATAGTTCATGATGAATTAGTTGAAGTAGTTTTAATGATAGCCCATGAAAACATGTTAGATCTAGCTCCATCATCCATATGCACTAGAGTTAGTATCATGTTGTCCTTGATCTATATGATGATGTAGATGAGAACCTAGCATATGACACTCGTGAAAGGATGGATTTTGATGTTCTTTCCTATGAATACCAAGTAATCTACCTCACATTATGTAGCATTAAGCACTAATGAGATTGCTTGAGCATGAGGTTGGATATTTGCTGATATAATGATAGAATTGGGAAGTTCTTCCAATACTAAACAATTCTTCTTAGAGGTGAAAATAAGGTCAAAAAAGAGAAATATTATTTCATTTTGACTTCATTACTATAGTAATTTGGGGAAAAGCCTAATGCTTTGATATTAAATCTTTGGAAGGTGGAGGTACTAAAGGAATAGTTCATGATGAAGTAGTTGAAGTAGTTTTTGAAATAGGAGAAAATGCATTTTGAGGCTTCTAAAATACTACCTTCTTCTTTCAATGTGGGGAAGAATACTTGTTAACTTGCTCTTTTCCTTTTCCCTTATTAGGGATTTTCTTCTCATTTTTTACACTTGAGTAAGAATACAAATTAGAGGTGTTGAAGAAAGAAGCAATGTTAGTTCCTCTGCGATGAATGAGAATAAGGGATGTGATAGAGGATGCACTTCATAAGGAAAAATAGGATGAAATGGACTTAACAAGATAGAGTATGCAAAGGCAACCTTCTTTTCAATGATGATGGATGATTAGAATTTATGAGATTTTGAGGGGCCAAAGAAGCATCATAGTATGGTGTAAGATCTAGGACAAATGAATCCCTTCATACCTTTTGAATAGTTATAGAGTGAAAGGACTATCTACATGGAGATTGATAACAAAGGGTTTCTTGGGTTTATGAGGACTAGTTTATGAGGATACTTGGGAAATATTTGCTTGATAGGAACTTGTCTTGATAATGAACAATGTTTTAGGATAATTATCTTTAAGTTTAAGGCTAAATGTAGATACTTCCATCAAATGGGAATTCAAGGGATCTTGGAATATCTGCATATCTTACTTGTTAGGTTGAACTAATATGCTGAAAAATATTTCTTCTTTTTTCAAGAAAAGCCTAAATATCATCTTTGAGTGCATTACAATTGTCTATGCCATAACCTACAACCTCATGATGATAGTAGAATTTCTTAAAATTATATTACCTTAGGATTGGTGGATCTCCTTCCACATGTTAGGAAGGATTTATCGCTAGAGTCTACAAGCATTTGAATCTAGCCTGTGATTGCTCCAAGATCTATTTTAGGGTTATGTGCCCCATCTCTCAGTAGTGTATTGTAGAGATGAGGATAGGACATCTGAAATTTATGATATTTAAATTATCTTCTTTGTTGACCTTCATTCAATGAAGTTTGCCATTGTTGGTGGATGAGAATGCTAGTGAAGTTTGATTCAATGAAGTTATTATTTATTCTATACTATGTGAAGCCTTTACTTTTATTGCCTAGATGGTTTTACTACAAAATTTAATCCATTCTAAGCCATTACATTCGATGGACACATTGTTGATATGTTTTTCTAAAGTAATGGAATTATGGATGCTAAGTGCCCTAGAATAAACAAATTTTCCTTTAATGTAGTTAGTCACAGTGCCTTCAAAGATGTCCAAAAGCTATTCATTAGTGAGTGGATGAGTAAGCTTCATTATGGTTAATGTACATTGAGAGATGAACTTCAAGATGAATTTATAATAAGCTTCTTTGATTACTAAGAGTTTTGTAAAGGATTACTATTAGTGATATTGTATCTTGACCTCTTCACAAATGTGATGAAGAGTTGTTCTAAGAAGATGCTAGATCCATAGGAGAAAGATCTATACTATTCAAGTGCTTTTCCAGTAAGGGATTTGAAAAAGCTTCTAAGGATGATGTAAGAATAATTAGCTAACAACATGTATTCATTATGAAAGATGATGACATAATTCATGGAATCATACTTTCATTATACTTAGTAAAATTTTGAAGGAAAACCTTCTTAGAGATATGGGTAGGTGGGATCAATGAGCTAAAGGAATCAATAAGGAGATTGATAATAGAAGCAACAAAACTATCCCTATATAATGTGATGGCCTTTCACATTTAATCCTTATTAACTTGCAACCTAGATGAAAGATCTTGAAGTAAAAACATCAATTAATGAGGAACTCTACAAATACATGGCATATTAGGATTACACAAAATGGAATTATGAGCAAGTAAAATTGATTAAGGGGGTGCAACAATGGGCATGAAGACAAACTATGAGATGTTGTAAAGAGGCATAAGCTAGAAATCTAGGAGAAATGATAATGAAATTTATGGTTATTGGCCTTGTGATGTCAAGGATAATAATTTAAAGTTGCTCAATAAAGAATTTTGATTTTGATCCTATTCAAGAGATGTTAGATTCATAATGGATATGTTAGAAAACAAGCTATATGCAAGAGACAAGGTGTAAGATGATAGTAGTTGCAAGATGGAGATGGGTGTCACAAGACTAACAGTTTGGGGAATATACATGGAAAATGAATTAGTGAATTTGATCAAATTAACATTCTATAGAATTAGGCTCTATGATTATGTGTTGTGTGAAGGGAAGAGTTTTGTAGGAAATAAAATATAAGGATTCTCATCCTTATCATTGTCATAAATGCTAATGTCATCACCCTCATTGTGTTAGTCTTGGAACTAATAATTTCTTTTGTTAAAATTAACATTGGGATGTCCCATGAGGTGATCTACCATAACATCTCTTTACTAAAGCTCAAAAATATGTGTTTGAATTTCATCACTAATAGTTAGGTACTATGTTAACATGGCCTATTTGAATTGATTCAACTCAATGATATGGTTTAGGTTAGGCAAGAATTGTTCTAGCCTATTGGTTGCCTCAGATGCTACCATCCTCCTTAGCTCACTTTTAGAAAGAGATATGTTCAACTCTAGTTTTATGCATGTGGCCTTGTAATTATGTTGATTTATGGATTTTTCAAGAACCTAGGCCTTCCATATCTCCTTCAGGCCATGAATTTAGGAGTGCTATCAAATTCTTGGTCAAACATGATATCAATGAGTAAAAGTACAAATGGAGAAAACAAAACTAACAAAATTTTTTAAAAAACTAAGTGTTAGAAAGGACCTATAGGCTACTAGGAGATGGGTTCATAATGATATGAAACCTATTGGTCCTCCTTGTATTAAAAATGTTCTCACAAAGTTATTTTTTTCCAACCTCACAAGAACACCTCCACAAATTAAGTACATAATACTTAAATCATGGCTACAAATGGTCTTCAATTCAGTATAATCTTTAATAAGTGAACAATTATAACATGATGGGGCATAAACTTCCAATCGAATGTGGAGTTAGCTTACCATCCATGAACTAGAAACAGTAGGAAAATGATGAAAAATAATGAATTTAGATAATAACTTGATTAGCTTAGTCAATGCAAATTAAAACTAAGTATAGAAATAAATTATTTTAATAATTTGAAATAAAATATAAATATAAAAAAGTAAATTAAGAAGTATGAAAATGATGAACTTGATATGTGGGAAAGGGCCTTGGTTTTCTTTCTTAATAATGAAAATGCTTGACTAGAAGAATGAAAAGTGTTTGCCTCCTATGGAGGGCCAAAGCTATAAGTATGGATGAAAACATAAGGAAGAGGATACTAATGATAAAAGCTTAATTTGTAAGAAAAATGGGTGTTTTAGTGTTGAAATTGAACCTTTAAATGATGAATATGTAAGTGCAAAAGCTTCAAGCATAATCCACAATTGATTTATAGCCAAAATAAGGCTATCTTAACTAACTATCTAGCCAGTGACATTGGAGTTTTAAAAAGTATAACTCTAGAACTAATGACACTGATGCTAAAAAAATTATAACTCTAGGATAGTGATATGAGAATTTTCAAATTGATGGTGAAGCTAGATTAAGCTTGTAGACTACCAAGTAGATCTATGGTGGACATCGAGCATGCAGGAGTAGCTAGAAAGATAGATGCTCAGGCTCTTAATCTCTCAAAATACAAAAAAGTACTCTAGATCTTAAGAAACCAATGTTGAAGTTGTGATTTAATCTCATATTTAGAGGCTTTAGGATTTCCAAATTTAATCCCAAACATAAGTGAAGTTAATCCAAAGTTTATTTTTGGAAACTTTAACCTAAAGAATTAAATGATACAAGTCATGTAAGTGATGATGCTAACGTTGATACTAATGCTAGTGTCAACATCATTTGCAATACTTAGTTATAATTTTAGTTTTGATCCCTAAATTTTCCTTCAAATATACTGGATCTACCTTTTAAGTGCCTTGGAAATAGTGTTAATTATTTAATTAAGAGCCTAATAGATTAAGTTTAAAGTCAAAATACTAGTTTTTGTAGGTGAGAGATGATATTCTTGGACAAATGTAATGATGTAGGGGATTAAGGTCAATGTTAGCATCACCTATATTTAGAAACATTTTGCCTCTTAGGGTTCCAAGACAAATTCACCAAAATGTTGAAATTTAACATCTACCATATCAAGATTACTGTCACCAAAATTTCATGTTCATTTTTCTTTCAAATATTCATGGAAAGATCTATGATTCCTAACTTAGCATCAATAGTACTAAGCCGTGATTTTCTCATTATAATGGAAAAAAACCCTCCTTTGCAATTTTCCAAATCAATCACTAGGAAATCTATTAAATATGACCACTCATTAATGATGGTCACAACATCCTCCACCTATCCCAATTAAATAGTAATGGACTAATTAATAAGATTCAATCTAACATTGGATTTCCTTAATGGTGGAAGGTTACAAGCTTTGTTCATTTCCTATGAGATCAAATTCATCCTAAAATTTGAATCCAAGATATCTTTACATGGTGGATTTCTATAAATTTTCAAATAGATTAGGCAACTTCTAAGATTTATTATTTTCTTCAAAAGAGTTCTTGCTTTAATCAAATTTGACTATGCATGAGTTGACATGATAGGCTTGATATTTAAGTTTTGATTTGAATCAATCTTAGCTCACTTGAAATGTTAAGAGGATGTTGGAATTGGAGTGGACTCCATAGCCACTGTTGGCACATTTGGCCATTTCATGGAACAGGTTGGAAATTTGTTTGCTTCCAAAATAGAGTATTGTGAAATTTATACTAAATGTTAGCCCAAAACACATATTACAACTCCAATTGGTAGAATCATAGGTCATATCGCTCTTAAATATTTATTAAATGGAAGATCATCGAAGAAGATAGGTGTTTATAAGCTTGTCACTCAGCTATGTGTAATAAATCTTTTCCACATTAAAGAAGAAATGCTTGAGGGTGATAGACTGGAAGGACAATAGAGCACAAAGAGCTAAATAAAGTCGACAATAGTGGAGTTGGGTGGTGAAGAATCTGCTCATAACCACGGACAATGTAGACATGGATGAGGCAGCAGTTAATTATGATCAGGTCATGGAAAAGGCCATAGATTTGGTTCATTAACAAATTTTGAGCAACTTATCCAAGCCTAGGTTTATGCATGATTCACAGGTGTTCCACCATGATGGGTCATGACTGTATCAATTTGCTTTTCCTAGAAAATGTCCATTCACCAACCATAGATGTCTTTCATCATGACCCACTCCAGCGAGATTGACATCATTTTTGTTGTTGTCCCATACATGAACTTGCCTAGCTTCACTGCAATAAAGATGCCGAGCATGAAGAAGAAAGCATGAATTTGGACAACATGTTTAGCAATTCAGCAAAAAAAAAAATAATGTAGATTGTTCATCAGAGAAGGAGTTTAGGCCTGATACACATTTTCATCACCATGAATATGAATATGAATGTGATATTTCCTTCTCCTTTTCTTTCAACTTCCATTCTTCCATAACTACCATCACCTCTATCATCATGCTAACAACATTCGCAAGATCATTCATCTGAAAGGAAGATACAACCACAGTTGCATATCTCCCCAGGAATTAACAGTCATTTTGAAGGTTCTGTTGAATGCAATTGTTGACATCCATTATCTAGCCAAAATGGAGTCTCGTACGTGATAGTTTATGCAGTAATTTTTGGTAGCACAGTAGGATTGTCTTGAAGAAATTGCTTATTTGCGCCTTGGAAGTTTGAATAATCCATAGATATTGAATTTGGGGTAGCTTTATTGCGAAGTGTTTACTCGTGTCATTTTACCTTGTTTAAATATTTGAGGTCTACAAAAATCTGCTTTCTTTTCTGTCTATTTCCATTGAATCTTGCTCTATTTCTAGTTTTCTTGTGGAACTATCTCTTTCTCTAGGGAAAATTAGAAGTAGATTCGTAGAGTTGTGCTCAAATTTTTTTGCAAAATTTTATTTGTTACAAGTAGGTATTATAAGGACCGCGTAGACTAGGCAATTGAACAAAATAGGAACTCTCAACAACTTATAGTACTTGGCAAAGTTGGTTGAATCTCTTTAAGACAAGTCATTTGTAGTTTACACACAA
>MNCI01038036.1:1232046-1317945 GCA_015680685.1 Gnetum montanum | reverse complement strand
TACAATGATATTCCTAAGGTAGTTTACAAATATTTGCCTGAGCCTTTCATTCCTGGAAAAGCTTATTTAGCTGAAGAATATATTCACATGTTTGAGTTAGCTTTAGCTCATGCAAATATTCAACATGAAAATCAAGCTTATAGGTTGTTTGTATCAAATTTAAAGGATATGGCTCAAATTTGGTATTCGAACTTACCAAGTAATAGTATTACAAGTTGGGATGAGATGAAGAATCTTTTCTTGGCCCAGTTTGGTAATCAGTTAGATCAACAACAATTATACTATGGGCTAATACAAGCTAAGCAAGGAGTTAAAGAGTCAATTAGAGATTTTAACATCAAGTTTCAATGAATTTGTGGACTCCTTCAAAGAAAATATAGGCCATCAGAAGAAATGCTCAAGGAAACTTATCTTAAGGCTATCAACCCCAACATTTCAATTTGGTTACAAAGAACTCCAAACTTAACTACACTAAATGACTACTTTAGTGAAGCTATACAGTTAGAAAAACAGTTAAATCCTGAAGAAAATATTCCAATTCAAAAAAGGGAAGAAAAAGTTATGATTCCTATGCAAGATTTTGATCAATTTAAAGCTTTACCAGGTCCATCTCATGTTAAGATAGAGTAAGAACATGAAAGAGTAGAATCGGAAAAAGGACAATTAATGAGAGATATGTCTAACAAAATAGTGAAGCTTGAAAAAGCTTTGGCAAGAGTAAATATCAAGGAAGAAAGGAAAAATAGAAAGCATAAACATCAAGACACTAAGTTAGTAGAAAATGAGGATGAAAGTGACCTTATTATGTCCAACTTTCTTGATATTGAATCTGATGATGAGTTATCTAGTGTTCACTATGCAAGTAAATCTTTTAGCAATGGATCTAGTGATACTTCTTCTCTATCAAGTTTTGAAGAAGATATGCCATCAGATGAAGAATGTAATAATAATGAGGAAAATGAATATAGTCTTCGATCTAAGGAAAGACTATCTACTTCTAGACCCCCAAATGTTATTACAGATCCATCTTCTAAGAGAAAGGCTTTCGAGCCAAATAGAAGAGATAAGAATAAAGGAAAAGATAATCAAGTAAAGAAAAGTGGCTTAAACAGACCGAAGTAGAACTTGCAGAATTGAAAAAGCTTCTTATGGTAATAGAAGATGAAAGACAGCATATTTTAGAAGATATCATGGTCTCTGTGTGCAATGGGTCTGTCCTGAGTCACAGTCTAGAGAAGAAAGGGGAACAGATGAAGAAGCTTGAATAATCTCTTGGACAGTCATGGCAACCTCGTGATGGATAGAAAGTATATCTACATGTCATGGATTCCAAACAGGACCCATTACACTAATGCTGTTTCCACACAGGTTACATGCCAACGACAGAGATAAAAGAGGGAGAAGAAGCACACGACACATTATCAAATCGTCGTCCTTGTATTAACCCTGATTTTATTTTAAAAGAAAAAGATTTTATTAATCGATGCCATGCCCAAAGTTATAACATAAAAAATAATAATACGGGCATAAATTCACAATTTAAGTTTTAATAATAATCTATATGTATATAAAGAACAAGGGAAAGGTTATCACTTAAAGGAAAAAGAGAGTTTATTGGATAGTTATCCAACAAGCCACTTGTCAACTACAACCTCTTTATCTCTACAAAGGCCACTTGTCAACTGTAACCTCTTTTTCTCCACAAAGGCCACTTGTCAACTAAAAAGGCCACTTGTCAACTGTAACTTGTTTCTCTCCATGGTGAACACTTGGCAACTGAATGAAGACACTTGGCAACTAAATTAAGACACTTGGCAACTAAATGAAGACACTTGGCAACTACATGGGACACTTGTCAACTGTAGCTTTATGTCTCTATGGTGGTTAAACCACCCAAGATATTTTGTAACTTTCCTACCTACCTTTGAACCCTATAAAAAGGCTTCAGGGGTCAAGGAGGAAGGATCATATTGGGGTCTCATACATCATACTTTTGAGAAGACATTGGGATCACACTTGGGCTCTCACTTGGAGACACACTTGGGGTCTTGAGAAGAGCATTGTAAAAAGGAAAGTGTGAACGATTGCTTGTAAGATGGCTTGCTAAATAAAATATTTTAGTCTCTTTTTCATGGTCCTGTGAGTTATGTTTTTTTATTTTTTATTTTGTTTAAATTTTTTAGCTAGTGGTTTAGATAGTATCATCCTTGGCAAGTAATTTTGGGATTTTTAGATCGCTCATACTGTTCTTGTTGCCCGATAGAAAATTTCTGTCAAAATTTTACCATATAAGCACTTATGTTTAAAAGCCTTAAGAGAATTTTAGTAGTAAATTTTATTATTGTGCAACGTATAGGAACTACTATTGATATCGTTGTAAGAGAGCCTCTGCTTATAGTCATGCCGTTGAACGATTCAATAGACAAGAGGGTTCAGAAAATCTTTGGTATTTTGATGGGACTAGAATAGCTTCTTTTTATCTTTAAAGTGAATCTCTGTGGTATTTCAATCAGAAATTGTCAAGTCTTTTGAAGGTTCTGTTGAATGCAATCATTGACATCCATTATCTAGGCAAAATGGAGTCTCGTACGTGGTAGTTTACGCAGCAAGTTTTGGTAGCATAGTAGGATTGTCTTGAAGAAATTGCCTATTTGAGCCTTGGAAGTTTGAACAATTTGTAGTTATTGAATTTGGGATAGCTTTATTGTGAAGTGTTTACTCGTGTCATTTTACCTTGTTGAAATATTTGAGGTCTACACAAATCTACTTTCTTTTCTGTCTATTTCCATTGAATCTTGCTCTATTTCTAGTTTTCTTATGGAACTATCTCTTTCTCTAGGGAGAATTAGAAGTAGATTCGTAGAGTTGTGCTCAAATGTTTTTGCAAAATTTTATTTGTTACAAGTAGGTATTATAAGGACCGCATAGACTAGGCAATTGAACAAAATAGGAACTCTCAACAACTCATAGTACTTGGCAAAGTTGGCTAAATCTCTTTATGATAAGTCATTTGTAGTTTACACACAACGCAATCGTTTCATATTTCACAACCGCACACCGCAATAGCACACACACATACTCACATTAACTACTGATTTTATTTGGAGGTATCTGGACCTTGGTATTGCCAAAGACTAGCAGGCACCTAAATCCTGTTCGAGGACACTCGTTGGCGGTCGCGTCCCAAACGGTCACCAACAGCCACAAGTGCTTACATTGATTTAAATGAACTAATATATCTACCAACTCCCTCCATAGGCATGGGAACCATCTTAAAAAATTATAATTCTGAGGATTACATTTAGAGCTACTAACACTATTATCCATATGCATGTTAATAACTTTCATCATATTCTTTTGGTATGACTATGATGGTATCTCACTTTGCATTAGTAGAGGTGATACTAGAGGAAGAGGAATATGTGAGTGTTAAGAATCCATAAGAGATTGATGGAAAATATAGAAATTTGATTTAGTTCATGAAGTGGTAGGTCTATGGTATTTTTCGATATAGTAGTAATGTGAAGATGCACAAGCTAAGGCACCACTTCGGAAATAAGCTATTAGATATAATAACCATAGGGATATATTTACCTATAAGAATGCTACTACCTTAGTGGTAACATCCCTCACAACTATGGGTTTTATCATCACTAGTAATATTGCTCTCATGATTGAGGAGTTCTACTTAGATAATAGTAATATCATTGATAGGACTACCTATAATTTCCTTAAGAATAAGAGACTCTCTATGGCATCTAATTTTTTATGAACTTGGGATCTAAACCATATGCTCCTAATTTCTACGTGTGTGTCATGATGGGAAAGCATCCCTTGGGATGTTCATATTGGTACAAATTCCATCCATCATCATCTTTTGAATTGGAATTAAAAACATCTTCAACTATAATAGTTTTTTTTTTTGCTATATATGTCTCTTCTCATCTCATTCTTCTTTTTTTCCTTTGTAAGTGCCTACTCTATCTTTTCCTTTACTATCTTCAATCTGGTTGCAAAATTTTCATTCATAGAATCCTACATCTTTTCAACCTTTTCTACAATTTCTAAAATAAATTTTTGAATTAGTAAGGTTCTCCTTTGAATCACTTCTTTCATTGAATCTTCATATTACCTTATCTCATAGGCATGAATGTCCTTTTCTTGCAAAGATGAATCCATGTTATACTCTTCTATTTCTCCTTTTTAAGTTCTTCTTCCTCTTTGGCTATCTAATCAACAAGCCTTTAGTTTTGATGGGCTTCCATTGCTAATAGTATTTCTTAGGCATAAACTATAAGAGTCTTTCTTGCCTTATTCTACAACCCATCTATGATATGCCTTAGCTATTCCTATTGAAAGAAGTCATGGACTAGGCATTTATGTAAGAGTAAATAGTACCTACCCAAAGCTACATCAAGAGATTCATGATTCCCTTATCTTCATTTATATATTTTCTTGGTCAAATTAGATGATTTTGAATATGTATATTACTTATCATTGAACAACCTTAACATGGTCTACCATATGTGGATGAAGTCTAGTTCTAAGGATCTATGTCATAACCCAAAAATTAAACTTAAGATATACCATGAAAATTTACACAGAATTTATTACTTGATTATGTGATGTCATAATGCTTATAAATTGAGAGAAATAATCACCATTATGAAACTAAAAGTTTTACTTACATCAACTGAATACACATTAAAGTATTTAAGATAACAATTCCATAACCATAAATGAAATATCAAGATTAAATTTCTTAAACATGAAAAATCCATCATCTCAAAAAAGAGTTAACAATATCCATAAATACATAAGTTCAAATACATTATTCTCAACATAATCTCAAATACAAGCTAAATCTAAAAATAAGAAAGAAACTTCATTGATCAAGCTTCATCACCATCAAGCTCATAGCTCCTACCACCTAGATTTGGATACAAACATGCAAGAAGGATTGGAAACCTTCTAGTAGAGGAAACCACCTTGGTGCACATGGAAAAAGCTATAGGATGGAGCCACATGCTAGACAACAAAACCATCTTAAGATCTATGAGATTAGAAGCCAAAAAACCATAAACAAAACCATGAAATCTACATAATATTAAAAAAATAGATAAATCAAAACTACACTAGAAATTGATCATCTATTAATATTTTTTATCCAAAAAGATCTCACCTATCTTGAATGCTTTTAGCAATCCTCCTTAAGAACTAGTTAACTAAACCTCACTTAATCTTGGATGAAGTGATTCTCGAACAACCCCATATGATTCACCTATCTTATCATTCTACATTAAGAAACTAGCCATATGAATAATTACAATTAACATAAGCAAGCAATGATTGACTAAATAATCATCCAACATTACTTACCCATTAATAGGGGTCCTACCAATTTTGAACCAATGGGATTTATCATACAAATGATAGTGCAATTTAGTCATAAGCTTCAAGGATGATATTGAGTGGATTTCCAAGAATACTCGTGTATATAATTTTGTTCAAGAAAGATAAAAGATATTATAATACATATGATATTGTTAAAACATGTGTTTCCATGATGAGAAAGATAACCTAGTGGTACAGGTATTGGCTTTGTAACCCCAAGCCCCTTTTTCTATTTTACTAGGTAGCACTAAGTTATAAACTTCTATAAATCTTGTGGTGTACCTATGTTTTACTTACCCCATAATGAGAGAGATAAAGAAATATTTATAATTTTTTTGGATTTTAGAAATATAATAAATAATCAAATAATAATAAACATACATGTATTGCAATCACTTTTGGGAATAGGTATAATGCTCATTTTTCAATCTCTTGAGGGGACAAGTACAACACCACACATGAAACACAAATAAAATAGCTCTTAGTTATAACCTTCATTGCCCAATGCTATGTTGTATAGTTATGACCTCCCTAGATAAGGATGAAGCATTGTAGCTTATGAAAATGAGAAAAAACAAATAGTTATATGCTTTTAATATTTTATAATATTTTTGGTATTTTAATGTTTAAGGCATTAATGGTAGAAATGAGAGAAAGTTATAAGCTTTATTTACTTTACAAATACTAGAGTCCTCATCAACCAAATGATTCTAAGCTACATAAGCAAGGTAGCACTCTAACAAAGTCTAGCTACACTTGTGAAAGTGAGGACTCAAAACACATACACAAATAGGGAAGAAATTACTTACCCAAGGAAGGAAGAGCTTTCATATGAAACTAGATTCCAAAAGACAAAATGAATTATTTGAAATTAAGTTGTTCTATATGTGATCTTATCCTAGGTATTTATAGTTTTTATAACATAATGGTAGGGATTTGCTAATGCCTAGACATTAATAAAGGCCTGTTAGTGCAACCAAGACATCTTAGAAGCATACTAGAGAAGGCAAAGAGGCCAAATAATCAAACTAGAACACCAAGGAGATGTGTCAAGACCCTTACACTAATATAAGAGATGCATTGATGCAGCGTAGTTAGCACATTCCTACCTTACACACTTTACCTACATTTTATGGATGAGAGCTAAGATGTTAGAAAACATATTAGAAGCTTTTGAAAATCTCTAGACAAAGCCAAAAATATCTCAGGAAGCTCAAAACATGCACTAATCCTACAAGTATGAAAGGGAAGTCTAGAATGCAAACCTAGAAGGTATAAACCTAAACCATGCATGTGAAAACCATAAACACAAGATGTATGAAAAACATACCTAATCTAGAGTTTACAATCAACATAAAAAAATGCTACTGTATGACTTATCATTCCTCCAAAACTAAGTTAAGCTACTCTCATAGCTTTAACATCCAAAATAAAAAACCAGAACTAGACACATGACATGATTGATATGAAGGAATAAAACTAGATAGATGTATAGACCATGATTATATTACAATGCAATACAAGCCACCTCATCAAGAAGTGCTAAGGGATAGTGATTAAGACAAGAATTCCCATAATGTACCTGCTTGATATGGGAAGGAGCTAGGTGTAGACATATGAAATCTCTAAAGTTTCACTTACTCCATCATCATCACTTAGACCTATCAATTCTATAGATGCACTAGTCCCTACTCTCACAACAATCTTGGTCTTCATTCCTCAGCATCATCTTGGAACTACTCATAAGTCCTTTTTACCTATATGATCTTGCACTGTGCTACATTCAGTTTGACCACCGCTTGATGAAATTTCTCTTCTAGCTTTATGTGTGGTTGGCCTATAGAAGTTTGAACCACATAAAGATACCTCCTATGTTCCACCTGCATGTCCTCTTTAACTTCCCTGAGTCTCCTCTCATGAATAGTGAAAACTACTTCATGGCAAAGGATATACATGTTCTCTAGAAAGTTCATTTTTTCCTACAATGTTGGTTCTCTTGGAGTCATCTATCAAAATTTGGCATTCAAGGTGTTGAATTTTCCCTTTGCTTGATTCCTCTCTCCAATTACACATTCATTCAACAAAGCTACAAGTTTGCACAATCTATGTACCTTGACATCGTAGGTTACCTACACAATTATATGGATCTTTTGGAGCTCATCGATCTCCTTGCTAGTCTTGATTACTAGCTCTTGTCATAAGTACTAGTGCTCTTTCTCTATATGAAGGTGTGTGTATTGAAATTAGGACATGATTTGATTTTTAGCTTCTAACCTTCATATTATTGGGTAAGGGAGAGTACCTATTTTTTTTGTTTCCTTAATTTATTCTTTCCCACTGCTAAGATTGATGCTTTAACATTCTAACGTGTTACTCTAAGCCATCTTTCATAAACACAACTTCTTTAACAACTTGGAATACTTGGAATAGTTTAACCTATAGGTGCTCAATTCACACCTCTAGAGTCATGGTGGAAGGTATTGGTGCCAATGGTATGAGATGTTTCAATTGTTCATGCAATCATGATATCTTAGTTTGGCTTCCCCGCAACTCTCATAGATAAAATGTTCTATCAGTATTGATGGTCTCTAATTCAACCTATCCTCAATGAGTTTAGTCTCCACTATACTATTAATGTTTCTATACAATAGCTTGGCACCAAGATCAACTCTCTTCTTCTCCTCTACCCAACAACTAGTCCCAAGTTAATTAGTGGATACGTGAAGGACTTTAGTTGCATGTTGAAAATTATGCATGCTACACCATAATCAATGTGATGAAGAAACACTTTGTAAAGGTCCATGAGTATGAGACTAAACATGAACATCAAAATAAGCCATGGACAAACATCAAATAAGGGAGAAGAAAATCGAAAAAGATCCTCCCTTATTGTATCACCACTCATAATGGCTTTCATCATCTACAAAAAATATTTTCCATGATCCTCTAAGCCTTCAATATGACCTATGATAGCATGCCCCTCATCTTCAATGTGCATTACTAGCCAAAAACCACCATTAAAAAGAGGTTCCTAACTTTTCTTAATGTAGAAATCAAGAGGTTTGGAAATGGTTCCACTAGGTCATTGCACTTAAATTTATTAAGATGCTTGAGATATGGTTGGTTCTTTCACTTAATGCTAATGAAGCTAATCTAAAGGTTAGATTCAAGATACCTCTATCAAAAGAATCTCATTCTCTAAATCAAGTACTACTGCAATGACCTCTAGAAATTTTCTAAAAGCAACTAGCATTACATTTTATAGTTCATCATTATTGATGTTGTGGGAAGCCTTCCCACATGATTGACTATGCTCATTAGTTTACAAATTTTTTGTATTAATCTTAGAAAGGCATAGACCTCGCTCTTATCCCTAGTCATATCTTCAATTTCCTAGATCAATTCCTTGTAAAGAAAATAGGAGCTATTTATGATACACTTGTCCCTCATCATGGTCATAACTTTTGCCCCTCAAGAAAAGATATCCAATGGTGATTTGGTGAAAAGATAGTTATGAGTCACAATTTTATACATGGCATTTTGAATCAAAGGAATGTAGACATCATCAACTTTGCTTTGTCTAGATCAAATGCCTTGAATCGGATCTTCAACTGTATCTTGGGCTTTGTCTTTTGGGCTTGTGACTACTAATTATTCACTAGTATATTTGAAAATCCTATAGCCTTTAGGATTTTCCATGTGAAAATAGGCATAGGAACTCCACTAGCAAAAGTCAAGGCACCATCAGCAATAAGGTTTTGGTAGATTTTCTCTACCTCCTATTAGTACCATGTGAAGGATTCAATGATGTATGAGTAGATGCCCATCCACTACAGCAACTCCTTTAGCTTGAGGGAACCAAGCTCAAGGAACTAATGATAATTTTTCTCCTTATGGATAGGTTGTCATACATCATGATCACCCACAGCTTCTTGGATATCATCAACATCATTTACTCTCTCTTTTGTTGGCTCCTTTAGTACTTGTTTGGTCTCCTATTGTTATATGCACACTTAACTTGAAGATTGAGAATATTATTACCTAACTTCTAATCTACTTCTATATGGAGGCCTTTCTAAAGCATGACTTGCAAGTTCTAGATTGAAATATCTAAGTTCCTCTCCTTCCTCCTCCTTAGAAACTAGTGGTTCATGTAAAGGTTCATAGATGGAAGCTTGAGATTATTCAACCTCAATCCTTATTAGTCTAAAAATCTTGGATTGCAATCATCCTAACATGTTAAGCTGTGAAATTTGCTAAAAATGAAGTGATTTCCCCTAGATATCCTACTATCACTGCAAAAATTAAACATGAAAAATGATAAATACAACCCTTGGAAGACACTTGAAAAATATTATCATAATCATTGAATCATGGCATGCATGCATAACTATATCTAAATAATTATCAAATACATTAAATACATACTCAAATTATTACCTCTCTCCCATGACTAAGTTACAAGATACTAGGCTTGAACCATAGCTAGAACATCACGGACTGGAGAACCAAAGAAGAAGGCTTGTAAAAATACTACTAATCCATCTGTTGAGGTGAAAAACTAGTAGAGTTTCACTTCTTTGGATAACTAGAGACAAGGAAAGGAGGAAAAATGAATTTTGAAAAGTGGAAGATGTGTTTCAAGGTCCCTCATCTTTTATAGTGGATCATTAGCATAGGGAGGGATGCACTAGCATAAGGACATTGAAGCCCATGAGCTGATGCAGGGGATAAATCTTCGCATCCTTTCAAATAGGAAAAAATGTCCAACTTCATCATCTCTACTCTAAACTTATCTTTCTTTACCACCAAAGCTTCACACAAAATCTATAAGATGCCAAAATCACCACAAATAAACCTCACAAGATGTATTAGGAGCCAGACAACAAGAACATTACAAACTTACCTTAATAGCATCACTAATCATGGAAAATAAGTTAATTAATTAATATATCTATTTCCATGAATTTAATTCTAGAAAAGAGATGTTAGAATAACAAAAAACTAATTATAACACTAAGAATAATGGAATAAAAGCACAATTAAGGTGAGAAATATAGTTTTTCATGGTCAAATCCTGAAGCATGAAGACTCAACATGCACACAAAAGAACAATTAATTAAGGATCTTATGCAATGTAGCTATCACCATCACCTGAAGATAACCTTTAGCACACTCAATGTTAATCCATCAAGAAATCATAAGTGAATCCTTCCCAAAGCAAGTACTTGTCCTTCTTACCCTTGTAAAACTCATTGATGAAACACTCATGGATTTCCCACTATTAGTGATACATAGCATCAAATGCAAGATCATCCTCTAGGATGGTAAGATGTCATCCTCCAAATTGCTTGATTAACTTCCTACCACATACAATCACGGAAAATAATGGAATAAAAGAGATGAATAATGAATGATGGATGAGAAAGAGAAAGGAAGAGCATGCAACATCACCAAACCTCTAGCCAACCATTCAATTAGCTCATGGAGCATGTGAGCATGTCCTAAACTCCATGAAAGATGTGTTGCTCCATTCTTTCACTATTACTCATTCATATAATAGGGATAAACCTTCAAGTCTCTCTTTCAAATGCAAGATCACACCTACCATATCCAATGCCATATAGTTTTGATTTTTCCGTGGTCCAACCATTTGTGGAATCAAATCAAGGTAACATACCACTAAACATGTAGAATTCAATATTCTAATTTGATTTTCCATCATTCATGCACATATGCATAGTAGACTCCCCAAATTTTTCTCTACTAGAATCCTCTCATCAATCCCCTTAGCTACACCAACCAAACCCATATCCCAATGAGAATTACAATACCATGACTAAGGAAAAATTTTTGAGCTTGAATGTGGTCAAGGGAGGGATCAAGGATTATGATTTTTAATCCCTTTAATAATTTCTTAAGGATATAGGTGAAAAAAAATTCATATTGCCAAGGTTCACTAAGAGATAGATGTCTAGGTCTTCTTTGTCAAGGATAGGGATGAGCACAAGATTATCTTGGACTATGTTATTTTGGAAAGTCAAGTGATCTGGGCAATGGGTTAAACATAAGAAAGACTTTCATATGCATGGGTTCAACCACTAGATTTATTTTGATGTAAGAAATTATAATATTGGTTTGGAATGATAAAAGTACCAACTTGTGCAAACCGACAAGCTTGAAATTACATTGCTCTTCCTATCATATTTTTTCTTTTATTCTTTCTTCTTTTCTTTTCATTCATTCATGTGTGTGTGTGTATGTATATATATATTCATTTTATTTTTTCATCATATATATTTTTACTTTTATTTCTTTTATAAGAAGAGTGTTTTTTATAGAGCATGGGAATTATGAGAATTGTTTAAAATGCATAATCACCACCTAGATTCTTTGATTTGCATGAATATGAGAATTCATCCCCCACCACATGGCACACATAGGTTCATGAAATCATAAACCTCTTCTAATCAAGATGGCCAAGTAAGGTAACATGTGCACCTTGGTCTAATCACAGTGATTAGACCCATAGAGTGGTCACAAGGATCCTTGAAGACATACACTATCCTTGCTAGTGAGCAGAATCTCTTTTAGGATTTTACAATTCATACCCTAAGATGTGGACCCACCACCTACTCATGGTTCTAATAACATTAGCCTCAATAGCTTGCAATGTGAGTCCATGTTCCTCATTGAATCTAAGCCTAGTTCACCAATGAAAGATAGAAGAAAAGTAGGTGGATGAATTTTGTTATGTAGATATTCCTTCGATCAAGCTTTACTTGGGACTCATTTAGCACTCTTTCATTATCACCGCATATATAACTCACCCATCCACCATTCGCTTATTAGATAAGCATTCATATAGCACATTAACTAATTTTTCAACACATAAACAAAAACACTCCTAGAAGAAAGAAAAAATCATTATTGATTATCTGTTAAGCTCAAAAATCATAAAATTTCTAAGTAAATACACCAATATTTATTAATTACATAATTGATAATACTAGAAAAATAAAATTTTGACATGGCATGGAGGATTACTTTCCCATGATTGATCCATATCTATCACTTGGAAGATCTCTAAGTGTTAAACTAAGCTTTAAGAATGCTCAAAGGTGAAAGATATTCATTATGGTATAGCAAGTATTACTCATCAAGTGTTCCACCTGGCTCACTTAAATAGCACATGCATATGGTGTAACTAGAAGGATCATAGGTATTTTCTTGTACTTCATTCTTCTTATCACATTGCTTTTGCCAATCTCAATGTGAAGGTCTTGGAAAACCAACTTGGAAATTACAATGCTTAACCAAGCTCTTCCATGATAATAGGAAGATTCTCTTCCACCTTGTTTTCTAATTTGAGCACTAGGAAATTAGCAAGATATGATCATCCTACAACATAAGTCATCACAGTACATATCTATCCCATGGAATATGTGTATGATTAGTCTACCAACTCTAATTGAATGTTAGTATCCTTGAGAGGAGAGAGCCCCCACTCAAGGTGCTACTGCAATGACATGAGAATGACTTCCAAACTAGAGTCACAAAAAGTGGGATTATTATTGTAGGCAATGTTACATGATTTGGCTTGCCTTAGTTGCGACTGACTAGGTATTCCACCTTGCATGAAACTAAGAAGTAGAAGTTGTTGCTATTATAGCTAAGAAGCTTGGTTAGCATGATTATCTAAAGTAGGTAGATACTATTGAGGTATCATTATTATAGGTTGATAAGTATCTACTTTTGCACCATGAAAGAAGAAATTTCGTAGAGGTGACATTTGTTAATGCATTGGAGCTTGCCACTATTAGTAATACTGCATGGGCTGTGGATAGGATCCATTAGGACAATATGAATAGCTAGAGTATAGAGCCCTTCTTGTTTACCTCTTAACAAATCTAGGATTTAAAGATACCTCAAATCATCCTATCTCACCAATAATGTAAGCCATGACTAGGAAACACTACAAATCATGAGAGTTTGCATAGTATTCATAGGAACCATCATCATTAGAGGATGAGGAAGCCTCATTTTAATCTTCTTTAATGCTCTTAGAATAAGAGAGCTTCCCTTTACCATTTCCTATCTTTTTTGATGTTCATGTGGTGCCATTACTTTGATTGTATCTTCAACCACCTTATCTTCAATGTCCTTAAAATTAGTAGTTATATCTTCATCCATCGCATCCCAAACTTGGTCCACACACTAGGCCAATTCTATCAAGGCCTTGTTCATTTTGTTTTAATCTTGCACCAAGGCCTCAACTACAGTGGAAGTTTTAGCAACACCTTTAATGTTTTTTGCTTCCTATCTATGTGATGAGTCATGGTTATGCTCCTCAAATGATTATTGCTTCCATCACTCACATTCCATACTAGCAATGGTATCTAAGAATGCCTTGATTTGGGCCATGGACTTTTTGTGCTACTGGCCCATCATGTACATATCCATGCACTCTCTTGTTCTCTACCTTAGTATTTCTATGATGTGCATTAACTTCTCTCTTTAGCTAAAAAAATGGTTCAAACAATGATAAGTAGTTTCCATATACCTATCCATGGCAATGTCAAGAGGTTCACAGGCTCCTTGTCTTTATTTGGTCATCTTCTTCTAGATGTTTAAAATTCAAGAATAGGTTTAAAATTTTATATGAAATATTCTAACCATATTTTCTCATTTTTGAATTGATTTAGGGGATATGGATTTATACTAGGTATATGCATGCTCGATGAAGGTATGGCAAAATAATGATAACTTCTACTACTCACCCATGATCCCTTAGAGATAGTAAGCATTATTAAAGGCTTGTATATGGAGCTATAAATCATTACTAGTATACCCTTTATATGTTGGTACATTAGCCATGTTGATTAATTTGATTCTATTTTCATGAATTCTTCCTTGAAATGTGTATAGCTTCAGTTAACACATGATAATCATCCGAGTTGAATAAACCGAAATCATCATTACCACCAATGGGTCCAAATAAATGCAAATTTTGGAACATAAAAATGAGTTCATCATTGCAAATTTGGGCTCCACATGGAGTAAAGGTCCTTAAGCATGAGCCTTCATGGTGGAGCATCTCTTTGTCCTTCTTATCTACTTTAGTTTCTTACTCCCCATCTGAATTATTAGATAAAAAGCTATGATAGGCCTCTTCTTTTGTCATTTGATCCAAAAGGACCTTGCATGTACAAATGTCGTAATCATCAAACATAGGTTCATGATCTTTTTATGATGTATGTTTATTCTCAATTCCTATGTTGATCAAGGGATCTATGAGATCATTTGGTGTAGCCACGACCAAGTTCCTAGAGAATCGATCATGAGTATCTCTTCACCTTCATTGCTTATCTTGGTAATAAGCCAGCATAATTTGTGAGAAAGTATCTTATCCTTTAAATAATCAAATATTATGATAAAAGTTATTTATCTTTTTGGTACATCATTAGAGGTCTTCAATGGGCTCTTAGTGCTATTTGTCATCTTGTTCATGTTCACAACCTAGACACACAATACTAAAACATACACTTGATTTGAATAAAATTTAAAATCAAGAATGTATAAGTATTTACAATAATTTACAAATGGCCTCCTTGGAAATGGTGCTAATGATAGATGTCTCGCTAGTTTTGGACCAATGGAATTTATCATACAAGTCATAGTGCATTCCAGTCATAAGCTTCGAGGACAATGTTAAGTGGATTACCAAGAACACTCGCATAGATAATTACATTTAAGAAAGATAAAAGATATTATAATACATATGATATAGTTAAAATCGTTGTTTCCATGGTGAAAGAGATAGAGAAATATTTATAATTTTTATAGATTTTATGAATATAAGAAACAAACAAATAATAATAAACATGCATGCATTACAATCCCTCTTGGGGGACAAGTGAAATGCTCATGTTGCAATACCTCAAGGGGATAGGTGCAACACCACATATGAAACTCAAATAAAAATAGCTCTTAGTCATAACCTCGATGGCCCAACACCATGTCATATAGTTGTGACCTCCTTGGATAAGGATGAATCATCATAGCTTATGAAAATAAGAATAAAATAAATATTTATATGCTTTTAATGTTATATAATTTTTTTGATGTTTTAATATTTAAGGCATCAATGGTCTAAATAAGGAAAAATCATAAGATTTGTTCACTATTCAAATACTAGACTCTGCATAAACCAAATGGTTCTGGGCTACATAAGCATGGTAGCACTTTGGTAAAGTCTAGCCACACTAGTGAAAGTGACAACTCAAAACACACACATAAACAAGAAAGGAATCACCTACCCATGGGAGAAAAATCTCTTCACATGAAATTGGATGCCAAATTTTAAAATAAATTCTTGAAATCAAATTTTTTTATGTGAGAGCTTATTTTAGATATTTATATTTTTTGTAACACAATGATAGGGATTTGCTAACCTATGAATCAATGGAGGCTCATCAGTGTAGCTAAGACATCCCAAATGCATACTGGAGGAGGAAAAGAGGTAAAAGGGGAAAACCAAGACACTAAGGGGGTGCATCACCACCCCTATGCTAACATAGGAGGTGCACTAATGTAGGGTAGTTAGCACACCCCTACCTCACACACTTTGTCTACTTTTGTCAAATGAAAGTTGAGATGCTAGGAAACATCTTGGAAGCTTTTGAAGGTTATTGAATGAAGTTGAAAATATCTCAAGGAGCTCAAAACATATATCAATCTTGAAAACATAAAAGAGAAGGCTAAGATGAAAACCTAAAAGGTAGAAACCTCAACCATGTGCATGAAAACCATAAACACAAGGTGTATGAGACACATTTCAAATCTAGGACATATAATCGACATATAAAATTGTACTAGATGACTCATCATCCATTATCATAATCTAATCGTAATCATACATAACATGGATCAAGCATGGCAACCAATCCTACCCTCCACAATGCCTACACATTAACACACAAACTAGGCTACTCAGGGTACAATCATAGGTTATGTAGGTTAAGTTCTAGAGGTCAACCTAGACTCCTCATAATGCCTACCTATTAATCTCATCGAATGCACTGCCAAGGAATCAAAACATTAGTAAACACAAGATACAAGATTCTAGAGATCAAAAATCCTTTAAAGAATGTAAGAACCACATGAAATGGGTCAAATCTCGTAACCGTGTATTGACCACAACTCTAGTGTACTAGTGGACAACCAACCATGGTTAGGTTATTGTGAAGATCATGACTTAGCAACAATTCATACAACTCACTGATACATATTTTTGCTAGACCACAGCTCATGATCATATTGTGATCTAGACCAAAACCTTACCATGAGTCATTATAAACATCATAGCTCATAAATTCACACCTTGGCTTAGGTTTCTAACATCCTAGAAGATCACGACCTATGGTTCACTTGTCATCAATTACATGACCATGGTTCAATCATGATCAGGAATCAAAACCTCCCCACAAGTTATGGTTAAGTTTTAGTTAAGGATCACAACTACACCATGACCTATGGTCTTCATGGCACCTTTACCACAAGTTGTGATAAACATACCATGAGTCATGATGACAAGAAATGCCACTAGAGATTCATAAAAAAAAAAAGCATAAAAAAAAGAGATCAAAATTGAATGTAGAAAGAAACCAAACTTACATCATGAATATTGAAATATTAAGATAAATAATAAACTATGTAAACCAAGATTTATAAGATAATAATTTGATACATCAAATCATTTCATGGAGACATGATTAGAACCTGTTTCTCCACATTTACAAATTGAAAGGCCTACAACAAAGAAGTTTGGATATGCTTGAGTGTCAAGAGTATTGGGATCACCAACAAGATGACTACCAAGAATGGATAATGGATATATGAGAAATACAAACTTTAACTTTATGAAAATTTCCAAGTTTTCAAGCTGACATAGAAACAATGGTTCATAATGGAATATCTTCTCAATCAATTCCACAATAATCAAAAAATTTAATGAAGAGTCTACAAATAATAAAATATTATAAGTTCACTTTAATAAGAAATATACAAAGATATAAACAAATTTTATAAAAAATAATATTTTTTCAAAAATAACTAATTGCTAGTTTGCAACTTATGCCACCATCATAACAATTTATTCTTAGCAAAAAAAACACCAAGAATCAGTAATATCCAATCCAAATAGCTTGTAAGAAACATATTACTAGCCATTTCCAAAAGTGAAAATTTAAAAGAAGAATATTTGTAAAAAACTAATTTAAGACTAATAAAATACTAATTTAATATTCTAAAATAATTATGGAAAAATAAAATACTTGAAAGGTCATAAGATTAAATCCTCAAGACGCCTTATAAGTTAACCAAAATACATAAGTCAAGCCAAATATTAGTAAGAGTTATTAAAATATAAAATAGGGATTAGGAACATAAGGTGTTACAATCTACACTAGCTTTCAACCTCTTTAACCAGTATTCTTGTAAATAACTTGAGCTTTTACCATTTATTTTTTATATTCTACCAAGTGTAGGCATCATAGAAGACTTGAAAAATAATTTTGTAGATTTGCATTATAGCCTCCTTAGAACTTTAGAATATTGTTCAAGTTAAGCCACTTAATGTTGCTCTTCCTTTGATGCCTAGTTGGTATTCTAATAGTCTCTATGATGTTTATCATGCTCCTTATAGCGAACAAGGGTTCATCATAGTCATAGTCTTTGTCATGAATATGAACCCTTCTATATTCTCTATCATGTCTTTGCCCTTGATCCCTATCTCTTTTTATTTATATCCCCATCCCTATATTCATCTATTTTTTATGAGATAATCTATGTTGGTTTCCTCTTCCATCTCTAATATGTTACCTATCTTAACCTCTATGTATAGCACCTACTCCTAGTCTATGCTCATCCTCATCAAAGCTTAATGATAATAATGATGAAGATTATGGGAAACTGTGAGAGCCATGCCAAATTTCTCTCCTTCCATGACCTCTCTAATTATCTCTTTGTTGCTAATGAGGGGTAAGGTACCCCTACACTCAACCATATGAAACAAGCGTAGCACGCACGATCCAGTCGAACTCTGCAGACTAAATGCCTAAACGCCCCATGGAACACTTGGGGTTAATCATTCGTTGTCTTCCCAGACTTACTTGTTGTTGTCACGGTGTATGGTTAAGTAAGTTAGAGGTATATGATTTGTATGGTCTTTTATGGTTTTTCTCCTATGCTATCAAGGTGAAGGATTGAGAGAGCTAACTAACTCTAACTAAGTACTAAGTCTAAATTAACTAGTATCAGCATCCGTTCCCACTTACCGTACACACCCTGAACTATGCAACTGTGGATACCAAATGCTAATCATTACTAGGATCACCACACGTAATGCACATGCTCGAAGTGGTCATACTGAGGCACCTAATTAGCCTAAACGTGATGAGCAGTCGATTTCTTGACTAACCGTACACATCCATAGATGCTCGTAATCAAGTCGTACTCATCCCACGTTCTAGGAGACAAGGGTAAGAGAGACTAATCGCAATAAGTAGCTGATTCCTTAATTAGCTGTACACATTCGTCAATGCTTGTAATCAAGTCGTACTCATGCTGCACTAATGTAGGTAATAAATAACAGGTAATAAAACCTATTCCATGCACTACAAGGTTTATCCACAAAGCTCATCTTTATTGCCGTACACAACTTGCATTCAGGTACAAAGCTACTTGAATAAAGATCCGTTCACTTGGGGACTCCTACTATAGGCACATGGAAAATATTCTATCTTTGGAGTGATCAAACTACTAGAGTTTCTCTACTTTAAGCCTAGGATGAGAAATGAGGGGGGTTCTGCCTCTTATTTATAGATTTGATGGCGGACCGCGATATAGCGTACGTGATATCGCAGAGGAAGATGCGATATCGCATCTCATCATACCCCCATGACTAAATGAAAACTCGTCCTCGAGTTCCTTACAATAATATCGGAAAGGTATGGAATTATTGAGGGGAATGGAACTAATGGGATGACATGTGAATGGATCATTATTACAAGACTTGACAAAATTGGTGTTCATGACAACAATGGTGAACACCTTATTACAATGACATCAAGCCTTAGTTGGCAACTAAGAAAGAGAAAGAGAAAGAAGTGTTGCTACTGCCAACGCCAAAATTGCACCTTCGTTGTCCATCCGTAAGCACGTCATTGATCTTGCTCCTTGCATAGCTGCTTCAACGCTGCTCCATTCCTAGTGTTTGCTCTAGATCCAATCCATTGTTGTATGATCACCATCTGCACATACAACACAATCATATATTAGCAAGGGTAAATGAATCATCATGTAATAATACCTTGCTTCGGTGTAGGTCCATTGGCTAGGTTGTGGTATGGCTGATATGGATCTGGGAATATATTAATGATGACTACCAAAGGTGTAGGGGTTAGGAAGAAAATCAAAAATTTCGGGGCTAGGAGAAAAGCGAAAAATTCAGGCCCCGTACCCCCATGACTAATCACGAACCTCTGGTAGCATTAGAATGGAGAAAGAAAATGAGTAATAAAGATAGATAAAAAGGGACAACTATGGTATCAATGAAATGGATGTCAAGATGGAAATGAATAAAATAAAATTAATTGCAAAATGTTAAGGGAAAGAATTTAACTAATGCTCCAAATAGGAATGTCAATGGGTCCTCCCCAAAGCAGGCTCATGCCCATAATGCCCTGACAACCCCACATTCAAAGAGTTTATAGGCCCTGGGAATGTCATTTGGAACAAGAGTTAAAGTCTTAACCGTAAGAATTTACCAAAAAGAAAACAATGCATCGACCAAAATATATACACTAATGATACAACCAGCAATGAGGTGAACAATGGAGAAAAGTATGGAGGGAAGAGAATGGAATGGAATCCCAAGAACAAGGTGGTGTACAACCCCTTGTGTGTTTTATGATTAATGTGACTTAGCAATTCCCATTCCAACTCCGGCCTCAAACCAACCACATCCAGTGACTTCACATCAATGCATTTGGCTAAACCATAAATTGGAGTAATGAGAATGCTTCCCCCAAGCGCCACCACCATTCCGATGAAACAAAGGAGAGAATGGGAAGCAAGAAGGGCCTTAGTTAGACGAAACCATGTTGGTTCCATAACCAGTGCTTGTAGCCCAAGTTTATTTCATCTAAGGGGTGTGCTTTGAATTCTCACTCAGTTTTTTTTTTTTTTTGTGTTTTGTGTTTTTATGTGTGAGAACCACACCATGCAAAGACCTTTTATTTTTATTGTCTCAGCTTCTGATAATTGGATAACATCAGAACGGCAAGAAAACTCAAGAAGAAACATTCAAGCACCCAAGAGAATGACCAACACAAAAGCATCAAATTCCTTTGAAGTCACACCCTTTTCAATCCGTGAGTTCTTCCTTAGTTTGAGAAATCCCCAGTCACTGATTCGTTTAAGTTCTTATTAAGAAGGGGACTGTACATTTCCAAACCAAGAGAAACCATAGAAATTGGTGGATGGATGGATGAAGTGATCTCATTGCCTGCCATATCAAAAGAAACATACCTTAGTATCAACATTCTGACTTAAAGGTAAAAACCAAACATTAGCAATCAATATGAAAATAGTTTATACCATCAGTCCAAACACTTATTGGGTGACAAAATTACAGGGTGGATGGCACACACACACACACACACACACACAAAAATGGAAAAGTATAACGATGTTGTAAAACAAAAACTAAAAAAGTTAAAGAAATTTGTAAAACAAAAATTAGAAAAGTTAAAGAAATTTGTAAAACAAAAATGTGTAAAACAAAAACTTGTAAAATAAAAATCAAAAAATAACTAAGGGCCCCATATGATTAGCATAGGTGGCCATCTCCCCCATGACTGAGTGGAAAGGAAGAGATCTAAAATAATGAGCAACTATTTGATTTTCTTAAAAGTGTCCAGCTTCTCCCAAATGATGATCTTAGATTAAGGGGTGGAAGTTGGCAATGCTCATATTCCAATGTATCTATGCCTTTGTTGTTGGCATGGGTTTTCTCAGTTCGTTCCATGCATATTTTTCTACTCCTTCTAGTAGCTGCCAACCACGAGGTGTCTACTACTTCTTGTGTGGTTGCTACATACAAGCATCTTTGGTTCAAAGTTTCTTGGGTACACTTGTTACATGGAGGTATTTCCTCCATGTCATCACCCAATGAATCACTGTATGTGATGCATGGAACTTTCCTCTTCTCGATCTTTCCACAAATGTTTATCTTAGAGATTTCTAAGGAAAGATCACGGATCCTAAGGCATGCAACTACTGTACTAAGCCATGCCCTTCCCATTATAATTGGGAAGTCCCCTTCGTTGTTGTTCACTTCAATCACCAGAAAATCAGCTGGGTAAGACCAACCACACACAGTGGTAATGATGTCCTCCACCAATTCCAAGGGAATGGTGTTGGACTGGTCTACCAACTCTAGTTGAATGTTGCTCTTCTTAAGTTGTGGCAGGTTCTAGGCATGGTACAGCTCTCGTGAAATTAAGGTGACTCTAGAACTTGAGTCAAGAAGAGCCCTATGTGGTTCATTTCTAGCGATCTACAAATAGATTAAGGGACTCCCAGGGTTGATTAGTTTCTTGGGAAGGTGGCCCACCAAGATCCAGTTAGTTACGGTATGTGTTAACATAACCGTATGTGTTACGCTCTGATTTTGGACGGAAGGGTGCTCCAAAGTGTTAGATGGTGATGGAGGAGTGTACATGGGTCCAACCTCTTGTTGTTGCAAGAGCTTTTCTGGGCTTTTGGTTCTAAAGTAAGGTATTTTCTTTTTACAATTGTCAGAACCAGCAGCAGGCTGGATATTTACAACTCTCGCAATGTGACGTTGCTGCGGTTGAGGAGGAAGTTCCCCTTGAATTGTTGGAGCAGGAAGTGTTATGGGAACTACTTATGGTGGAAGAGGTGTGGATGGATTAGGAGGATGGTGTGGATATGGAGTGTCTCTTGGAGGAGAAGGAGTCCTTCTGAAGTACTCCTGAAATTGGTAGTGACGATTGGGGGTTGTGTGACTCATAGAGTCACTTGGAGAAATCGACTGCTGCACATAATATCCATAAGGGTCAAGCTGCCAATAAGGGTACTGATGTTTCGACAATGGCATCCCCCATGACTGTGGGTATTGCCACTGCTGATTCTGTCTGATGGGCTATGGTGGAGTTCCACTTGGATAATATGTTAGTGGTTGGTGGAACTACCTTGGGTTACCTTGTGGATAAGGTAACCTTCAGGGTGTTTGCCGTTGGTTGAGTTTTTGATTAAGCGCATACACCCCAGACGCCTATAGATGTGATATGATGGGGCAACATCCCTTAGGATGGTCATAGTGGTAGATCTCACATCCACCATCATCATCTATGTCAGAGTCCTCATCCACATCGGAGTTAGTGATTTTTCCCTTACCCTTGTTATGTGCAGGGCCTAAATCTCTCCACTTTTTCTTACCTTTGTCATTACTTTTTTCAACCTTAAACTCTTCTACAATTTTTAAGATAGTTTTAATTTTAGAGTCTAAGGAAATCCATACGTCATCTACCTTAGCCGCTATTTTGGTTGTGAGTTTTTGAAGTGGCAAGGTCTTTCGGTTCACCAACTCTTTGATTGGTGACTCATCCTCTTCATTACAAAACTTCACTCCCTTCTTTTGAAGGGAGGGATCGTGGTTGTACTCTTCCACACTTTCCCTTTTACATAGCTCACCCTCTTCTTTTGCTACTTGTTCCAACAAGCTACGTACTTCATGGGCTCTAAGTTGTGAGAGTCTCCCTTGGGCGTAAGTTCTAAGGGTTCTTCTAGTTTCATGTCTTAGCCCATCCATGATGTGGCGAAGTTGATCCCACTAAGCATACCCATGGCCTGAGCAACGATGTAACAATGTGTAATAGTAGGCCATGGCAACATCCAAGGGTTCATGTGTACCTTGCTTCCAGCCTTGGATCTGCTTACGCAAATTGGACACTCTGGAGTACGTTTGACACTTCTCATTGAACAGTTCTAGCATCGTACTCCACCTCCTAATGGTTTCTGGTTCTAAGGACCAGTACCATCTCTCTGCTTCTTTGGTGAGTGTCCTAAGGAACAACTTAAGTTTTGCCACTCATTTTCTATATTCTGCAAGGCACAGGCATCGTGGAATGCCCGTAAATGATTTTGCGAATCAGCACTGTATCCCCCTTCAAATCATGGAATGTTATTCATGTCTAAATGCTTGATTCGGCTATCCTTTAAATGCCTTATGGGAATCCTAACTACCTCCATTATGTCAAGCATACTTTGGGTTGCGAGTAGGGGCTCTTCATGATAGTCTCTTTCATGACGCTTGTGATGTCTGCGTTGTTCCCTACTCTCCCTACGTCCTTGCCCTTGTCCTCTCTCTCGACTTTCCCGGCGAGGTCTTTCGTCCTTTTTACTTCTATCCTCACCTTTATGTTCATGGTGGTTGTGCCTAGATGTGGAAGGAGAGGATGAGTGATGTGAAGAAGGGGAAGAAGAAGGACAACCATCGCCATGATGATTTTTCTTGCCTTCTCTTCGGTTGCTATGACCCTGATCGTGGTGATGATCTAAGTGCCCATCCTTAGTGTAAGTGGTTGTTCCCTATGTGAACAGTTGGTGTTCATGGGCATCAAAACCAAGGATATGTATCCTTGATCATAGGTTCTGATACCCAACCTCCTCATCATCGTTAGAAGGGGGAACATCTTTTGCTAAAGAACCCGTGATAAGGGGTTCCTCATCTTCTATTTCGCTAAGGACGTGCGGGGCCTTGCCCTTCAGCAGTGCATGTTGACTCTCCTACCTTAATTCTCTCATACGTTGGATATCTATGAGATAATAATCCCTCATGTCAAAGTCCTCCGCAACGTATTCAGCATATAGCTCAGTCATGCCTATCTGTGCCAAGGCACGGAAAAGCATGTGAGAGATTGATCGATCTGGGGGTAACATAGTGTTACCTTGCAAATCTCTCCACTACAGCTGTTCATCCTGATGGAGAATAAAAGTAAAATTAGGAATATACTCATCGGGATGAGTATATGTCATCTTATATTATTTAGGACTTGGCTGATTTTGGTTATGTGTTTTATCTTGTCGATTGTCTCATGTGTGGTCCTTAGGTGGTGAGTTGCTCTTATGAGAAGAAGGCATTTTTATTGGTGTGCTAATTTCACCGTTATATAAAAAAAATTTTTATTAACTGGAAGGTTCATTAAGGCTCATAACGATGTGAGTGATATCCCTTATGTTCTATTCGGCGCACAAACACTTAGTCCCTGGCAACGGCGCCAATGATGAGTGGCGAGGTACCCCTACACTCAACCATCCGAAACAAGCGTAGCACGCACGATCCAGTCGAACTCTGTAGACTAAATGCCTAAACACCCCATGGAACACTTGGGGTTAATTATTCGTTGTCTTCCCAGACTTACTTGTTGTTGTCACGGTGTATAGTTAAGTAAGTCCGAGGTATATGATTTTTATGGTCTTTTATGGTTTTTCTCCTATGCTATCAAGGTGAAGGGTTGAGAGAGCTAACTAACTCTAACTAAGGAGTAATTCTAAATTAACTAGCATCAGCATCTGTTCCCACTTATCATACACACCTTGAACTATGCAACTATGGCTACCAAATGCTAATCATTACTGGGATCACCACATGTAACGCACATGCTTGAAGTGGTCATACTGAGGCACCTAATTAGCCTAAACATGATGAGCAGCTGATTCCTTAACTAACCGTACACATCCGTAGATGCTCATAATCAAGTCATACTCATCCCGCGTTCTAGGAGACAAGGGTGGGAGAGACTAATCGCGATGAGTAGCTAATTCCTTGATTAGCTGTACACATTCGTCAATGCTCGTAATCAAGTCGTACTCATGCCACACTAATGCAGGTAATAAATAACAGGTAAGATATAACAAGTAATAAAGCCTATTCCATGCACTGCAAGGTTTATCCACAAAGCTCGTCTTTATTACCGTACACAACTTGCGTTCAGGTACAAAGCTGCTCGAATAAAGATCCATTCACTTGGGGACTCCTATTGCGGGCACATGGAAAATATTCTATCTCTGGAGTGATCAAACTACCAGAGTTTCCCTACTTTGAGCCTAGGATGAGAAATGAGGGGATTGCCGCCTCTTATTTATAGATTTGATGACAGACCGTGATATCGCGTACGTGATATCGCATCTCATCAGTTGCCTACTAAAGGATCTAAGTATAGAGGACCTTCTTATGTTGGGTCCTGTTTCTCCTATTTCTTAGTTGTTTAGTAAGGAAAAACATAACTAAGAATTACCTATTTCCTTAAGGTTGAAGATAAGATTAATAATCAGTATATTTCTTTATTGATTAAGATGTTAAGGGGATGGTAGAATTCTTACCCTTAGCAAACTTATGGAGAGCTTCCATGAAATAATATTCTCTACATTAGGCTTCAATGAGCTGCTATGGCCTAAACATTTTATCAAGTACTTTGTACTTGTTCACCATAGCTTCCAATCTAGTCCTTATTATTGTAATGGTAAACATTGATAGAGCTACCCTATCTAGTGGCAATGCAATGTCGCCTTGCACCCATCATATTTGTTCCTCTTGGTGAAAGAGAAAGGAAAATTATGGATAGTAGAAATTAAAATGATGGTAGATAACTTTCACTTGATAAGTTACTTCATCAACATCAACATGATCGACCTTGTCATAGCCCCTTACAATGTTATCATTAGGAGGTGGAGAATCATTCCTACAAGGGGCAAACATGTTGAATCAATATGTATGTGACTTATTAAAATATGGATATTTTCAAAAGGTAAATCATTAGATTTTGGACAATGATTGTTTAAAATATCAACTAATCTATAATATTGGCACCATCCCTAACAATGGCATCAATGATGAGCACTGAACAATCCTTACATCCAACCATATAAATCACAAGTATTACAAGTAACCTTGTCATAATTCGTGGATGGATCTAGTATGACTTTTACATAGTTGAGAGTTGATCACAAATCATAATCTTCTCACTTAAACTAGTTGTGGTTCTAAGTATTTGGCTTAGTGCAAAGTGATGTACAAGATTATAATGTTGTATAACATTGAATAACTTAAGGTAAAATATAGAAATTAATTATCTAATTTAATGAACAATGGAAATAAATCCTAATCTAGCCTAAGGGCAATGAGTATCCACTCCTGATTTGTCGTACATATCCTAAACTAATATAATTACTACTAGGATTACCAAGAAATATTCTACTAGGTGTATCAAGCAATATCATCATTAGGTTACCAAGTAATTACACACTATGCTCAAAAATGGTTATACTCATTTTGCCAATTTACTATTATGCATAGAAAAAATAATTAAGCTATGTGCATTAGAATATTAAAAACATGGAAAAGGAAATGATGAAAAAGTAAAATTAATCTAAGTTAGAATGCTACAATGGATAAGAATGATCTTGATCTTATTGTTATCATGGAATGTATTTAGCTATAAGCCATCCAAATAAAATTCTAGATAATAACTTCAAATTCATGCTACAAACATTCATTAACTGCTATAGAATTTACAAAATAAAACTAACAAAGTCTAGCTACAATTATGAGCAAATGGCACATTCAATATGGTAGGTGGTTGGTATTTATAGCTAATACCAACCTTGGATACATTGCATCTATGACATATGATATTTCAAATACAATATTGTCATTGTGATGTCACAATCGACAATTTTAATATGTATTACTAGCTTAAATTTTTATATTCTTTTTGAGACTTTTAGGCTGTTACATGTTATGTACCTAACCTTTGAATTTTTTTCTTTGATAAATTAAACACCATTTTGTAAATAACTCTTTCTACATATTCATGTTATTACCTTTTCCTTAAATGGTATAATGGATTTGGATTTTCAATATTTTTCATTCTTGAACTCTTTTGTTGTTGGACATGCTCTTTACCAATAGGAAACATATATAGACCTTAAGTTAAACTTTATAACTTAGTGCTACATAGTAGAATTAAACCAATAACTTAGAGTTTCCAAATCAAGAGTTTTAGTATATGTTAAAAACTCATTATTATGTTCTCATTATATAGGATCTTCCCTATTAATAATTCTCCTTCAAGATAGTCACTTTAATGGAGTTTTTTTATTAATATTACTCTATTTAAAGCATGGTCCTTTCTTCATTTTTAATCATTCATAATCTTATATTCTCACCATTTTCAAAACACTAATTAAAAGGTTTACATTATAACTATTATAATATTAAAGGATCAGTCCTACTAATGAGGTTTTTCTAGGTGTGTGTAGCTATTGAAACTTAGAACGTAGAAGATTTTCAAAATTTTTATGTTTTGGATTTTCAAAATTATTTAATTAAAAATAAGAATATAGAAAAGACAAATAATCTTAGGTGTTATTACTTTTCTACTAAGAGATGAATATATGCATTATAAATAATGTCATAAAATAAATTATTATAAACAATATATATAGTTAAAATTTGCATTTTCAATAGTAGTTATATATCTTATATTGTTTTATTTTACCCATGAAAGTTCTTCAATTTATGATGGATCAAAATTTTCTTTAAAAAGAATATCATTTGCAATATTTAGAAAATGATATTATTAAAATTGCTCATATTGGAAAAGTTATCTTATATGGAGATTTTAATACTCATGTTAGATCACAAGAAATTCCACTTTTAGAATGGAATGGAGTAAAACTCACAAGTACAATATATAGTAAACACTTGTATTTCTTTCTTGATATGAGCATAAATAGATTTGGTTAAGAATTAATTTCCTAGGAATAGCCTCAAACTCATTTTTCTTAATTATATTCCAAAATTTACTAATTCACTCCTATAGACTTTTGAAGGCTTCAAATAAAATTAATTGATTAATATACTTTTATGTAATTATGATAATTTGAATATCATTGTATTGGTTTTTAATGAATCACTACATTGTTGTATTAATTTCAATATAAGGGCTATATATAATTGTATTAGGCCAAGAAAAATGACTTGTAATATAATCAAAGGATAATGAACAATAATGGTATTATGATGAGATTCACAATCTTTAGGTACACAATAAAAGTAATATCATAAAATTTCTAGTAACATCTACCTTGAAAGTAGCATCCTGGGAAAAAGATAAAAAGAGACCTCCAAGTTCATTGCAACTTGTAAACAAGCTCATTATTAGTTCCTTCCTTTATTATTTTTTTGTCCACTATTTTTTAGGGGTTTCAAATCCCAATAATAAAGTTCTAGTGGTAGGACTCTTGATTTTAAAGCTAAGTTATGGATTCAATTCTAGAGGGAAATGCTAAGTTATAAAGTTTCTTAGGATGTACCTAAACTACAATTATTTCAAGATTTCAACACCTTCACTAATAATATTATTAATAATAAGTTTAAAATATTCAAAGTACATCACATGCTTGACACTAAGTAAACTATATATATATATATTGGCTAAGATGATTTTAAAAAATGATGTTAACCAAGCCCAACAGTGTGGACAAGGTAACAAGATAACTAAAAATGGAATCACTCATCCCTCCTCTGTTTCTCTACTAATTACCCAATTTAGTTTTACCCTCTCAGTCAAGTTTGCTCTTTCTTTGTTTGTTCATGGCATTTTTGAGAAATAAATATCTTGCATAAATAATGCTCAAAAATGCCATGAACAAACAAAGAAAGAGAAAACTTGATCGAGAGGGTAAAACTAAAGTGGGTAACTGGTCGAGAAACAAAGGAGGGATGAGTGATTCCATTTTTAGTTATCTTGTTACCTCATCTAGTAGTCAGGCTTGGTTAACATCAGTTTTTTTTTAAATCATCTCAGCCAATTTACACACACACACACACACATACATATATATATATATATAAGCTAGTGGAGCGGTTTCACGGGCTATGAGTAGAATTTAATTTTTATTTTATTTTTTTTAAGTTATCATCACTATTTGCATTCCAAATAATATATACTCGTAAACATAAATTGGTTAAAATAAAATTTTATATATTTCATATATGTTGATGAAGGAATACATTGCACAATTATTGCAACAAACATTATAGGGCTACATAATAGGATTGAGCAAAAGGCAAAATACAATGATAAGTGTGAACTTAATATACCTAATCCTCCAATTGAGAAAAACGAACTTCCTATGCAATTTTACTTAGAGATGTTTAGCATTTGAAATTTTTCTATATCTTTGCACATGGAAAGGAGGATGAATATTTAAAGAATCAATGGTCTTAACTCTAGATAATGCAATAAATGTTAGACCCGTAAGTTCTCTTGTGGAGCAGTTTCACATGCTATGAGTAGAATTTAATTATTTTTTTTAAGTTATCATCACTATTTTCATTCCAAACAATATATACTCGTAAACATAAATTGGTTAAAATAAAAGTTTATATATTTTGTATATGTTGATGAAGGAACGCATTGCACAATTATTGCAACAAACATTACAGAGTTGTATAATAGGATTGAGAAAAAGGCAAAATACTATAATAAGTGCAAAACAAACTTCTTGTGCAATTCTACTTTGGAGATGTTTAGCATTTAAAATCTTTCTATATCTTTGCACATGAAAAGGAAGATGAATCTTTAAAGAATCAATGGTCTTAACTCCAAATAATGCAACAATGTTAGACCCATAACTTCTCTTAAACCAATGTGAATAGTAGCTGTATCTAGTGTCATTCCTTGAGATTTATAAATAGTCATAGCCCATGCCAACCGTAATGGTGACTGACGAGATGCTCCTTGGAACACAAGTACAATTGGCACATGATGAGGATTACCATTATCAAAGGCACATCCGATGTAGGAGTCAAAATCAACAATAATGTATAATGGTTGATGAGTGCAGTTACTCTAATAATTAGAGTGGTTATTATTAGAGTTGTTACTCTAATTATTAGAGTGGTTATTATTAGAATAGTTACTCTAATTATTAGAGCAGTTATTCCCAGGTTACTCCTAGGCCTATACATATAGTGCCTAGGCACACAATAGGGAGTAATTCGGAGGAAGGAGTCAAGAAAGAGTCTTGTAGTAGTCAAGTAGCAAAACTCATGTAGTCTATTTGAAAGTTAGAGTAGTTTCCAAGTGCCCACAATAAGAGGTCTAAGTGTGGATGGATCTTTATTTGAGCATTGTGTACCTGAGCACTATAGCGATCGAAAACGTCAATGGCTAGAACACTGAGAGGTCACTAGGCATACAACCTAAGCCCAGATCTATGCGAGGACCATGCTGGATGTAAATGGATGTAGGGTGCCCTAAATGGTCTAGTCGATCAGACATGGACTTAACCAATGTACAATAACCTTTTGTAAATTTTGGTTTTAAAGATGTTATATGCATGTTGAATGATAAGTGGAAAACATGAATCGATTGAGAATAATGCAAAACATGAAAATAACAAAACAAAATGAAGTAAGTTTGGGTGAGAAAATGTATCGCCCCAAGATCGAGGGATCTGATCTTTGCTTGAGTGAAGGAGGTGTACAATAGATGGTAGTGGGGACAAGCACAACTTGCAACAAAGTAGTATGGTCACAGCTCCTTGAACTGCTATCAATAGCTTGCTAATAGGATCCTTCTACTTGCCAATCTGCTTGCCAAGACTAATTGCCAAGAAGCCAAAATGCCAGAATGCCAAACACGCTCAAAAGCCAACCATGTTAAAAATGCCAGAAGCCAACCATAGAAAAGATGAATCAAAAAGCCAACCCTTTGAAGGTTGTTCTTCGGGGTATTTATAGGGCTAGGAGTAAGAGAAAAATATGGTTTGAATGCCATGTGTACTGGGTCCCACAAAATGCAAACGTGACTATGTCATGCTGCTATGTAATGTTAGATGTGAAACCTGCCACGTTGTGACCATACCGTTAGTGCTGCATGTGCTAAAGTCTAGTGAGCTGCCATGTTTTTGTAAAGAAAACTGCCAACAGTGAATGCAAAGTGGAGCCTGTGCTCTAGGACTATGCCTTCCTACTCTTGTGATCAAGGTCAAGCATAGGGACAACTTTGGGGATAGTTAGGGAGTGAAAAACAAGACAAACTTGTTGATTTCGCCTGTTGGAGAGGTGCCAAAATGAGAGTAACTATTGCTAACAAGTTTTGTAGCTAATTGATGATGTCTTGAGGCTCCTACACGAGTGTTATGCTATTTACGTTGTCTAGCGTATTGGCATAGCATAAATACCTGCATGCTACGCTGCGTAGCATAGTGTAGCATAGCCACTAGTCTTAGAAAAAATCTTGCCTATAAGCCAAAAATACATGTCTGAGGCCTGGCCAAGCAAGCAACTACAACCTTTTCTTTCATGCTAAAAGGTCTTGGGATCTACTGAGTTCATCCTTGGGACACTTTGATGTTTTGCATTCTTGCTACATTGTGTAGCATAGCATAGCAACCAATATGACATGCATCCTTGCTTGATTTTGCAATGCTTTGTCAAGAAAATTTTCTTGGAGCCTAAGGACGAAGTAGGACAGTCAATCTTAGAGGCTGAAGCATGGCCAAGTGCAATCCTCTTGCTAGAGCCACTTGGCAAAGGGCCTTCATACGTTCTATCCTTGCTATGTTTTGCTACGCTGCGTAGCGTAGCACCCAGCTTGGCTTGGATTCCAACTTAATCTTACAAATTTTTTGTTGTGGGATGTCAGTTATGTCTTGGCGTGTCAGCAGAGCAAACTTGTTTAACAATTGGAGCATGGACAAACATGCTTACTCCATCAAGGTCATCTGAGTAGGAGTATCGTCAAAGTGTATCCCTATTACGTTGTGCTACACTGTGTAGCATGGCATAGCGTATCACTTAAGTGAAGTGGGGTGGATATCCTGAGGGACTAAATTATTGTCAATCTGCATCTTTTGGGTGAAATCATTCTCCCCAAGGCCTACTACACTGTGTAGCGTAGTGTAGCATAGCAGGCTCCTTTAGTTAGAAAACTTGCCAAACTATTTTCTTCATCTTGAACACTTTTGGTAGCTCCTAGCCTGGTCCCTGGGTAGACCGTCAACTAGGCCAAGTGTCAAGCTGGGCAAGCTAGAGGTGTATCAAGCCTATCAGCTAATGAGATAGAAAATATGTCAGACTGTATGGTCTATCCTTGGTGCCTCTTTCATGTAAACTAGCCTTATGACTGAATGCCAAGTTGACTGTGCTGTAGAGGGCATCATCTACATGGTCTAACATGACACCATGCTTTCAGGGGACCCTTGTCCAAATTCTAGGACTACTGAGTCATGAGAATCCTGAAATTTATGGTGTTTCAATGGCCCCTCTTTGTTGACGTCTAGAGGATCTGCTCAAGAGACATCGACAAAGAATACGAAACACCATGAACAACCAAACACCAACATCATTCTTCAGTGTCCACTTAGATGATGCTCTGCTACATTTGAGAGTGCTAGGAAAGTGACGTAGGGTAGGGGGTAAGGGATGGAGCTGAGGAAATAGGTTTAGGGAAGGAATAGGTATGACATACAATGCTTTGAAAAACTATTTCCATAGTGTGATCCCTTGTCGAAGTGCTTATGAGGGAGTCAACACACATGGGTGTCTTTCTTTGTTAGCCTTTAACCTCACTGGAGTGCTTAGCAATGGCTGATTTATGGCCAAAGTAAGTGTTAAGTAGCATGTTGTGCCATTTGTTTTAGACACCTTCATTTTTTTTCTTTTTTGAGCTTTTCTTCTCTTTTTCATTTTTGCACTTTTCCTTTGCTGTACACCCATGTTGACTTGTGAGTAGCTTGGTTGTTTTTGTAGGACAGGTGTTTCCTCCCTGAGATGAGTTTTGTTACATCCATGTGGGGCTTTGACCTGCCTACAGATGCTTCCCATGGGGCGAGTTGTGTTACGCCCATCATGGACTTGATAGTTGGCCATGTGGGAGGGCTCTATGCATTATAAAAGCTTGTAAAGAGGATACAGAAAATTGAAGTATATAAGGAATAGAGGCTTAATTGGCTAAAAAGGAAGAGTAGGGCATGTACTCTCAAGCAGCGAGGTTAATCAAAGCGGATACTTCAAAGCAATGTAGTGTCTTGGCTTTTGTGGTGAAGCGCATCTATGAACAACACCATCTTGGCTTGTATCCTGTAAACATAACAAAGAGAAAACTAGAACAAACAACCATGAGGTGAAGTGAGAGCAAAGTCCCACTTGCTTTAGACACTACTGGAGTGGCAAGTATTGTTGCTGAGGTGTGCAATGTCCAAAGCAAAAAGGCCAGCACAGACCTTGGCCATGGTAGGCTGGAAATGGTGGCACTGAAGAGACTAGGAGTAGCAGTGATGCAAGTGCTCAGGATTCCTCACCCAAGGCAAACATCATCTATTCTAGCTACAAGGTGAGAAGCCTAACAGTTGGATGCCTCTTAGACTTGGACGATGGTGAGGGCTGGAGGATGGCAATCTTGTGGCTTGGCCACAATAGTGCTGGGCCTCCAATAGCAGGTGTTGATGATAGGACCTACTGCTAGGATGAGTAGCAGTGGTAGCGGTAGCTCTAGAAAGTTAGCAATATGTCAAACAACATCTTCAGAAGATTAGTAAGATGCCAAGGGTGGTGACACTGCATGTGTTCTAAAGGATGTTTCCTTAGCATCATGAACTACATTCTGGAACTGCAGCGTCCCACCCGTGTTGTCCAAAAACTTGAAACTATGCATGCTTTCTTGTTCGTAGGGTCATGGATGTGAGCTAGGCATTACACTATGAACCCAATTTATGGTTTTGGTAGAACATCATATCTACTAGTTTAAGGTTCCAGCAGATCGTGATGCACTAGTTTAAGGTCCTAGCAGACTATTGTGCTAGTTTAACATTGTAGTAGATGGTGGATGGCCAGTTTAAGGTCATAGCAGACGATGCTGTGGGTGCTAGTTTTACGTCGTAGCCCAAGGACGTGCTATGCTAGTTTATAGTCATAGTGGACTTGATGTGCCATTTTATAGTCATAGCAAACTATATGTGCCAGTTTTACGTCATAGCGGATGTGCTTTGCCAGTTTTACGTCGTAGCGAATGATTGTCTTACCTTGCTCTGTACCCGATGTAATCCTTTGCGATAAACGTAGTATGGCTTGAGATACAAGTGGTTGATAGGATTTGCGAACTCATTGCAATCCATATCAGCCAGTTTGAAGGCCCCATTCTCATAGGCTTTCATGACTACAAAAGGGCCTTCCCAGTTGGCTAAGAATTTGTTTACATGCTCACGAATGGCTTTGAGGACTAGGTCCCCCTTCTTGATTGGCTGTTGATGTAAATTATAGTGGTTCTTTTGTCATTTCTTGTCCTAGTACCATTCGATGCGATCAAGTGTTCAGGCACACTCCTCCTCTACGGAATCAAAATTAATGATCCTTGACTCGTTGTTTTTAGCCTTGTCTACAATGTTAGAGAGGATCATCCGAAGTGATGGAACCTACAATTCAAAAGGTAACACTACTTTAGATCCATAAAGAAGACTATATGGAGTCTTACCTGTAGCCGTTTGGCATGTCGTGTGGTAAGTCCACAACACGTAGAGGATTTACTCATGCCATCACCTTTTGCTACTACTAAGCATCTTTTTTAGTAGGTTAATGATGGCCTTGTTTGTTGCCTCTGCCTAACCATTTTCTTGTGAGTAGTATGGTGATGAAAAAGATTGCTTGATGCCAAGGCTATCGCAAAAGGTTTTGGTTTCCATGCTACTAAATTATGGCCCGTTATCTATCACAATAGTCATGGGAAGACCAAACCTTGTTACTATGTTATCCAAAATAAAGTGGCAAACTTGTTGAGATGTAGTCTTTCTTAGGGGAATAGCCTCCACCCACTTTGTGAAGTATTTGGTTGTGGTGTTTATGAAGCTATGTCCTACGGAAGACCTAGGTGTAATGGGCCCTATGATGTCTAGTACCCATCGTTGGAATGGCCAAGTAATCTGTGTAGGGTGTAACTCAATACGCGATACATGTATGAGATTTACATGGCATTGACATACATTACATTTTCTAACTTTGACAAGGAAATATCGTTCGATGCAAGGCCAGTAGTACCCTAGGCGTCTGATTTTTGCTGCCATAGCCCTAGGGGCTATGTGTCCTCCACATAGTCTTTCATGACTTTCGTTAACAATTTTCTATGCTTCTTCCCCACTAACACAAGTTAGCAATATCCCATCAAAGGAGCATCTGCATAAGGTTTTATCTCCTATAAGGACATATTGCTAGGTGCACTTTCGGATTACATCCTTTTGAGCTAATGTCAAGCCATGTGGGGGTTCTCCATGTTGAAGGTAAGCCTTAATTTTGGTGTACCACTCTTGGATATTTGTGGCATTGATAGATGTAATTTGTACTGCTTGAGCAATAGGATCTATGCATTCTATTATTGAAGTACGAAAAGTGGCAAACAAGTGTGATGACACATTCAATGCTAACGTGGCTAATGCATCAGCTATGGTGTTCTCATTGTGAGGTACATGTTGAATGTCTAATGTTGTACACTATTTCAGTAAACTCTTAGCTAGATCACAATAAGGTTGTAAATGTGAAGCCTTGTAAGCATATACTTTAGTGATCTAGTTAACAACTAATTGCAAATCACCCCAGACTGCCAAATGTTCGATCTTTAGCTCTTGGGCTGCTAAGAGGCCCCTAAGGAGTCCTTCATACTTAGCTATGTTGTTTGTACAAAGAAACGTAAAGAAGATATGCAAAGGGTCAAATTTCCCTAGAGGGAAATCTGATAACTGCGATGGCGCTTCCATATCATGTAGTTGAAGTGCCATCAAAATGTAAGCTTGCTTCGAAATCAGATGGTACAAAGTTTAGGCTATTGATGTGTTCATCTGGGAATTCAGGTTCTATTATTGCTTGATCATCAACGAGTGAAGTTGTAAGCTATGTGGCTATTTCTTGACCCTTCATTGATGATTAGGCTACATAATGTAAATCAAATTCCACTGTTATAACATACTACTCTCGTACAAGTTGGTTGTGATAGCCCGAAGTATGTTGCTCTTGCATATGATGTTGACCTTGCCACAAAATAGGTAATGTCTCCACTTTTTTAGCACAAATACTAGGGCAAGACAATATTTTTCTACCTCATTGTACTTTTCCTCATAAGCTATTAATGTGTGGCTTAAGTAGTAGACCGAGATTTCCAGCCCGTCATCTCTTTTTTGATAGAGCAATGCAACAATAGATGTGTCCAAAGTGGCAAGGTAGATGTAGAAAGGCTTATCCCTCTATGGTGGGTAAATAGTTGGGAGATGTAAAAGCTCTTTCTTTAGATTATCAAAGGGTTGTTGACATAGATTTGTCCACTTAAAGTTAACCCCCTTTTTAAGTAGGTGTTGCATGGGGTGCATCTTGTCTATCAACCCAAAGATAAACCTTTTGATAAACTATACTCTACCTTGTAACCCACACAGCTCTTTAAGGTTTGTAGGTAGTGCTAAGGCATAGGTCATGCCTCTGACAACGTTGGAGGACTATCTTGAGATCATTGGGATGATCGATAGCTTCCTTAGACTTGACTACTATATCATCCATGTAATCATACAATCTCTCAAAGAGGTAGCTGCTAAAAATATATGTCATCGCTCATTGGTAGGTTGCTCCAACATTTTTGAGTCCAAAGAGCATCATTGTATAACAAAAGGTTCCCCAAGGGGTCATGAAAGTGGTTGATAACTGATGCTCTGGGTTTATGCAGATTTGGTTATAGCCTGAAAACCCATCCATAAAGGACAATAAGACACAACCAGCCGTAGTGTCTATAAGTTGATCGATACTTGACAATGGGAAATCATCTTTAATCGTTGCTTTTTTCAAGTCTTGAAAGTCTAAACAAATTCGTATACCTCTGATTTTCTTAGAAACTACAATGATGTTTGATACTCAATTCTGAGTAATCAACCACCCAGATGAAACCAGCTTGGTAAAGCTTGATGATTTCATCACGTACAACTAGTGTAATCTCTGATTTGATTTTTCGAGCTTTTTACTTGACTACTTTGACATGCGGATCTAGGATGATGTTGTGTTGTATGAGCCATAGGTCCAAGCCCGGCATGTCATCGTATGACTATGCAAACACTTTAATATTATCATGGAGAACTTTGGAAATGTTTTGGTGTACCTATGTATGTAATAGAGAGCTAACTTTCAAGGTTTTTGCTTCACCTCTGGTGGTAGTTATGGGGATTTCAGTGAGAGGGACCTTAGTCACATCCCTAGCCTCTAGGTCTAAGGCCTGGACCAGATGTTCAGGCCAATCTAGGGATGTTTTTAGGGATGCTATGGTATTGTGAGAGGACAAATCAAAGTCTATCAATTCTAAATTCGAGCATCTTGTAAATCTACCATAGGGATCCATTAAGGTCAAAGGCAAACAAAGATCACCATGCATAGCCATTTTTCTGAGCGGACCTATCACAACAAGCAAATAAACCAAGTCAAGTGATACCTATTTGAAGCAACAACATGTAGTGTAATGATTCAACATAAGATAATTGCCAGTTTAAGGTCTTAGCGGACAGCAATAATGTAATAGTTTAATTTAAAACATAAAATGAATGCTAAAATTTGCTAATTTAAGGTCATGGCGAACTGTTAACAGGTCTAAAATATGAAATGACTATTAAAATTGCTAGTTTAAGCTCATGGCGGACTGTCATATGACTGTATTGTGGGTTAAAATTGCTAGTTTAAGGTCTTTGTGGACTATCATATGGACCACACTATAGGTTAAGATTGCTAGTTTAAGGTCTTTGCGGACCATTACTGGGCTATATTGTAGGCTAACGTTCCTAGTTTAAGGTCTTTGCAAACTATTGATTTAAAATTTGCAAATGTGGAGCAAAAATTTTGGTGGACCCACTTACTGCACTGCGAATGAGTGCTACATTGTAGTGGGATTGCACTACAATAGTGCTACACTACAGTAGCGTCCCACATTATCCAAAGTGTGAAAGTGACAAGTGTTTTACTGCATTGGCTATAAATAGGGGATTAACCCTTGGTAAACTTATCATTTTCCTTATCAGACCCCACACTCAAAGCATAGCATGATCAAACAAAGAGAGAGCATAACAGGCTTAGCATAGCAACTAGTACTACCGACTTGTAAATGTGGTAATGGCGCACAAAGGTGAATGCAAGCATCGAGGACTCACCAAGGTGGACGAGGTGAGGGACACTCTGGGACGCCTCTCCAAGGCACATGTCAAGGTGCAGCAAAAGGCTCTATTTTCTCGGTAAGTCGTTATGCTACCCTTGTTTCCATTATGTGATGCATCGGGTTAGGTTTCCATTATGTGATGCATCGGGTTAGGTTTCCATTGTCACTATTGTTGTCATTTTTGCAACTATCGTCACTGTTTTTGTTGCCGTTTTGGCTGCTATGTTGTGTTTTTCGACTACTTGGCTACAACAGTCGTATGATTGCTATGCTATGGCTGCATGTGGTACTGCCCTGGCTGCCATTATTAAAAATGGAGACTATGTTACTGCAGGGGTTTGAGTGGTTCTAGGCGGTGTAGCGCACATTCAGCCTAGCGTACCGCCCTTAGACGGGTTTGTGCATTTGCACAGTTTTTATGCGGCAGCGTGACACATGCTTGGCATGGCATAAAATGAGTTATTTCATGACATAGGGTAGGGTTAGGGAAATGAGAGCACTATGAATTCTTTTTCACTTGCATTGTTAAGACTGTAACATTTTTATTACTGTTACGATACGTTGTTATGTTGTCAGGTCCTTAGGCCATTATGTTGGTAGTCTGTTATGTTACTACGCTGTCAAACTTGTAATGCTACTACATTGTTAAATTTGCTATACTGCCAAATTTGCTACACTACGACGCATGTTACAGTGCTCTATTTGTTACATTGTTACATGTCTGTCTGTACTTGTTCATTTACTACGTTGCAAGAAGTGTATTTGTCTTGCTACGCTTTGCGTAACGCAGCCATCACCCTTATGCAAAAATCTAACTGTTACGTTGTATTGTATTAGGCATGTTTGTTACATTGTGCTATGTAACATGTAACTGTCGCATTGTGGAGTGTACCCGCTGTTGTTACGCTACAGGGGGCTTAACTGCTACACTATGCTACATGTTTTATTATGTTGCATGTAATGTTTACCTCTATTCTATGGGGGACTTATTGTTTCACACTAAAGGGAAACTTGTAACAAGAGGATCACACTACGCTACATGTAAATAGAGGGTCATGCTATGCTACATGTAAACATAAGGTCATGCTATGCTACATTAGTGATCACTTGAACACAGTGCTAACGTTTGATACTTTGTCATGCAAGGTCATGTTGAAACCTGTTTTGATTATCTTTGAGGTGGTAGGAGTCCCATGCTACCTTAGTGAACTCATGGCCAATGCTCCTCCACCCCACACACAGGTAGGGGAGTAGGTGGTCTGGTTCCGAGAGGGTGCATGGGACTTCCTAGAGTTCCTCCTTCACCACTTTAGTGTGATTGTGTGGTCACACTTGTTGACTGAGATAGCAGCTATGCTTGCAAAAACATTATTGCCTGGGGAAAATTGGGGCATTCTGAGGTTCCTGGCTAATGACTCAATCAAGGATGAAGGGCTAGAAGGCTCAAACCAATGCCCAAGGGGCCTAAGGTGCCTAAGTTGGATCTAGGACATGCATGAATACAAATGCTACCACTTGTGCAACATGTTGTACGTTGCCCATCACATGGGCACCTGCTTTCAAAACCCACTTGGAACCATTTACTATGCCAGTGGGTGAGTCCTGTGAAGGTATTTTAATGTGTTACACTAGACAAAAATGCTTACCATATTCTTGTATATTTCTAGGTTTTATATCGACGAGGGTGGTCTTCACGGTAACACAAATATGCTAGCATTGGCCCAAACGGTCCTACAAGAGTTCTCCTCTACCAGGAACGTGCATGCCGGTGTGATAGAACAACTTGGGCTTGATTTTAAAACCTATCCAACTAGGTATTCCAAATTCTATGGGAAATGTAAGGAAGTTGGTTGGTTGTATAGCAAATGGGTGTCGTGTTGACCAATTACCGTTGAAGATGTTCTGGTGGAAGTTCCATCATTTCCTACACCGTTTAAGCCTAGTATGTTAAACCTTGCATTTGTTCTTATGTGTTCAAGTGATGATGCACTTTCTACCTTTGCTAACTTTCTTGTTTGTGGCTAATCGATGCAGTAGCGAAGGAATCCCTAGAGGTCACAATGATCACCTCTGGGCATGATGATACCAACCTATTTTTCAAGTACAAGGGGGTGGAGGACTTAACATTGGCTCTGAAATGGGGTCCCAGCCACCTTTGTTCACAAAATTTAGGAGGCTAGGCTCATGTATTTATTTTTGGCTATAAATCTAAGTGTCTTGGCTACAGAAATTCTTTTCTCTAGCCAATTCCTTCTTCAAGAAGGCTGACCGCTTCCGCACACGAGTTCACAATGTGCGGGTGGTGTTCAAAATTAATGACCAACTATTTATGGAACTTTTCAGTGTCCCTTCTAATGGTCTCTCTGTAGGAGAAAGATCTAGGAAAGATGCAAACCATCAAGGGGATATCGAAGAATGGCTAGGGATAAGCAAGGACCAAAAGGGGATTTACATCCACAAAGTCAAGCTAGAGGTGGCCAAAACGGTGAACCCTATCTTCCGTGCCCATGCTTTCCCCAAACTACTCTCCCAAGGGAAAATCCTTGGAGTGGAGTAGGCTTAGATAATGAGGGAGGTCATGCAGGAAGGAACCCATTACAACTGGGCCAGGTACCTTTCAGAAGGCTTTCATGCTAAGATGGTCAAGCTTTGTGAGAACCTTGACTCTTGTTTCAATGTGCACTATGCCTTTTTCGTAGCTTTCTTGCAATGATTTGCAAAATTCTTAGTGGTCCATGAAAATGGAACCTAGGTATAATAGGATCGTAACCAAATATCTAAGCCATGGATCTACCAGGTCTTCCACACCACCCAATCCTAGGATCCCCAGAAAGCTATCGGGGAATCGCTTTCAATAACGACAAGGGATCAAGTGACACGACCCTTTCATGCCCAGGACAATGTGGGAGAGGTGCCTCCCATTAACATAGGAAATGTGTTGAGGGGAAAACACCTCATTGCAGAAAAAATGAAGACTAGGCTACAACATAAGAAGTCTCGTCCTACAAAAGAGCCTCCCCGTACGAATAAAGAGAGGCAAAAAAAGCTACGAATCAAAGTCTGCAGAGTGCAGCCCCCAGTTGGTAAGTGTGCTTGACTATTTTGTTATCGTAGCACTTTCTACACTATGTTATGTTATGTAGTGTCACACAGCGTAGCACCTATTTCAATTTGGAGTATCCTGCTTACTGCGATTACGTTTTATTAGCAGAAGAAGAAGAAGAAGAAGAGAAAGAGGCTCAAGCCCCTAGAACAGGGGCACCTGTTGAAGAGGAGGAAGAGGCCCCTACTGATGACCTTTTTATTGAATGTGATTTAGTACCTAAGGGACAAATGAGTATTGAGGATGCTTCCACACTGTTGGGTCAGTTGGAAAGAGAGGGGCTTCAGTTTGATGTTGGTGAGTTTGACCGCTTGTTTGATNCCCCCCCCCCCCCCGGCGCTATCACCCCTGAGGGTTTGCTGGGTAGGAGCTTTACACTGTCATTTATGTTGTTCACCAAATTTGTTATTGTCCACTCCACCATGGCTAACATGTTTTATTGTGTAGCAAACACCACTGTTGATGCCCTTGGCCCTTTTGCTTCGATTTTCCTTCAACCCTGGACCAAGACCCACAACAAGTTTACTTTTATGGAGGGAGTGGTCAATGACATGATCAACCATCTAAGGAAGATCGATTTGGAGATTGGTATGTTAAAGTTGCTATGCTAGGCTTTCTATGTTGTTTCAATTTTGCTATTTCACTGTGACTAACACTCTCCCATGTGTGGTTATCAGCTTCTCATCCCAAGTGGGATCCTAAGCAAGCCGTTGAAGTCGACACCATACCTAAACTTTCACTGGAGGTAGCTGAGGTACCTCTTCACATATATGATGAAGCAAGCAAATGTGCATTGTACTTAGCACGCTCTTTATGGGAGTGTAGACATATAAATGAAGACCTCTAGAAGCGGGTTCAGAAGCTTGAGAAGGAGAAGGCCAACCTAACCATTGAGGTGGACGATCTTCAATCCAGAAATGAATTTTTCTGGCCTGGGATACTCACGATGGTAGTTGGTGTATGGCCATCATCAATTATGCAAGATATTGGATGGACGTGTGAAGCAAAAATGAAGCCACACATGAGATCATCGAACAACATATGCAAATGGACCTTCTAGCCCAGAAGAACCAAGACTGGAAGGATTATAGCACAAAGGTTTACGAGTGGGAACAAACACAGAAGAATCATAAGCATATGTATAAAATAGAGTGTGCCTCCTATTGTAAATAATACCGGGATGCTTTGGTCAAGTTGCATACCCATGAGCTATTTCTTGATGTTATTGGTGCTTCTGGGGCTTATGAGAAGTTCATGCAACAGGTGACGATCAGTGAGTCTCCTGAAAGTGAAATGACTCTTCCTGCCAGTGAGACCACCACCGCCACCTTTTCCCCAGGACCACCTAGATGGACAGCCATGAAAAAAGGGAAGGTTGTAGCAAGCGCTGATCTAGGAGATAGAAATTGGGCCAATGTTACTGAGGAGAAGATTCTGTTACGTCTTACGGTTGGCATGGATAGAATACCCCCCGAAATGGACGCAGGGCCATCTTAGGTTAGTCACTTTTTGTTGTGTCATAATTTATTTTATAAAATCCTTTGTTGTAGCTTTAATTCATTGTTTTATTTTCTTTATTATGCAGGATCTGAATGAAGACACAGGACCCAGTGAAACAAGGAACGGTGGTGTGGGCGAAGACTCATAGCGTAGCAATGCCAATATTTTATTCTTGTCTTTGAACTTAAAAATTTTTGCAAACATTATTGATTGACATTGAATGAAGAATATAATGTGAAGGAATTTATTTCATTTTGGTTAATGTGTTATATTTATTTTTTTATTCTTTGTTCTTTTTAGGCTCCTTGGGAGCTTTTCGTTTTAGTTTTAGGCCATTTCGGGTCATTGCTAGTTTTAGGCCATTTTGGGCCGCAACAATAGTTTAAGGCCATTTTGAGCCATCACTTAATGATAAAAGATTTTTTTTATTGTTTTTGAGAAGTGGAATAGCCAGTTTTAGGCCTTGGCGAGCTGTAATGGTAGTTTAAGCCATTCTGGCCCGTTGTTAGTTTTAGGCCATTTTGGGCCTTATGTATGGTATTAGTGACAAGGGCGATGTAGCAAGCAAGCTCAATGTAAAATGAAAATCAAAAAACAGTTGACTTAATGTAAAAAGTGAATTTATTGTGAAATGTAAATGATGCACACAATGGACTTAATGTGGGAAATGTAAATTATACAAGCAATGAACATTAATGTAAAAAAAAATGCAACTACAATGAACCAGATGTTAAGACATGAACTATGCATACAATAGAAAGTAAAATGTAGTGTATACTGTTGGAAGTATGGAAAATTTTAATTATGCAGTTGTTTCCTAACCCAGCGTGGGTTAGGTGAGGCATAGGGCTAGGTGAACCTACATTGGTACTCTTCTATGTTATCATTTGTAGCTTGGAAGGGCAACTTGACCCATGTTGTTTCTTCGTTTGAAGTGGTTTCAGCCTGTTCAGGCATTTCATTTTGGATGGGGGGTTGGTTTTCAAAGATTTCAATCTTTGAACCTTGTTCCACTCCTATGTTGTTTACAGCTTAAAGAGCCACTTTGTCACCGTGGATTACCACTTCCCCTCCTACGTAAGGTAAGTGGATTTCCTAGTGTATGGATGAAGAAACAGCCCTCAGTTGGGCCAACCATGATCTCCCCAGGATCAGGTTGAATCCAGGAATTTCCTCTACCATGATAAACACTACACTTATGGGGAACTAGTCCCCTGCCACAAAGTTGATGTGGATAGTTCCCTTTACCACTACCTGTGCTTTGTTGAAAAACTTCAAGCAGGAGGTTGTCATGGGTTTGATTTGATCAACCAAACCTAGTTTTTCCACTATTGGAAATGGAATGAAATTTGTAGCAGCCCCATCATCAACGTGTACCCTTCAAATCTTGTATTGGTTGACTCCAATTGTGATGAACATGGGCGCTGTTGTCACTTGACCCTTTTCAGGGTCATCCTTAATGGACTTATCATGAAACATCAACTGAGCTGGCTATGGTTCCTCAACCATAGAGGGAAGCATGACAACGCGGATCACTTTCTCCTTTGCTAGCATGTTTTCGTCAACCGATATGGATGTTAACATGTGAACCATGGCCTCATGATGCACAGTGGAAGTCATTACCAAGTTATATAGGCTTACAGTTGTATTTTTCTATTTCAAAGCCTACTTAACTTGGGTGAGGGCATTCAGATGATCATGCCTGCCATCTTGTTGGTTGCTACCTCTTTCCTCCTCCATTCATCCTACGAGACGAATTTCCCAAGGAGGGATACTTTTAGGTTGAGGACTGTCCTTTCTCGGGCAGGATGGTGACGATTGCATCTATGTGGCATTATTAGTTGCTGATGGTGAGGGGGCCATGGGCATTAAGGACAAGGGTGTGGGCTTAGGGGGACCTAAGGCAGTGTGTTCCCTAGCCATCTTGTCTGCCAAACACTCTTCCCATTTCTTCAAACGAGGAGGCTACAGTGTCATTTTCGTTGCTTGGATTTTTGTGGTAGAGGCGCTTGATTATTTTGGCACCTTAATAACAAATGATACCTATGGCGTTGGCATGGGCGGTACAACTTTGAGCACAAAGGATGCAAAGGTAAATGTCTAAGGAGGAACCTTAAATATAAATGGTTGTTGCGATGTTGTTTTTGTTGTTTTCGGGGTTACTGCATTACAGGGAGGAACACACACCACAAATGATTGTTGTGGTGCTTTTGGGGTTACTGTTAATGCTAACACTGTTGATTGTGTACCCTGTGTTGTTGGCATTTAGGGGGTTCTTGTAAACGTGCATTGACTAGTTTTTAGGACAAACAGGACTACTCTAGTCCTTGACCAGCTTGCCCTAATTGATCATGCGTTGGATATCATCTTTCAACGCTAGACAGTAGTCCATATCATGACCACATAGTTGGTGATAGTTACAGAAACATTCTAGCCTGAAGTTCTTAGGAACTGATGGCTCATTGAGCATGGCCAAGGAGGGGTTCCTAAGAAGTTTGTAGTATCGTTGATGACATTTAATCGCTTCCTCCTACATCCGTTTATGTTGTATATACCTAGCTCCCAATAGTTGACTTAGAAGTTCTGAAGGCTTAATAGGTTAAGGGGTATATTTAGAGTGATCCTTGTGCTCAAAGTTGGGCTTAGGCTAGGTTGACACCTCAAGTGTTGATTTTTAAGGCTAACCAGTGTTACTTGAGCCAGATGTGGCATTAGTGGGTGTTGTGGCCACCTTTTTCTTGTTGCTATTATTGGGTTTGATCTTGTTAGCCATAGTGGCCACCATGGTTGTTGTGGCCTTGCCCTTCTCTTTGTCCTTTTTGATGTGTGCATTCTTGTATGTGACATAGGCTGGGTCTTTGCTAGCTTCGGCCGCGTCTTGGAAGCTCTTGGTCTGAGCAAAGGCTTAACTGAGGGAGCACAAGGCTAAGTAGTAAAGCTTTAACTTGATAAGGTTGTTTCCTACCCCCTTGAAGATGGCCAACAAGTGGACCTCAGTGATAGACTTGTGTATCTCATTCTAGTTGGCGCTCCACCGTTGTATGAATCTTTGCACAGACTCTAGCGGGTCTTCCTTGACACTCATCAACTAGTCCAGTGTGACTTTCAATTTCAAGTTATACTTGATGCGGGTCACGAACTAACTCAGTAGCTCCTCTAAGGTTGAGATGGAGGCGTGTGAGCGCATGGTACCAGTCTAAAGCCTTGCTTGTCAAAGACATGGCAAAGACGCGGATGATAGTGTGTGGCCATTGTTGCAACAATAGAGATTCAAATCTAAACATTACCAAATGTGCTTTGGGATCACCCTCCCCATTGTATTTCATAAATTGGTGGAGTGACACCCCAGGGGGTAATGTAAGAATGGGAATAGCCACGCTAATGGGGTTTTCATGGTAAAAATCCATGACATGTATCATGTCAAAACTGGCATCTTTGAGGTGTTTCATTTCCTCGGTGAGGGTCTAGATAAGTTGAAAAGCTTCATCCAAACCCGATAAAGTTGCAGATGGTTGTAGGGCTGCTTGAGCAGCTATCATATGCAACACTATTAGTGGCATTGTAGGGGCAGTGGCCTAGCCTTACGAGGGGTGCCGTTGGGGCTACTCCTGCAAATGGTGTTGCCTGGGCCATCCACCACCTAGTGGGTGGTGTTGTTGGTGCGATGGCCACTAGTAGCGTTGTGGGGTTGATAGCTTGACCGGTTGGTAGGGTGGCCCATAGCCCTGTGCTAGATTGTACTATGTGTAGAAGTTGGTGCGCTTGGGGTTGCACATAGTATGATACCTAAGATGGTTGTACAATAGGTAAGGAAGTGGTTGGCATCCACCATACGGTTAAGATTGGGTTGGCCACTGGTGGTGGGACAGGTGTAGATGATGGACTAAGGCTTACATGCAACTGTGACGTGGGTAGGGTGTGGACGTATGGCAGTGTAGCTATGACTAATGTTGGATATGATGTCGAGGTAGACTGAGAAGGAAAGGTAACTAGGAATGAAGTTGAAGGGCCCCCTTGCTAGTACTTGGAAGGTACGAGATGGCTACCCATGGCTGACAAAGGTGTAGGTTGTGGTGCAGTTGTAGTAACCACGAAGGGGGCAGAAGCAAAGAGTATATTTGACCAAAAGATAGTGGTGGGAGGGATGACTATAGCATAGGTTTGGCCACCACCCTTGGAGTGGGAGTCCAAGTCTTCCTGTCCATCCTGGAATGCTTCATCATAATGAGATGTTGTGTCCCATTTCCTGGACCTACTTACTCACATCAACTAGTCTAGGACCCATTGATATTGTTCAGTCAATGGGATGATGACGTCAAGTGCAGGGATGAACTCCCTCCCGTTCTGGTGGAGGAACTCGAAGTTACATTTGTCTTTGAGTTCCTGGTGATCCAAGGGTAGATTCGCTTGAACTTTTGCACAGAGGAAGTCATATCACTCTCCATCTTGTGCCAAGCGCTCAGGTGACAGCTATCATAGTCTAAGGAATTGACATGGTGCCAGAACCAAGCTGAGTGGCCTCTTAGGACCTGTTGTATTTTGGACTGAGTAGGGAACCTCTAGGTTTGAGGTGGTGGTGACAGTGGTTGCAGGAATCATCTTTTGTCGTAAGGTGAAAATTGTAAAAAAGAGAAAATGAAACTAGGTGTGCTAGGAAGTTACGCCTACTACACTAAGCAGGAGTGTTATGCTAGAGGGTTTGCTAGGTCGCATGAGGTGCAGGCAACATGGGGTAGTAAACAGAGTAAACACGGTAAGGTAAGCAGTCGATTGGAGGCTTTGGTCCTGCTGGGTCCCAAAGGAACCATCGTTGCAACCAATCTGCACCACACGGTGCATAGAAAACCACAAGGGTGTCACGTCTAGGCTAGTAGGTGATGAGTTACAGATAGCATGCAGGATTACTCGTGATACGCAGAAAGGGCACAAAGGATCCTCCTTCTAGCACCAAAAACTATAGCGACTATAAACGTCGGTGGTTGGAACACTGAGAGGTTCCCAGCTGTACATCCTAACCCTAGATCTGTGCGAGGGCCATGATGGATGTAAACGGATGTGGGGTGCCCTAAACGGTCTGGTCAATTAGATAGGGACTTAACCAGTGTATACTAACCTTTCATAAACATTGGTTTTAAAGATGTTATATGCACATTGAACAATAAGAAGAAAACATGAATCAACTAAGAATAATGCAAAACATGAAAATAACAAAACAAAATGAAGCAGGTTTGCATGAGAAAATGCACCATCCCAAGATCGAGGGATCTAATCTTTGCTTAAGTGAAGGAGGTGTAAAACCGATGGCAATGGGGACAAGCACAACTTGAAATGAAGTAGTATGGTCATAGCTCCTTGAACTACTGTCAATAGCTACTAACATGGTCCTTCTGCTTGCTAGTCTTCTTAACAAGACTAATTGCCAAGAAGCAAAAATGCTAGAATGCCAAACACACTCAAAAGCCAACCACACTAAAAATTCCAGAAGCCAACCATGGGAAATATGAATCCAAAAGTCAACCATCCAAAAGCCAACCCTTTGAAGGTTATTCGTCGGGGTATTTATAGGGCCAGGAGCAAGAGAAAAATGTGGTTTGAATGCCACATGTCCTGGGTCCCACAAAATGCAAACGTGACTATGTCATGCTGCTATGTAATGTTGAATGTGAAACCTACCATGTTGTGACCATACCATTCATGTTGCATGTGCTAAAGTCCAATGAGTTACCATGTTTTTTGCAAAGAAAACTACCAAAAATGAATGCAAAGTGGAGCCTGTGCTCCAGGACTATGTCTTCCCTACTCTTGCGAGCAGGGTCAAGCATATGAACAACTTTGGGGATAGTTAGGGAGTGCAAAACAAGGAAAAATTGCTAATTTCACCTATTGGAGAGGTGTTAGAATGAGAGTAACTATTGCTAACAAGTTCTATAGCTAACTAAAGATGTCTTGAGGCTCTGAAGCTAGTGTTACGCTATTTACGTTGTCCAACATATTAGCGTAGCATAAATACCCACACACTACACTATGCTATGCTGCGTAGCATAGCCGCCGATCTTAGATGACATCACCCCTATAAGCCAAAAATACCTATCTGAGGCTTGGCCAACCAAGTAATTACAACCCTATCTTTCATGCTGAAAGGTCTTGGGATCTGCTGAGTTCATCCTTGGGACACTTTGATGTTTTGCATTCTTGCTACACTGTGTTACACTATGTAGCATAGCATAGCAGCCAATATGACATGCATCCTCGCTTTATTTTGCAATTCTTTGTCAAGAAACTTTGCTTGGAGATTGAGAACAAAGAGGGATAGTCAGTCTTGGAGGCCGAAGCGTGGCCAAGTGCAATCCTCTTGCTGGAGCCACTTGGCAGAGGATCTTTGTACGTTCTATCATTGCTACATTATGCTACGCTACATAGTGTAGCATAGCATAGCACCTAGCTTGGCTTGGATTCTGACTTAATCTTGCAAACATTTTGTTGCGGGATGTTAGTTATGTCCTATCATGTCAGCAGAGCAAACCTATTTGACAATTGGAGCATGGGAAAACATGCTTACTCCATCAGGGTCATCTGAGTAGGAGTATCATTAGAGTGTATCCCTACTTAGCTGTGCTACGCTACGCTACGCTATAGCGTAGCACTTAAGTGAAGAGGACTTCTGATGAAATTTGCCACATTTTTACTATGTCATGTTGCTCATGCATCAAGGATAAAGTGGGGTGAATATCCCAAAGGACTAATTTTTTTTCAATCTACATCTTTTGGGTGTAATAATTCTCCCCAAGGCCTGCTATGCTGTGCAGCGTAGCGTAGCGTAGCAGGCTCCTTCAGTTAGAAAACTTACCGAACTTTTTTCTTCATCCTGAACACTTTTAGTAGCTCCTAGCTTGGTCCATGGGTAGACCATTAGCTAGGCCAAGTGTCAAGCTAGGCAAGCTAGAGGGTGTAGCGAGCCTGTCAGCACAAGAGATAAAGAATTTGTTAGACTATACAGTCTACCCTTGGTGCCTCTTTCATGCAAAATGGCCTTGTGACTGGATGCCACATTGACTGTGCCGCAGAGGGCGTTGTCTACATGTTCCAATGTGACACCATGTTTGTAGGGATCCTTGTCCAAATTATGGGATTGTTGAGTCATGAGAATCCCAAAATTTATGTTGTTTCAAGCACACCTTGTGTACAGCAAAAAGATGAGCTCTTTGATTCATCCTTGCAGCACTTGAGATTTGTTTTCTTATACATTTCTTTTATTTTATTTTCTTATGCATTTATTTTATTTTATTTTATGCACTTTATATTTTTTTTATTAGCGTATAAATTCATTTTGATCAATTAAGCAAATCATAAAAATACACTCAGTACGATCACTTCAAGCATGCGTGTAACACTTGGTAACCTAGTAAAGACTAGCATTTGGTAATCCCAGTAGTGTTGCACTGGTTCAGGAAGTGTACAGAAAGTGATAACGGATACTGGTGTTAGGATCAGTTAAAGCCTAGTTAATCAGTAGTTAAGTTAAATTATTCACTTAATTATCTCTCTCTTTCCCTACTAGTGCAAGACATAAAAACATAAAAGCTATAAAAATCATATGCCTCAAGCTTACTTAACCATACAATCATGACATACAGGTAAGTTTGGGAAGATAATGATCAACCAACCCATCCTTGTTCCACAAGGGTTCATAAGCACTTAGTCCTTGGAATTCGACCAAATCATGTATGAAATACTCGTATTCGTATGGTTGAGTGTAGGGGTACCTTGCCGCTCATCATTAGCGCTGTTGCCGGGCACTTAGTTGTTTGTGTGCTAAGTAGAACATAGGAAATCATTCACATCATTGGAAAAAACCCTTAGGGTTGGTTGAGAAAATAATCAATAAGAATATATTACACACTAAACAGAAAAGTATGTCTTCTTCTTCATATAAAAGCGCCTCACCGCCTAGGTCTGAAACAGGAAACAGTCAACAACGTAATACATATGACATTGATCTGCCAATTCCTCAACAAGTTAGAGTGGTATATATTCATCCTAATGAGTATATACCAGACTTCACCTTTATCCTCCATCAAGATGAACAACTGTGTTGGTGAGACTTAGAACGTAACATAGTGTTACCTCCCGATCATTCAGTCCTGAGCATGCTTCTTCATGCTCTCACATGAATTGGCATGCCGCACTTACATGCAAAATACATTGTGCAAGACCATGAATTGAGAGAATACTATCCCACAAAGGTAGAATTTCAAAGGGACTTGCAACAGGAGAGACATCATAATTCTTTGAAGGGTAAGTGGTCCCATGATGCCCCACATGTCTTAAGCAAAAATGAGGGTGGTGAACCTACCTCAGGCAATCGGCCACACAACAATGTTACTCCCCTTGACTTTGGCCAAGGAGTTGTGTATTAGAACCTTCATTCCACTATTCATAACCTAGGTTATAATACCCACAAGCACAAAGGATCTCAAAAAGGAACACAAACTCATGATAAAGGTGGACATTCTGATCGCAATTGCGATCGAGGTCGAGACCGCAGAAGAGAAGGTAGAAGATCCCATCATGGTGACAGTTCTCCTTCTTCTTCACCTTCATCATCTCCTTCACCCTCTGGTTCAATATCCGAACAAGATCATAAAGAAAAAGACCATGGGGATAAAGGTAGGTAAAGTGGAAGTCATAGATGAAATAGCCAAGAAAGGGGATGAGGGCACTCTAGAGAGTCACAACATAGAAGAAGGGAGAGTAGGAAACAACGTAGGCATCATAGATGCCATGGACGAGACAATCATGATGAACCCCTACTCGCTACTCGAAGTATGTTAGACATAATTGGGATTGTTAAAATTCCACCAAGGCACCAAAAAGATAGTAGGATTAAGAGATTAGATATGAACAACATCCCACAATTTGAAGGGGGATATAACGCTGAACCTCAAAATCATTTACAAGCATTCCATGATGCGTGTGCCTCACAAAACATAGAGAATGAATGGAAAAAACTTAAGTTGTTCCCACAGGCACTAGTTAAAGAAGTGGAAAGCTGGTACCAATCCTTAGAATTATTCAATGATAAGTACCAAATGTACTCCCGAGTCTCCAACCTGCAAAAGAAAATCCAAGGCTGGAAATAAGGAGGACATGAACCCTTGGATGCTACCATGGATCAATACTATGCACTGTTACATCGTTGTCCTGGCCATGGTTATTCGCAAAGGGATCAACTATGCCATCTCGTGGATGGGATTAAACATGAAACAAGAAGAACCCTTGGGACTTATGCCCAAGGGAGACTATTTGAGCTTAGGTCCCATCAAATTCAAAGAATATTAGAGCAAGTTCCTAAGGAAGAAGGTGAGCTACAGAAGAGAAAAAGTGTGGAAGAGTATAACCAAGATCTTTCTCTTCGAAATAGGGGAGTAATATTTTGTGAGGATGAAGAAGAGTCACCACTCAAAGAGATGGTGAATAGGAAAACTTTTCCTATCCAAAAGATGACATCAAAATTTTTTGCAAAGGTAGACCAAATGTGGGATTCCCTAGACAATATATTTCAAACTGTTCTTAAAATAGTAGAGGATTCTATAAAGCAAGGTAGTGAGAAAAGAAAAAAGAAAGAGGCTAAACATGCACATACCAAGGGTAAGGGCAAAGTTGCTATCATTGAAGAGCTTGTGGATTCAGAAATAGACAATGATAGTGGATGTAAGATATGTCAATATGACCATCGTAAGGGATTTTTCCCTATAATCTCACATCTATAGGAGTCTGAGGTGTATGCACTCAACCCACGATTAAATGAAAGAAAAACACCTTAAAGGTTACCTTATCCTCAAGGTAACCCAAGGCAGTTCCACGAATCCTTAACATATTATCCCAATGGAACTCCACCACAACTGATTGAGCAATATCAACAATGGCAGCACCCATAATCATGGGGAATTCCACCACCAAGGCAATAGTATCCTTATCAATAACATAACTTGTATGGATATTACGTGCATCAGCCAATCTCCCCACGTGACTCTACTGGTCACATCACTCCTCAACCTCACTACCAAGCCTACGAGCATTATGGAACTCCCTCTTCTAGAGGTGATATTCCGCAAGCATATCATCCTTCTTATTCAGCCACATCTCTTCCACCAATAACTCCACTACCACCTACTCTTGCGATGCAAGGTGAAATCCCTACCCAACCATAGCAACGTAATGCCACAAGGGCTATTAACTCTCAACCTACTATTGGTTCCAACAACCACATGAAGAAAAGACCTTTCTTTAGAACCAATAGTCCAACCAAGCCCTTGCAATCACAAGTGGCTGATTCCTTAGATGCCTTAGTATCCATCACAACTTTAGAGCCCCCTTCAACCCAATCATTGCACTTAACGCATATGGTCATGCTAACACATGTCATCATCGATTGGATCAAAGCTAGCCATCTTCCCAAGAAATTCTTTGATCCTCAGCATCCTCTAATATACTTACAAATCACTGGAAATGCTTCAAGCAAGGCTCTTTTGAATTCAAGTTCCGATATCAACTTGATTTCTCAAGAAATATACAAGGCATGGAACTTGCCTCCATTGAAAAAGAGCAACATCCATCTAGAGTTGACCAACCAGTCCATAACTATCCCATTGGGACTGGTGGAAGACATTGTTACCACTATTTGTGGGTGGTCATACCCAGCTGACTTCCTAGTGATTTAGGTAAACAACGGTAAGGGGGACTTCCCAATCATAATGGGAAGAGCATGGCTAAGCACCATCGATGCATGCCTAGAAATCCATGATCTTTCCTTAGAAGTATCAAAGGAAAATATATTTGAAAAGATTGAGAAGAATAAAGTTCTGTGCATTGCATATAGTGACACAGGGTGTAACTGCATGCAAAGGTCATGGTTTGTGCAAATTTTAGCATTGCCTACATGCAATCAGTGTGCACAAGTGATTAACATACAAAGATGCCTGTATGCAGCAGCCACATGACAGGAAGACACCCAATTGTTGATAGTTGATCAACAAAGCAGTTTACTCATATGCATCGAACTAGCTAAGGGTTTGACTTTTGCTTACATCGATAGCATAGATGTATTAGAGCAAGTCCACTACAAACTTCCAAGTCTTAACCTTGAAAACATCAACTGGGGGAAGTTGGAAATCCCTGAGAAATTTAAGCATGAGCCCCTCGAGCTGAAACCATTGCCCACCAGTGATGAGTGGTGAGGTACCCCTACACGCAACCATACGAAATGAGCGTAGCATGCGCGATCCGGTCGAACTCCGCAGATGGACAAGTTGTGGCACCTAGATCATTAACCTTAGGTCGTAATTCACTGTCTTCCCACTTGGACTAGTATTTATATTTTTCACATATGGTTTAGTCTAGAGTAATATGTATGATGTATTCCTAATTCTAACGCTACTCCTGAAGGCAGTGAAATGTAATATTAACTAAGCTAAGCTAGGAGGAAAAGGGTAAGAAATTCTAATCTAGCCTAAGTGTGATGAGCAACTGATTCCTTGATCAACCGTACACATCTTTGACCTCATGCATGACTACCACTGGGATTACCAAGCATAGATCCTAGGTACACCACTGGGCTACCAAGTAGTCACACTTAAATGCTCATAATCAAGTCATACTCATTCCGCATTCTAGGAGATAAGGGTGAGAGAGAAAGTAGTAAATAAAAATTAAATAATAATTAAATAAAAAACTTGAATGCTACAATGATGAAGTAATCTCAATCTTTATTTTCGATCATGTGTGTGTCCAAGTACGTCACAGTGGAATAAAGAATGTCGTACAATTACATTCACCACACTACAGGCAGACATGGGAAAAATAATCTATCTCTGGAGTGGTCAAACTGCCAGAGCTTCGCTACTTCTAACTCCTAACTAATAACTAATGATGAACAAGGGAGAACCACTTCTTATTTATAGACATTGCAGCAGACTACAATATCACGTACGCGATATCGTAGGGAAGATGCGATATCACATACGCGATATCGTGAGGGATGCAATATCGCGACTTACGCAATATCGCATACACGATATCGTAGCTTATGCAATATCGTGTCCCATCATACCCCCACGACTGAATAAAAACTCATCCTCGAGTTATAAGGAGAACAAGCTCCATTGATTACACAGTGGATAGGTATTAACTGGAAAAACAAAAAATGAAATGATGCCGCAATGTGGGAAGACACAACACAGAAAAATACTACAACTACAAGAAATGGAACTCATGTAGTTCCTGGTGGGGGTGGCTCCTCCATGGGTGCTTTCCCTTTATCTTGTGCTCTAGGCTTTGAAGGTTGACGACGCTGAAGAATGGCCTGGAGCTTCTCCTCTTGGGTCCAAGGATCTTGTGTTGTCCATGCTAATGTTTCGATGTTTAATGGAGTCGGCAATTCCCACGGACAGGGTAGTTGTGGGAACATCTGATTGGCTTTGACATACCACGCTGCAAACACTCGTCGTTCCTCTTCATAGGCTTTGGCTTTATCTTTGTATTCATGAAAATCTATTAGTCGTCGAGCCAATTCAGTTGCAACATCTTTCTGTCCCTGGTAGCTTTCTTTTACCACCGCAAGTTCAAAATTTGCAACATCCAATTTTTCAACCAACTTCTTGTTTTCTACAAATTCTGCTTCATATTTGAGATGGGTAAAAGCTACCTACTACTCGATCTCTATTCTTGGGCTCCCTGCCATTAACATGGCAAGGTTGGCATATCTAAGGTTTGCCAACTCTATGTATTCTGTCAAGTCCTGGATCTGCAAGTCCCGATTTTTAATTTCCGCTTGGTGGGCGAAGGTGTAAGTGTCCAATATGGCCCTCCAATCAGTGTGTTGAGCACTGATAGTGTTGATTTGAGCCTTGGCCATATGGATCTCCTTCTCTAGGACTTGTTTGTACATCCCCACCTGATCATAGAAATGCTCCTTCAGCTTCTCGTGTCGTTTAGCCTCATTCTTCCATGCGCTTATCTCAATTTCTGATTTTTGGCGAATAGCACATACCTCCTCCATTGAGAGGATTCAATTCTCTCTGGCTAAACGACTTACATCTCAGTTGACCCGAATGAAATGTTCTCATAGCTGATGAAAGTGTTCATTGAGAACATTCTTTTGTTTCTCCACAGAGGTCATCCGAAGGTTATCTGCAACCAACTGCTTATTTTCTTCTTCTAAGGCCTTGAGTGCCTTAAGATGCATATGGGTTTGCACCTATGATGTGGAGGCATCCTACCACCATCTTATTCTCTGCGATCAACTTTGTGAGTTGCTCAGTTCTAAAGTTGTCTAACTGGTCTATGAGAATGAATTGCAAAAGATCCCGCTATGCTACTTGTAAGGCTACGAGCTGCTCTTGTAGTCTCTGCACTTCAGCTTCAGCATGCTCTGCCCTTACTTCAGATATGACCAGCTTCCCCTTTGTGGAAATGAGGTCTAATTAAATTACTATAACATCTTGAGGGATGTCAAACAGAGACGTCATTACTTATCCTATTTGAAGCAATCTGTCAAGTGCATCCTCATGTTTTATAGGATTCATTGAGGTTCCAGCAATAGTTTGAGCATCTCGTGCTCCTAAGAGATCTACCGGTGGCATAACAGGTACATTAAAGGATTCTTAGATGTGGTCAGCGACCACTTCAGCAACTCCCGCGGCATCCTAGCGTTGCATGACCACCACAGTGGTCCCTTCACCAGTCTCTAACTGCACTTGAAAAGATGCTGCATTTCCTGAGATCTGTTGCCACCATCTACTTTCCCCTCCTCTTATTTGAATTGATAATTCACCCCTTGTGCGATCTAATGAAATAGTAGGCTGGTCGGCATCATCGATGATGTGGAAGAGGTTTGTGTCATCACGACTTCCCCAACTGACCATCTCAGCGATGGCCCGAAGATGGCTCATCGATGGCCTATAGTCTTGAGGCGGTGGCAGCTGATCCTGACCTGTGCCAGGCACTACTTCTTGTTGTTAGCTAGGACTCGTGGCTGGAGGTTGACTAGGTCCTGCAAATTGAGTTGCAGGTTATCCAGTCATCTGTTCTTCTTCTTCATCTGGTCTCAGCTCTTCACCAGTTCTCTTTCTTGGAGCTAGCACCTTTAGTAGTTTAGCATAAGAAGCATTCTAGGCTTTTTAGAGGACATCATTAGTGTACCCCTGAATACCAGCCCGTTGGCATAGTTTTCTGATAAGACAAGGGAAGGGCAGTGCCATCCTCCCTGACTTCTATTCTTCAAATTGCCTGAGAATCTCCATCAAATATAGATGGGGAAGGTTAGCGTAAATATTTCCCATCAACACTGCACATCCCCTAGCCGCATACGTTGATATTATTTTCAAACCTTTTGTGGGGAAGAGGTGATAGGTTCCAATTTTGAAATAAACTCTCTCTTTCGTCGTCAATTCTCCAAAATTTTTATCTCTACCATAAGCCTTCTCTAACCAATCCTTTCGCACATCAGGGTCCGATTGGATAACCAAGAAACATGGGGGCCTAAATTCAGAAGGTTTAAAACTTCTAAAATCACCTGCGCAGAAAATTCTATTGTCACACCACAAATGTTAACCATGGTGCCTTACTCCTTATTATGCCAGAACTGGTACGTTTCACCTAAGTACTAGGCACCGCATTCAAAGAGGATAGGCCATAAGGGAGATCCCTTAAGGTGGTCCCTAATAGCCTCAGGAGCGAACTCTGCAAAAGATTTGAAGTTTAGCTCCAAAATCACAGTAGCAAATGTGGACTTCTCATGGATAGCTTGAACACACTCTGGGGGCAACGTGAGTTGTTGTCCCAGTTCAGGCGCATCAGCAGCTCCTCCTTCTGCCTACTCGGACTGTCTGGTAGGAGGTTCTTCTTGATGGATGTTGAATGATTTCACCTCCTGTTCTGCATGTTATCTAGCAAGGACTTGTCTTCCACCTCTCCAAGGCTGTTTTGCTCCACCTTGAACCAAACCCTCCTGCTGTGCACGTTTTGGGGCCATCTGCAATCACATGGGCCAAGCGTTAGTAAGGTTGTTTTCAAAGTCAAGTTATACCTTACTACTTTCCTTAATTAAAGATCTTATGTTATAATGTGTGATCATGCCTAAAAATTGTAATAATGGATTGTGTGACTTAGGTGGGTTTCATTTTAATCCCCCAGTGTACCTACGGTGTACCTAAGGTCATATGATTTTTGGCACAATTTTTCTAAGTGTTAGTGTTAATAACCCTAATTGATATCCTTTGGGTGATGATAAATTTTAAAAAAATTTAGGCACTTTTTGGCATGTGTCTCTCCCCCATGACTAAACTGAATACTCTAGGTTCAATCAGGTTCAAACAGAATTAAAATCGGATCACCAGTGAGTGAGATATGAGTGAAAAAGCAAGGGTCACGCAATCGCAAGTCGTAGAGAAAAATTTCAAAAACTCCACAACCAACAACCCCCCACCACCCACCCCCCCCAAAATGTAAATGGAAAAATGATGCTAAGTGTTGCAGTGGGAGTACCTATTTATAGGTAAATAGGACGCGATATCCCATACGATGCATCGTGTACGCGATATCACATGGGATGCGATATCACGTACACGATATCTCAGCCCTACTAATGTGAGACACATGAAAAATACCAAATTTTTAATGATTTTTCTTGAAATTAATGTTAAATATCAAGGACATTGACAAGTATTAAGATGTCCTAGGGTAATTTCATTGATTCGAGAGGCACTCTTAATGATAATGATGTGAACTTTAGCNGCACTAACTCCACAAAACACACACATGTAATTATCATCGGAATGAGATGAGAATTCTATGCTACACGGGACACAAGCTACAATTACATAAACAGTGAGATGAAATGAACTATAGAAGAGATTGTAGAGATTGGGACATGAGGTAACTGACCCAGGGCACAATGAAACCTGCATGTAAAGCATGATTAAGGTGTCATTAACCCATCGTTCCAAGATCAGGACCAAGTCCATTCCTCTAATCAGTAACATCGCATTGTTTCATCCCATGATGAATGACTATGAGAGTACCATAACAAAAAGGCGTACAATCACTTGGCGTTTTGTTCAAGGGAGGAGTGATCTTTGTTTTGTGGCACTTCCTTTTTCTTTTTATTTTCTTTTTCTCTTTTTCTTCTTTTTTTTCACTTTACTAAATCCAGAGAAGCTGCCAACCTTTAGGCATGGGTGCATGTCTTTCCAGTGGGACCCCCTAGAACAACATTTGATTTTCGAGTGCCTTTTTGATTACTCTTACTCCCATTTTCGTTAGATCTACAAGGATCTTAGTACGACCATGTTGCATGATAACTCATACAGTTGTCACCAAAGAGAATCCGCAAGTTCCCTTGATGTCACACCCTAATCATTCCCTCTTGGTCCATCCTTCTTCATTCTAGGTACAATGAACACAAAATTAATTTTAAGTTTTAAAAAAAAAGGTCAAGAATATCATTGTACCCTTGAACAGAACCTCTTATTTATAGAGTGGATGATTGGATGTAATGGGCTCACTATTCCGTATAATTGCTCACTCATGACTTAATAACATAAAACACACCTCAACCAATGATCCACATGAGTTTTTTATTCGTAGATGAGAATACTTACAAAACGTAAAAAGACAAAAACACAAAAAAAAAACACAAAAAAATATAAAACAAAAATTTGAAAAATGAAAAACTAGAAAACAAAAAAGTTGTAAATTAAAGAAAAATAAAAAGTGGTTATTAATCCTACTTGTCTTTGAAATGGGGGGTATCCCCATAACTAATCAGTTGAGTATGGCAGGGATTAATAAATGAAAGATAAGGATCCTTGCATGTTAGAAGTATTGAAACTGGTCCATACTTACCCCATTGGGGTTCACACACTTGATTATAATAAGCATAGTGGGGCACTTTATACGATGTAGTTCCTGGATAACGAGTTGACCCATTATGATGTTTAAGACCGTTAGATGGTATGCAAGAATTAGGATGATGCCTCCCATTGTTGTGTTCATTGGGCCATATGGTTGTTGGAGTGTAAGTTGGTGGCCTTGTTGAAGTTACATGAGGCGTTGGGTTCAAAAGTAAGGGTGCACCCCAAGGTTAGACCTGTGCTGGGTTGGAAGGTGCAGTGGCCTCGAAATTGTGTTGTCCCTTCCTACGGCCATGTTTAAAGAAAGGATGCCTTTGATGTTAAGGAGGCTTTTCACTGCTATTAGTAGCAGTAGCACAAGTGTTGTTCGTGGGTTGTTGTTGTGGCACAAACACCTTAGGAACAATTGGTGGTACTGTGGAAGGAGGGAAAGGATAAGAATGTTGAAAGTTAGGAGGAATATAAGGTGCACAAGGTGGTGGTTGGGTTGGGGGCATGGGTTGATAGTATTTTGGAGAATAGTAGTGTGGTGAGATAAAGTATGTTGGCCCAGTTGGAGAAACAGGATGTTGAACGTGATAAGCATTCATGTTCAGAAAATATGAAGGGTGCCTCCAGTCTAAGGGTGGTCTCCCCCACGATTGGGATGGTTGCCACTATGATCAAACATAGGATCTCTATACGAACTCTAGATGTAACGTGTTTCCCCAATGCTCATATAAATGTAACAATATTGGGTATTGGCCTTTGGGATGATCGTACAGGCATATGTTGCATTCATATGTGTGATTGGCAGTTGAGTGCTTATTCCCTTCATTCTCTTTCTCTGAATGTCTAATGTTTTGTCCTACTTCTTGGGTTGTCAAAACTCTATCTCCAATATTGTTGATATATTCTCCACACTTTTGATATATCCATTCCAACATCTTATTGATGTTTTCCTCGGCTTCTTCTAATGATTGTTGTATTGGCAAAGATGATGTTTCCACCTTGAGATTAGTTAATCTCTCCTTGTTATGATCCTGGACCTTTGTTAAGTTGAAATTTTGGTCTTGTTGATGTTTTTCAACACTCTCCCATGTAGCTATTTCTCCTTCTTCTTTTGCTACCCGCTTAATAAGCTCTTGGATCTTATGGGTTTGTAGTTCATATAGTTGACCTTGGGCATATTTTCCTACGGTCTCTCTTGTTTCATTACATATCCCATCAATGATATGGTACATTAGCCTTTCCTCGGAAAACCCATGGCCTGGACAGTTGTTTAACAATGCATAATATCTTTCTAAGGCTATGTCCAAGGGTTCATGTTTTGCTTGTTTCCACTCTTGGATTTGTTTCCTCAAGGCTAACACTCTTGTGTAGGTTTGATAATTTTCGTTAAATACCTCTGCCATTGTTGACCAACATCGTATTGAATTTGGTTTTAACAATCTATACCATACTTTTTCTTGGTCAACGAGTGTCATAGGAAAGACCTTAAGTTTTTTCCAACTATTATCAATGTTATTCCATGTGCAGGCATCGTAGAAGACTAATAAATGTTGATGCAGATCTAAGTCATAGCCTCCTAAAAATTTCAGAAAGTTATTTAAATCGAGCCTGGGTAGACGACTCTCTTTATGATGCCTACGAGAGATTCAAACAGCCTCTTATATTTGCATTAAGCTTGTAGTGGCCAATGGGGGTTCATCATCATCAGATAAGTCAGGCTTTCGTGCGTTGTGATGACGTTGTTTTCTTTCATGTTTATAAGAAACTCCCACTTCAGGTTGTATACTCCAATCTTCATCGTCATATAGTTCGTTGGTTCTCCAGTGAACTTCCTCACTAAGTGTGGCATTATTATCGTCTTGTAGGAGAGGCATTGTTGTGTGTGAATTTATGTGACTTTTTATAATTACTTCTTTTTAAGAGATATATCGTTAAGTTCTTTACAGTGACCTTGTATGATATAACTAATCTAGATAACTAGCACCATCCCCGGTAATGGCGCCAATGATGAGTGGTGAGGTACCCCTACACACAACTATACAAAACGAGCGTAGCACGCGCAATCCTGTCGAACTCCGCAAACAAACTAGTTGTGGCACCTAGATCATTAACCTAAAGTCGCAGTTCGTTATCTTCCCACCTGGACTAGTATTTATATTTTTCACGTATGGTTTAGTCCAGAGTGAGGTGTATGATGTGTTCCTAATTCTAATGCTACTCCTGAAGGCAGTGGAATGTAATATTAACTAAGCTATGCTAGGAGGAAAAGGGTAAGAAAGTATAATCTAGCCTAAGTGCAACGAGAAACTGATTCCTTGATCAATCGTACACATCCTGGACCTCATGCACGACTACCACTGGGATTACCAAGCACAGATCCTAGGTATACCACTGGGCTACCAAGTAGTCACACTTAAATGCTCATAATCAAGTCATACTCATTCTTCGTTCTAGGAGATAAGGGTGAGAGAGAAAGCAGTAAATAAAAATTAAATAAAAAAGTGAATGCTACAATGATGAAGTAATCTCGATCTTTATTTCTGGTCATGTGCATGTCCAAGTACATCACACTCGAATAAAGAATGTCGTACAATTACATTCATCACACTGCGGGCAGACACGAGAAAAATAATCTATCTCTGGAGTGGTCAAACTACCAGAGCTTCGCTACTTCTAACTCCTAACTAATAACTAATGATGAACAAGGGAGAACTGCTTCTTATTTATAGACATTGTGGCGAACTGCGATATCATGTACACAATATCGTAGGGAAGACGCGATATTGCGTACGCTATATCGCGGGGGATGCAATATCGCAGCTTATGCAATATCGCGTCCCATCAACCAGTATGGAATATACATTCCTTAAAAATGAAAAACTGGTAATTATCAATGCTAAGCTTACTCCTCAACAAAAAGAAGAAATGCTGAAGGTAATAAATAAATGGTCGGAAGCCTTTGCTTGGTCATATCCCAAATTAACTGGAATAGATCCTTGGATATGCCAACATAGAATTTACACTGACCCCTCCATGAATCCTCGAAGACAACCACAAAGGTGATTGAACCCTAAGCTGAAGCAAGTAGTTAAGGAAAAAATTGAACAACTTCTCAAGGCTGGGTTCATATACCCCATTGCTGATAGCGAATGGGTTAGCCCCTTAGTTATTGTGCCTAAAAAGGGAAGCAAGTGGAGGGTGTGCATAGATTTCAGGCTACTAAATATGGCAACATTCAAAGATCATTTTCCATTGCCATTTTTCAGCTAGGTCTTAGACACCATCATAGGGCATCGTTATTATAGCTTTCTAGATGGATATAGTGAATATAACCAAATACAAATATCCCTATAAGACCAAGCCAAGACTATGTTCACCAATCCTTGAGGAACATTCACATGCAAATAGATGTCGTTTGGCTTTTGCAATGCCCCTGCAACATTTCAACAACTAGTTCTAAGAATATTCCAACAATAGATAGGGAATGACATGGAGGTCTTTATGGACGAATTCTCCACTTATGGAGAAAACTTTGAACAAGCCTTGGACCGGTTGAAGCAAGTGTTAAAAAGATTTGTAAAAACCAATTTGAGGCTCAACTAGCAGAAAAGCCATTTGATGGTCCAAGAAGGTGTAGTACTAGGGCACAAAATCTCACACACAAGGATAGAGGTAGACCCTAAGAAAATCAAATTTATCCAAGGAATTACCCATCAACCAGAAACTGTCAAAGATATTCGATCATTCCTTGGACATATTGGCTACCATAGGAGATTTATTGAGAACTTTTTAAAGGTTTCCAAACCATTGGTGAAAGTAACTAAAAAGGATGTACCTTTTGAGTAGACCAAGGAATGTCAATTAGCTTTTGAAACTCTAAAACAGAAGCCAGTAGAAACACCCATTCTACAAGCTCCTGACTGGTCCAAACCATTCCATATCATGACTGACATGTCCAACTATGCCTTAGGAGCTGTACTTACATAGTTAGATGACCATAAGCATCCTTATTACATCCAATGTGCAAGTAGGAGTATCGCTGGTGTACAACTTAACTACACTACCATAATGAAGAATTAATGCTTATAGTGTTTGCACTAGAAATTTTTAGATACTATGTATTAGGATATAAAGTATATATACATACAAATCATAGTGTAATCTGATTCCTCATGAATAAGCCAATGGTAAGCCCTCGTATCATATGATGGTTTATAATCTTACAAGAGTTTGATTTAACGATGATCGATCGTAAGGACACCGAGAATGTAGTTGCTAATCATTTATCTCGGTTGCAATGGGACAACAAAAAGGATGAGTATCAAATTTTTTATCTTTTCCTTGATGAATTCTTCTTTGCTGGTGTAGTGAATAATCAATCACCCACAAAGACAAATTGGTACAGTAGCATTCTTACCTATCTCCTCACCCAACAAACACCACAAAAGTTAAACCTTAAAAAGAAACAATAGTTTCTTCACTGAGCCAGGTACTTTATGGAGATCAATGGGCAACTTTACAAAGTATATCTCGATGGCTTGGTTCGATGGTGTATTCCTGATATAGATCAACTGCGAGTTCTCCAAGATGCTCATGAGGGTCCTTGTGGGGGTCATTACGCTGAGAGATGAACGGTCGTCAAGATCCTACTTGAAGGATATTATTGGCCTACATTATTTTAGGACACCCATTATTTCATCCAATCTTGTGAGTGTTGTCAACGTGATGGGGGAATGACTGCTAGAATGGAGGATCTGCAACAATGGATTCAACTGTTAAAACCCTTCAACATTTAGGGAATTGATTTTATGGGGCCGATTATACCAATGTCCAATGGAAAAGCTTATATCATTGTTGCTATTGATTACCTAACTAAATGGGTAGAAGCAACTACTATTAAGGATTGTACATCATCTACAACTACACGATTTTTTCAATAACAAATCATAAATAGGTTTGGTGTGCCTCGTGCACTTATTTTAGACAATGGTACCCACTTCACAGATGCAACTTTTTGGAAATTAATGCAACACTTAGGGGTTGAGCATAAATTGACTACACCTTACCACCCCCCAAGCGAACGGTCAAGCAGAAGTCACCAACAAGGAGATTATGAAGATATCGACAAGAACCATTAGCAAGTTTAGGTGAGACTGGAGCACTAAACTGGACAATGCTCTTTGGGCATACCACTCCACATGGAAACTCCCTACAAGCTACTCTCCCTATGAGTTAGTGTACGGTAAATTACCAATGCTTCCCATTCAAACTAAGCTTTGTACACTATCCACAGCATGTGACCTCAACCTTGACCTTGATCTAGCATAGAAATAATGGTTAGTAACCCTTAACTTGCTAGATGAAAACTAATTAGCTACCCTATCATCTAACGAATTGCACAAGGCCTTCAATAAATAATGTCATGACATAAGAATTAGGAAAGTTAAATATTGATGAGCGGTGAAGTACCCCTACGCTCAACCATACAAATATGAGTGTTTCACACATGATCTAGTTGAATTCCAAGGACTAAGTGCCTATGCGCCTTTGTGGTATAATAACAAGTTGGTTAATTGTTGTCTTCCCAAACTTACTTGTATGTCATCGTTGTATAGTTAAGTAAGCTTGAGGCATATGATTTTTATGGCTTTTATGTATTTTATATCCTGCACTAGTAAGGAGGGGAGAGAGATAACTAAGTAACTAATCTAATTTAACTATTCGTTAACTAAGTTCTAATTACTCCCAACACTAGTATCTGTTCCCACTTGTTGTACACATCCTGAACCAGTGCAACGCTGCTAGGATTACCAAATGCTAATCGTTGCTAGGTTACTAAGTGCTACACACATGCTCGAAGCGGTCGTACTGAGTGTATTTAACTAAGAGAGTTGTAAGGTGATAGAGATCATTAATTAACTAGGAAAGCATTAAATAATAATTATCACTAATTAATCTATTCTATATGTTGCAAGGTTTATCATAAAGTTCATCTTTATTGCCGTACACAAAGTGTGCTCAGGTACACAATGCTCAAATAAAGATCTATTCACTCTATAACTCCTATTGCAGTAACGTAGAAATAATTCTAACTTTGGAGGGAAATTTTGGCAAGAGTTTGGCTAAGGGACTAACTTCTAATGTGGAAACCAAAGGCATCGCCTCTTATTTATAGGCAAGGAGGTAGGCTATGATATCGGGTATCTGACATCACATGGTTGATCCAATATAGCAAACGTAATATCTCGGTTCATCATACCCCCATGATTGAATGAAAACTAGTCCTCAAGTTCCTTACAAAATATTGGGAAGGTATGGGATTATTGATTGAATGACCATTGACGGTGGAACAGGGTGACAGACTCAACATGCCTTGTGAATGAATCAACAATACAATACATGACAGCATTAGTGTTTATGACCATAAAAGTGAACACTATACATAAATGACATCCAGCCTTATTTGGTAGCTAGAAGAAAAGGAGAGAGAGAAAAAAGAAGATGTGTTGCTGTCAATGCTAAGATTGCACCTTTCGTTGTTTATCCATAGCCACGCCACCAATCTTGCTCCTTTCATAAACATTCTAGTTTTGGTCCATCTTGAGTGTTTTCTTCAGGTCCATTCCATTGTTGTATGATCATCATCCACACACACAACATAGTCACAAATGAGCAAGGATAGATAAATCACAATGCAGTTGATACCCTGCCTTGATGTAAAGTGCATTGGCTAAGTTGTGGTTATGGCAGATACTAGTTCTAGAGATTTAACACTGGTGACTACCTAAGGTGTAGGGGTTAGGAAAAATTGAAACATTTGTGCCCAAGCCCCCATGACTAAGAGCAAACCTCCAGTAGAGATAGGATGGAAAAAGATAAGAAATAAGAAAGGTGGAGAAAAAGTAACAATGGCAATACCAATGAAATGGATGTCATGGATGGGGATGAAACAAAAATTGTTGATTGCAGGAAATGTTTAAGGGAAATAAGTTAACAAATGCACCAAAAAGGAATGCTAGTGGGTCCTCCCCAAAGCAGGCTCATGCCCTTGATGCCCTGACAAACCCACAAACCAAAGAGTCTGTAGGCTCTAGGAATTTCATTGGGAAGCAAGAGTTAAAAACTTACCGACAAGAAATTACCAAGGAAGGATAATGCATCAACCAAGATACAGACTAATGATAAATCAGGAAATGAGGTGAAAATGGAAAATAAAGGTGGAGAGGAGAGAATGGAATGAAAACCCAAGAACAAGGTTGTGTAAAGTCCCTTGTGTGTTTTATGGTTAATGTGATCGAGTAGAACTCATTCCAAATCTAGGCTCAACAAACCACATTTAGTGACCTCGCATCAACACATCTGACCAACCTATCCTCTTGAAGCAATAAGAATGCCTCTACAGAAAGCCACCACCATTCCGAGAAGAGCAAGATGTAGAATTAGGAAGCGAGAAAGGGCCTTAGTTAGAGGGAACCTTCAAGCATGAGTAACATGTCTTTCTAGTGCCATAACCAATGAGTGTAGCCCAAGTTCATTACTGTGTCTAAGGGGTGTGCTTTGAATTCTTACTATTTGTTTTTTTTTTGTGTTTTTCGTGTGAGAACCACACCGTGCAAAGACTTATTTTTATGTGCTTAACTTCCAGTGATTTGATGAATGGTCAAAATGGCGGAAAACCCAAGGAAAAAGCATCTAAGCACTCAAGAGAATAGCCAGCACAAATGCATTGAATCCCTTTGAAGTCACACCCTTTTCATCCCTTGAGTCCTTCCTTAGTTTGATAAATACCCAGCCACCAATTCGTTAATAGTTTTATTAGAGAAAGGGATTGTACAATTCCAAGCCAAGGGAGACCATAGGATTTTATGGATGTATGAACAATGTGGACTCATTGCCTATTTAATCAAAAGAACCATACCTTAATATCAACATCATATTTCAAAGGTAAAATCCAAACATTACCAATCAATATGATATTATTCATGCCACATCATGAACACTTATTGGTTGACGAATAAAACAAAATAAAGTACTCACACAAAGAAATGGTAAAAATATGAATGATGATGTAAAACAAAAATAAGAAAGATTAAAGAAATGTGCAAAAAAAATCTGTAAAATAAAAATTTAGAAAGAGCTGAGGGCCTTCAATGATTAGCAGAGGTGGCCAACTCCCCCATGACTAAGTTGGAAGTAGGAGATCTGAGATAATGAGAAAGGTTGCCCACCTATAAAGGTAGCATATGTTCTGGTTGTCCTAAACTCATGGAAAGGTTTTGTTTGTTGCAAGTTGACTAACAGTCTTTTATCTGGGCTCTCAAGTTTATATATGGTCATGGCTCTTGAAGGGAAAGTTGCATAGATAATGTAAGTTCCTTCCCACAGTGTTTAAAATTTGGTACGTTGTGACACATATGTGGGGTTCCAGTAGAGAACCTTATCTCTTGGCTAGTACTTAACTCTCCTAATTTTTAGGTCATGACGTTGTTTATTGAATGCCTTATGTAACTCATTAGATGAAAGGGTAGCTAGTCGGTTCTCATCTAGCAAGTTAAGAGTTATCAACCTTTTTTTTTGTGCTAGATCAAGGTCAAGGTTGAGGTCACATGTCGTGGCTAGTGTACAAAGCTTACTTTGGATAGGGAGCATTAGAAGTTTTTCATACACTAACTCATAGGGAGAGTAGCCTATAGGGAGTTTCCATGTGGAGCAGTATGCCCAAAGAGCATCATTCAGTTTAGTGCTCCAATCTCACCTATACTTGCTAATGGTTATAGTCAATATCTTAGTCATCTCCCTATTGGTAACCGTAGCTTGACCATTTTCTTGGGGGTGGTATGGTGTAGTCAATTTGTGCTTAACCCCTAAGCATTACATTAACTTCCAAAAATTTGCACCTATGAAGTGTTTTCCATTATCTAAGATAAGTGCATGCGACACACCAAACCTGTTGATGACTTGTTAAACAAATCATGCAGCTGTAGACGATGTGCAATCTTTAATGACAGCTTCTTCAGCCCATTTTGTTAAGTATTCTATGACAACTATGATGTAAGCTTTTCCATTGGACATTGGTGTAATGGGCCCCATGAAGTTAATTCCCCAAATGTTGAAGGGCTCTAACAGTTGAATCCATTGTTGTGAATCCTCCATTCTAGTAGTCATTCCACCAGCACGTTGATAGTGCTCACAAGATTGGACGAATTGATGGGTATCCTGGAAAAAGGTAGGCCAATAATACCCTGCAAGCAGGATCTTGATAGTTGTTCGTCTCCTAGCATAATGACCCCCACAAGGGCCCTTATGAGCATCTTGGAGAACTCTCAGTTGATCTCTATCAGGAACACACCATCAAACCAAGCCATCAGGACATACTTTATAAAGTTGTCCATTGATTCCCATAAAATACTTGCCTCTATGAAGAAACTATTGTTTCTTCTTAAGGTCTAGCTCTTGTGGTGTTTTTTGGGTTAGGAGATAGGTAAAAATGCTACTGTACCAGTTTGTCTCCATGGTTGATTGGTTATTCACTACACCAGTAAAGAGGAACTCATCAGGGAAATGATCTGAAATTGGATACTCATCCTCTTTGTTGTCCCAATGCAACCGAGATAAATGATCGGCAACTACATTCTCCGTGCCTTTACAATCGATCATTGTTAAATCGAACTCTTGTAGGATTACCAACCATCGTATAATACAAGGGCTTACCATTGGCTTATTCATGAGGAACCGAATTGCACTATGATCCGTATATATGAATACTTTGTACCCCAATACATAGTGTCTAAATTTTTCTAGTGCAAACACTACAACCATTAATTCCTTTTCTATAGTAGTGTAGTTAAGCTGTGCACTAGCTATACTTTTACTTGCACAGTGGATGTAATAAGGGTGTTTCTGGTCATCTATCTGTGCAAGCATGGCTCCTAAGGTATAGTCGGATGCATCAGTCATGACATGGAATGGTTTGGACTAGTCAAGAACTTGTAGAATGGGTGTTTCTACCAACTTTTGTTTCAGAGTTTGGAAAGCTAGTTCACATTCCTTGGTCCACTCGAAGGGTACGTCCTTTTTCATTAACTATACCAATGATTTGGCAATCTTTGAAAAGTTTTCTATGACTCTCCTATAGTAGCCAGTGTATCCAAGTAATGACTGAATTTCTTTGACAGTTTCTAGTTGATGGGTAATTCCTTGGATGACTTTGATTTTCTTAGGGTCTACCCCTATCCCTGCATGTGAAATTTTATGTCCAAGTACTATGCCTTCTTGTACCATCAAATTGCTTTTTTCCAGTTGAGCCTCAAATTAGTTTCTACACATCTTTTTAGCACTTTCTCTAATCGATCTAAGGCTTGATCAAAGCTTGCTTCATAAGTGGAAAAGTCATCCATAAAAACTTCCATACCATTTCCTATCTGCTACTAGAATATTCTTAGAACTAAGCGTTGAAACATTGTAGGGGCATTACACAAGCCAAACGACATTTGTTTGTATGCAAATGTTCCCCAAGGACTAGTGAACATAGTTTTGGCTTGGTCTTCTGGGGCTATTTGTATTTGGTTATATCCGCTATAGCCATCCAGAAAACTATAATAGTGATGCCCTATGATTGTGTCTAAGACATGGTTAACAAATGACAATAAAAAGTGATCATTGAATGTTGCCATGTTTAGTAGCCTAAAATCTATGCACACCCTCCATTTTCCTTCTTTTTTAGGCACGATTATTAAGGGGCTAACCCATTCGCTATCAACAATGGGGTATATGAACCCAACCTTTAGAAGCTATTCGATTTCTTCTTTTACTACTTGCTTCAACTTTGGGTTGAATCGCCTCTATGGTTATTTTCAAGCCTTCATGGAGGATTCAGTGTAAATCCTATGTTGGCATATCCTAGGATCTATTCCAGTCAACTCTAGATATGACCAAGTGAAGGCTTTTGACCACTTGTTTATTACCTTTAGCATACTCTCTTTTTTTGCAGAGCAAGTTTTACATTGATGATTACCAATTTTGTATTCTTAAGGAATGTGTATTCCATATCGGTGGGTAATGGTTTTAGCTCTAGAGGCTCCTATTTAAATTTCTTAGGAATTTCCAACTTCCCCCAATTGATATTTTCTAAGTTAGAACTTTCTAAGTTAGAACTGGGAAGTTGGTGGTGGACTTGCTCTAATGCATCTATGTTATCTATGTAAGCACAAGTCTCAGTTAGTTCCATGCATATAAGTGAGCTACCTTCTTGATTAGCTATCAGCCACTAGGTGTCTTCTTGTCATGTGGCTACTGCATACAAGCACCTTTGTATGTTGATTATTTGTGCACACTGATTGCATGCAAGAAATGTTAAACTTTGCACAACCCATGATCTCTGCATGCAATTGCACCCTGTGTCACTATTTGTGATGCATGGAACCTTCTTCTTCTTGATCTTTCTGAAAGTATTTTCCTTAGATATTTCTAAGAAAAGATCATGGATTCCTAGGTGCGCATCGATAGTGCTTAGCCATGCCCTTCCCATTATGATTGGGAAGTTCCTCTTACTATTATTCACTTGAATCACCAAGAAGTCAGCTAGATACGACCACCCACAAACAGTGGTAACAATGTCTTCCACTAATCCAAAGGGAACAATGATGGATTGGTCAACTAACTCTAAATGGACATTGCTATTTTTTAAGGGGGGCAGGTTCTAGGCCTTATACATTAATTGGGATATTAAGTTGACACTAGAACCTAAATCCAAAATAGCTTTGCATGGCTCATTCCTAGTGATTTGTAGATATATTAGGGGACTCCCAGGATCAAAGAATTTCCTAGGAAGGAGGCCAACTTCAATCTAATCAATAATGGCATGTGTTAACATGACCATATGTGTTGAATGTGGTGTTAAGTTTGAAGGGGGCTCTGAAGCTTTAGTTGATACGGAGATGTCCAAAGACTCAGCCACTTGGGGTTGCAAAGGCTTGGTTGGATTGTTGGTTCTGAAGAAAGATCTTTTTTTCATACGGTTGTCAGAACTAATAGTAGGTTGAGGATTAATAGCTCTTGTGACATTGCGTTGTTCTAAATGAGTAGGGAGTTCACCTTGCATTGCTAGAGTAGGTGGTAATGGAGCTATTAGTGGGAAAGATGCAGCCGGAGCGGAAGGATGGTACACTTGTGGAATGTTGCCCCTAGGAGAGGGAGTCCTATAGTACTCATGGGCTTGGTAGTGATGTTGGGGAGTAACGTGACCAACAAAGTCACATGGAGAGATTGGATGCTGCACATAATATCCATATGGGTCAGGTTGCCGGTAAGGATATTGTTGCCTTGGTGGTGGCATTCCCCATGATTGTGGGTGCTATCACTATTGATGCTGCTCAATTGGTTGTGGTGGAGTTCCACTTGGATAATACGTTAAAAATTGGTGGAATTGCCTTGGGTTACCTTGGGGATAAGGTAACCATCGGGATGTTTACCATTTATTTAAATGTGGATTAAGTGCATACATCCTAGATTCCTGCAAATGTGAGATCATAGGGAAACATCCCTTAGGATGGTTGTATTGATAGATCTCGCATCCACTATCATCATCTGAATCCAAAACCTCTTCAATAATAGCAACTTTACCCTTATCCTTCTTACGTGCATTTTTTGCTTCTCTCTTTTTTCTTTTGTCACGATCACTACCTCACTCTCTAGACTCCTCTACTACTTTGAGAACAATTTTAAACCTACTATCCAGAGAGTTCCACATCTGGTTTACCTTTGCCGATACTTCTGATGCTAACTTTTGAATAGGCAATGTTTTCCTATTCACCATCTCTTCAAGTGGTGACTCTTCCTCATCCTCACAAAATCTTACTTCCTTCTTTCGAAGGGAAGGATCTCGATTATATTCTTCTGCACTCTCTCTTTTTCATAGCTCATCTTCTTCCTTAGCAACTTGCTCTGGTAGCCTATGACTTTGATGGGACCTAAGCTCAGATAACCTTCCTTGGGAATAAGTCCCAAGGGTTCTTCTCATTTCATACCTAAGCCCATCTACGAGATGGCATAGTTGATCCTGCTGTGAATAATCATGGCTAGGACAATGATATAATAGTGCATAATAATAGCCCATGGTAGCATCCAAGGGTTCATAACTTCTTTGTTTCCATCCTTGGATTTTCTTTCACAAGTTAAACACCCGGGAGTACGTTTGGTACTTATCGTTGAATAACTCTAACATAGTACTCCACCTACAAATGGATTCTAGTTCTAAAGACTAGTAATAGCTTTCAGCTTCTTTTATTAGTGTTTGTGGGAACAACTTAAGTTTTTGCCACTTATTTTCTATGTTTTACAAGGCACATGCATCATGAAATTCTTGTAAGTGATTTTGAGGATCAGCGTTATATCCCCCTTCAAATTGTGGGATGTTATTCATGTCTAACCTCTTAATCCTACTATCTTTTTGGTGCCTTATTCAAACTCTCACAGCCTCTGTTATGTCTAGCATGCTTCTGGTAGCAAGTAGGGGTTCATCATGATTGTCTCGTTTGTAGCATCTATGGTGCCTATGTGGTTCCCTACTCTCCCTTCTTCTATGATGTGATTTCCTAGAATGCTCTTGTCCTTTGTCTTGGTTGTTTTATCTGTGACTTCCACTTTGTCTGTCCTTATCCTCATGATCTATTTCTCTATGGCTATGTCCAAACACTGAAGAGAGGGTAAAGAAGATGATGAAAGTAAAGGAGAAGGAGAACCACCACCATGATGGCGTCTACTACCTTTTCTTCAGTGGTCTCTGCCTCGATCGCAATTGTGATTAGAATGCCCAAATTGGTCATGTGTCCTTGTTCCTTTTTCGGACACTTTGTGTCCGTTGGTATCAGCACCTGGGTTGTGAATAGTAGAATGAAGGTTCTGATACACAACCCCCTTTGCCCAAAGTCAAGGGGAGGAACATCATTATGTGGGTAACTACTTGAGGTAGGTTCATCACCCTTAATTTCGCTTAAAACATGGGGGGCATCCTTAGACCATTTTCTCTTCAAGGACTTATGGTGTCTCTCCTATTGCAAATCCCTTGATGTTGCACTTTTGTGGAACAATAGTCTCTCGAATCATAGTCTTGCGCAATGTACTCTGTGTGTAAGTGTTACATGCCTATTCATGTGAGAGTACAAAGAAGCATACTTGGGACTGAACGGTCAGGAGGTAACACTATGTTACCTTCCAAGTCATGCCAATGCAATTTTTTTTCTTAGTAAAGAATAAAGGTGAAGTCAAGTACATATTCATCAGGATGAACATATACCACATGAAACTATTGAGGGATTGGTGGATCAATGTCATGTGCATCCTGCTGCTGATTGCTTTTTGTGTTAGTCCTAGGTGGTGAAGTGCTTTTGTGCAAAGAAGAAAACATTTTATCTTGTTTAGTGTGCAATGTACTATTATCTTTTTCTTAATCAACCCTAAGGGTTCATTCCAATGATGTAAATGATTTCCTAAGTTCTACTTGGTGCACAAACAACTAAGTCCCTGACAACAACACCAATAATGAGTGGTGAGGTACCCCTATGCTCAACCATATGAGTACAAGTGTTTCATGCACGATCTAGTCGAATTCCAAGGACTAAGTGCCTATGTGTCTTTGTGGAACAATAACAGGTTGGTTGATCATTGTCTTCTCAAACTTACTTGTATGTCACAGTTGTATGGTTAAGTAAGCTTGAGGCATATGATTTTTATGGCTTTTATGTGTTTTATATCCTGAGCTAGTAAGAAGGGGAAGAGAGATAACTAAGCAACTAATCTAATTTAACTATTCATTAACTAAGTTCTAATTACTCCTAATACTAGTATCCGTTCCCACTTACCGTACACATCCTGAACCAATGCAACGCTGCTAGGATTACTAAATGCTAATCGTTGCTGGGTTACCAAGCACTGCACACATGCTCGAAGCAGTCGTACTAAGTGTATTTAACTAAGAGAGTTGTAAGGTGACAAAGATCATTAATTAACTAGAAAAGCATTAAATAATAATTATCACTAATTAATCTATTCTGTATGTTGCAAGGTTTATCATAAAGTTCATCTTTATTGCCGTACACAAAGTGTGCTTAGGTACACAATGCTCGAATAAACATCCATTCACTCTATGACTCCTACTATGGGCATGCAGAAATAATTCTAACTCTAGAGGGAAAATTGGCAAGAGTTTGGCTAAGGGACTAACTTCTAATGTGGAAACCAAAGGTGTTGCCTCTTATTTATAAGCAAAGAGACAGGCCATGATATCTAGTATCCGACATCGCATGGTCGAACCGATATCGCGATTCATCAAATATTAGCCAGGAGATAAGGTTCTCTATTGAAATCCCACACATGTGCCACAATGTACTAAATTTCAAACACTATGGGAAGGACCTTATATTATTTATGCAACTTTTCCTTTAGGGGCCATGACAATATACAAACCTGAGAGCCCTAATAAGAAACTTTTTGTCAACATGTAACAAACCAAACCTTTCCAGGAGCTTAGGATAGCCAATACACATGCTACCTTTGTTAGTGGATAACCTTGCTCACTATTTCAAATCTCCTCCTTCCAACTCAGTCATGGGGAAGATGGCTACCTATGCTAACCATTCTATGCCCTCAATTATTTTTGAATTTTTGTTTTACACATTTTTATTTTACATGTTTTTGTTTCACACATTTTTGTTTTACACATTTTTCCAAATTTTCTTGCTTTTTTTTTTACATCATAGTTCATATTTTTACTATTTGTTTGATTGCTTGATTTACTTTTATTCATCATCCAATAAGTGTTTGTGATGGTGGATTGAATTATATCATATTGATTGCTAATGTTTGATTTTTACCTTTGAATTATGATGCTGATATTAAAGTATGGTTCTTTTGGTAAAATAGGCAATGAGTCCACATCATCCACTCATCCATACAACTTTATGGTCTCCTTTGGCTTGAAACTGTACAGTCCCTTTTTTTCTAATTAAACTTTTAATGAATTGGTGGCTGGGTACTTTTCAAACCAAGGAAAGACTCAAAGGATGAAAAGGGTGTAACTTCAAGGGGATTCGATGCATTTGTGTTGGCCATTCTCTTAGGTGCTTGAATGCTTTTTCTTGAGTTTTCTACCATTCTTAAATTGTTCAAATATCAGGAAGCCGAGTGAATAAAAATAAGTTTTTGCATGGTGTGGTTCTCACACATAAACATAAAAAAAATACAAGAAAAAAAAAGAGTGAGAATTCAAAGCACACCCCTTAGACATAATAAAGTAATATGGGCTACAAGCACTAGTTATGGAACTAGAAAGACATGTTACCCATGCCTGAAGGTTCCCTTTAACTAAGGCCCTTTCTCACTTCCTACTTCTCCATCTCACTCTCCTCAGAATGGTGTGACTCTTTGTGGAAGCATTCTTGTTGTTTCAAGTGGATGGATTGGTCAAGTGTGTTGATGCAAGGTCACTAGATGTGGTTTGTTTGCGTCTAGATTTGGGATGAGTTCTACTCAATCATATTAACCATAAAATACATAAGGGACTTTACACAACCTTGTTCCTAGGATTCCATTCCATTCTCTCCTCTCCATATTTCTTCCCATTTTTCCACCTCATTTCTGGTTCTATCATTAGTCCATTTCTGGGTTGATGTATTGTTTTTCTTTGGTAAATTCTTATAGGTAAGTTTTTAACTCCTACTTCCAAATAACATTCTTAGGGCCTACGAACTCTTTGGTTTGTGGGTTTATCAGGGCATAAAAGGCATGAGCCTGCTTTGGGGAGGATCCACTAGCATTTCTTTTTGGTGCAATTGTTAACTTCTTTCCCTTAAACATTTCCTACAATCAATCATTTCTTGTTTCATCCATATCCATGACATCCATTTTATTGGCGTTTCCATTGATATTTTTCATCTTTCTTGTTCCTCATGTTTTTCCATCTTATAGCTACCAAAGATTCACTCTTAGTCATGGGGTCCCTAGCACAAATTTTTTAATTTTCTCCATTTTACTATTCACCTAACCCCTACACCTTGGGTAGTCACCTGTGATAAATCTCCGAACCAATTTCTACCATAACCACAACTCAGCCAATGCGCTTCATATCGAGGCAAGGTATCAACTACATTGTAGTTTATCTATCCTTACTCATTTGTGACTATGTTGTGTGTGTAGATGGTGATCATACAAACAATAGACCTAAACTAGAGCATTTACGAAAGGAGCAAGTCTGGTGGCATGCCTATGGATAAACAACGGAAGGCGCAATCTTAGCATTGGCGGCAACACACTTCATTTTCTCTCTCTCTCTTTATCTACAAGCTTCCAAATAAAGGCTTGGATGTCATTTATGTACAAGTGTTCACCACAATGGTCATGAACACTAATGTTGTAATATGCTTATTGATCTATTCACTGGGCACATTGAGTCTGTCATCCCATTCCACCATCAATTGTCAATTAGTCAATAATCCCATACCTTTCCAATATTTTGTAAGGAACTTGAGAACGAGTTTTCATTCAATCGTGGGAGTATGATGAGAGCAGTTACTCTAATTATTAGAGTGGTTATTATTAGAGTGATTATTATTAGAGCGATTATTCCTGGGTTACTTCTAGGCCTATAAATATAGTGCCTAGGCACACAATAGAGAGTAATTCAAAAGGAGTCAAGAAGGATTCTTGTAGCAGTCAAGTAGCGAAACTCTTGTAGTCTATTTGGAAGTTAGAGTAGTTTCCAAGTGCCCACAATAGGAGGTTGAAGTGTGGATAGATCTTTATTCGAGCATTGTGTACCTGAGCACACCTTGTGTATGGCAATAAAGATGAGCTCTTTGATTCATCCTTGTAGCACTTGAGATTTGTTTTCTTACATATTTCTTTTATTTTCTTTTCTTATGCATTTATTTTATTTTATTTTATGCACTTTACATTTCTATTATTAGTGTAGCAATTAATTTTGATCAATTAAGCAAATCATTAAAATACACTCAGTATGATCACTTTGAGCATGCGTGTAACACTTGGTAACCCAATAACGACTAATGTTTGGTAATCCTAGTAGTGTTACACTAGTTTAGGATGTGTATGGCAAGTGAGAATGGATACTGGTGTTAGGATTAGTTAAAGCCTAGTTAATCAATAGTTAAGTTAAATTAGTCACTTAGTTATCTCTCTCTTTCCCTACTAGCGTAGGACATAAAAACATAAAAGCTATAAAAATCATATGCCTTAAGCTTACTTAACCATACAATCATGACATACAAGTAAGTTTGGGAAGATAATGATCAACCAAACCATCCTTATTCCACAAGGGCACATAAGCACTTAGTCCTTGGAATTTGACCGAATTGTGCATGAAATGCTCGTATTCGTATGGTTAAGCATAGGAGTACCTCGCCACTCATCAATGGTAATGTAGGTGGCTATTTACCTTAAAGATACATAATACTATGAATCATGCCAAGTGCACCATTCACCATTCCTACTTCAGGCCAAAGGTTAACTGTAAGCATTACCCTTGCACCTTCACATATAAGCAGAGATTGCATTACTTGTTTCAGTAGATAGTTGTTGCACTACTTGTTGCAGTAGATGGTTGTTGTTGTTGATCTTAAAGAACGTGTTCTTCACCTTCTCTATTGGGACTAATAGCAATAGAATCCATGTTTCTAAAAATGCATGAATTCTAATATTGCACCTCTTAATCTTGTAACACGATGCCTAAGTTCAATATCTTTAAATACTACATCACACCGTAACCATCATCACTTTAACCGTTGTCATGATCATAACCATCACTGTAACCATAATCATCATCATTTATAATAATAATAAATATTCAATATTACCCACTATTTATAATAATAAATATTCATTATTACCAATGTCAAGCCCTACATATGAGGGAATACGAAGAGATGAATGGGGAGCCCAAGGGTCGGGGGTGTCAACTAAATAGAGATTTAGCTCCCCTATAGTGACTCTTTGGCTCCCTTGCATGTGGTGCGTGCATGTGAGGGAATACAAAGAGACAAATGGGAAGCTCAGGGGTTAGGGGGCATTAATCGAGTAGAGATTCAACTCCCCTGCAATGATTCTTTAGCTTCCATGCATGTGGTGCATGCGGGTGAGGGCATACGAAGAGATCAAACTAAATTGGCACTGCAACATATATTTGTAATGCATATTCGTTCATTGAGATATAAAAAATCACGTTAAAAATGCATAAATAATGTTATTATTATATCACTAGCTTTTGTATATTGACATTATTGTTACAATGGACAAGATATGAATGATGTTAACACCTCATTCATAATTATTATATTATAATTATTGTGGAATCCAATAAATGTTATGAGATTATTATAATTAAAGCAATAATCCATACTTATAATCTGAGATATTATGGATTATAAGATTCATTCGAATGGTATACATTTCATAATAAATAAAGCCAAGATATGATAAAATATTACTCATAATCCATAATTTTAGATATATTATTTATTCATTCATAATGCTAACCCATAATGATTATATCTCGGTTAACATTATCCATAAGATATATATAATGAAATTATTATAAATAACCAACTTTATTTATGATGAAATTTCTATAATCATTTATGTTTATGATTATAAATATATCATTATATATAACCGAGATTATGAATAACTAAGATAAATATAATCATTGGCTCCCCTGTAGTGACTCTTTGGCTAGGGAAGATTTATAAATAATTGGTTATTTATGATTATGGCAAGACATGTGTGTTGGCAAAGAGCTCGTCACCATTTTCCTCGGCATTAGCTAAGATCATCATAGCATGATCTTGCTGGAGATCTTCCTAGGGTCTAGGCTGCCAGAGGTGCAAAAGTTCTCATTTTTAAAATTTACTAGGTTAACAACCATATCATCCATTAGATTCCATTAATCAAAGAATATGTATATAATAAAAGGCCTCACTGCATGTGAGAAGGTAAAAAGAAATTATCAAATTTGAACTCTTTAAGTCCTCCCAATAAGCAAGAAAAATTGTTAAAAGTATGACCGAAGTCAAGCCAACATCTCAAATTGGCTAATAATTTTCATGTGCTAGCAAAAATGCTAACGCTTTTTCATTTTATTAAAATGCATATTGCAAATGAAAGAGCAGTCATAATCGTAGCAATTGAATGCATCTACTCCATGGTAACTACTGAATTTCAAAGCACATCCATAGAAATGATAAAACCTACACAAAATATACGATGAGATAAAGAGAAAATGAACTTTCAAATGTTCCTTTACATTGAAAAAGGGTGTAGCAAAAGAAGATTACTCAAGATAGTAGCAAAAAATTACAATTTCAGAATTCCCTGCCACTCTAGAAAGCATTGAAAAAAGAACAGAACTAAACTTTGGAATGTTTTTGCATTCGGAATGCAAATGTATAGGAAGGCATGCTAAGTACTGATGAAAAAAGAGCTTAGCTTAAAGTGAAACTATGAAAATTGCACAAAATCATCAAAATGTAGTGTTCAACACATTACAATTCACTATAAAAAATCAACAAAAACACACATAAAAAGACTTGCAGAAAGTTTGTTTCTAGAAAGAGATTCCAATAACCAAAGGCTATTATTGACATAGAAACTTCAAAAGACCCTTTCCCTCAGACTGGAACTTCAACTATAGCCATTACTGTCTTTCCTTGAATGCCTTTGGCTCTACCCCTCATCCTGCCCCTACCTGCAAAATTTTATGCTTAAAACATACATTCAAACAAAGCTACTCAAGAATCATATTGGCCTAATTCATATATAAATTTTATCCAAAAAAAAAAGAAACCTAAATGAAGGGATCTTTTAGCTATTATAACAAAAATTGTATTATGATTGTCGATGTTATGTACATGTCATGGCCCTAAGTGTTAAGCAAGGATGCAACAAGGGTTGACTAGCCTACTGCCTTATTACTGCCTTGGTTGAAGAAGCGCATGTCGATGAGCTTGTTATTGTAGCTGAAGCATGGGCCACTATCGTAGGTGCCTTTCCAGCACTCTAGTAGAGCTCCGAAGCTGGCATCATCGAAGCTGGTTCGGTTGGGCCAAGTGGCCTACAGCAGTAGTTGAAGACAAAGATGGAGACAAAATGGAAATGGAATTCTCATTCTCATTCCCATTCCCATTCTGCATTTGGTTGCATTTGGCCTTTTTATGTGTGCAGCAGGAATATGAAAAGCTATGGCTCTTTGGTTCACATTTTGTGCAACAGGAATACGAAAAGGTGTGGCTCTTCAGTTCATGTTTTTTCCCATTTCATGCGATCTTACATGGCGTGTGACATAGAGGGCAACAAATGCACTCCCCCCTCCCCCTCTATCCTGTGAGATGAGTTGGCCTCTTGGCCAAAAAAACACCACTACATCACTTTCAACCTCAATGTTTGAACTTAAAATAGCACTAGGATTTTAAAGTAGCAATAAAGGGTTCTGAAAAATATCAACATATTCTACATCACCATTACTTTGCCACTTAATGTAAACCTTATATCAATAATCTTATCATAAATTATAACTTACTCATCAATATTAGTTTTGATGTTTAAGTTAACATTCATCTTATCAAATAAAGACAATGTTGCCTTTTGAGCTATTTATTTACACTAATCAATATATTGTGTAGTACAAGTAAAAATATTTATATAAGCTTCTATCTTATTTATCATAAATTAATTTGATTTTTCATATCTTTAGCAACTTCGTATTGTCATTTTTTTCCTCAACTTCAACATATATATTTTTTCCTTGACATCTTTTTTCTCCAAAAAAAAAAAAAAAAAGACAAGTATCAAACTAATGTCCTTTATAATGACAAAGGTTGCAAGAATTAGAAAATTTATGTTCATTTCTACAAAAAGAAAAAAACCCAAATGGTGTTAAAATAGGAGGTATTAGAACCCAAAATAATTGAAACATAGGTACACCCCAAGATTTATAAAAGCTGATAACTTAATGCTACCTAGTAGAATCGAATCTATGACCTGGCTTGATGAAATCGAGAAGACTAATAATTTACCACTCAACTCTCTAAATAATCAACATTAAGATTAAAAAGCTTGACAAAACATGGAATTGAAGAATATTTTTAGATTAGACATTAACGTTTAGAGTCCACATGCATGCTTATGTATAAATGATTGCCACACAATCAAAACATTACTTAGTTCAAGAAACAAAAGAATAAAAATAGTACCTAGCATGAATGACATGCTTTTGTATCATGTTATTGAAATTGAAATTAAACTTTCATCACATCCATAGATCCTTTGGTCTCTAGATCTATTGGCCATTAGAAATATACATGTTATAAGTTTTTGAAAACAAGATTAAGAAAATTTTTAAGTCCTCTTGGTAACATTTGGAACAAATCAACCAAATTTGTAATTGTAATATTCCATCTATGACTAATTTGCTCCAATGCAAATCATTGTAAGGAAAGTATGGTATTCATCTAGAAGAAAGAATGATGAGTAAAATTGTACAATGTAGTCTTCTTTTATAAAAAAAAAAATGGTAACTAAAATGTTACAATGCGCTATTCATCTAGAGAAAAGACCAATAAGTAAAACTTTGATTACAATGAATGAACAAATATTGGGATGTAAGATCATCATGAAGAAATAACAAAATCATGTCTTATTTACAAGATCAGTGGAAGAAGGTGTAGGAAAGAACAAAATTGAGTATCTTATTTGCAAGCTCATAGAAGAAGGCATTACATATTTATGCTAGAAGAAGGTACCATGAATTTCTATTGCCTAGTTTGTATCACAAATTTTTGCTTAGTAGCTTGTATACCTTCATTATAAAAACCAAGAAATTTAAACATAGGGGTAGTCAAACTTCACTAATTTAGAATCCCTTATAAAAAGAGATATTTAGGGAAAGAAATTTAAGCATAGGTGTAGAAAAAGTCGAAACTAATGTAGAATCATTTATAGAAAACAAATAATTTGGAAAACCCTGCTTTGCTTTGCAGAGCTTATTTACTATTTTGTTAAAATTTTTAAGTATCTTATTATTCATCGGTATCCTAGCCTTGTAGCCTTACCCACTATTACCATGCGCTTCAATAAATGCACAACACTCACATATTCAATTTCTTTCAACTTTTCCAGACTGAAAGAACATGTATGCGTCTCGATGTTCTGACCCTGACCACTAAATTCATAGTTGCTGGCGCAATGGAAAGCACGGATAGATACGTGATCTCATTTTTTAAATGAGCTTATTCTTTGACCCTATTGTTTCAATCTTGAGACTAATCACTATGAAATGTTTACTTTTCTTGTTCTAGTGAAAACACAGAATGTATTGTAAATGATTATTCCAACAAAATAGAGTCCACCATTTTAATACTCTATTTTTCCTTCCTTAACGTTTACCAATTATTTCATTTTTAACTTCACAATCATCGAATGGTATCTCTGTTAATTGAATGTGCATTCAAATGCAGTCCGCCCCCATTCTCACACACGTTCATTTTTTTATTCAAAATGCAGTACACGTTCATTCGAAGAATTAGCACGCACACCATGAAAGTCAACAAGGATTAGGAAGTTTTAACAAGAAAAGAATCATCAACCAAAGCATTACTTTTATAGAGAGTACGCACAAGGATTTCAAGGACCAGGCATATGAGAAGATTCGCAGGGTACACAATAAAGTTATGTCATAAAATTTCTAGTATCATTTACCTTTAAAGTAGCATCATTGGCAAAAGATGAAAAGAGAGCTTTTAGTTTAATGTAACTTGTAAATAAGCTCATTATTAGTCATTTACTTTATTATTTTTTTCATCCATTATTTTAATGGGGTACTAAACCTTAATAATATAGGTAAGATTTTTTATTTGAAAGCTTCAAGATTCTAGTGGGCAATGCTAAGTTATAAAGTTCTAATTCAACTATATATCTCACGGTGTACCTATTGATGAGTGGCGAGGTACCCCTACACTCAACCATATGAAACGAGCGTCGCATGCGCGATCCGGTCGAACTCCGCAGACTAAATGCCTAAATGCCCCATGGAACACTTGGGGTTAATCGTTCGTTGTCTTCCCAGACTCACTTGTTGTTGTCACGGTGTATGGTTAAGTAAGCCTGAGGTATATGATTTCTTTTTGGTATTTTCAGGTTTATTTTCTATGCTATGAGGGTGAAGGGTTGAGAAACTAACTAACTCTAACTAAGGACCTAAGTTTAAATTAACTAGCGTCAGCATCCGTTCCCACTTACCGTACACACCCTGAACTGTGCAACTGTGGCTACCAAACGCTAATCGTTACTGGGATCACCACACGTAACGCACGTGCTCGAAGTCGTTGTACTGAGGCACCTAGTTAGCCTAAGTGTGATAAGCAGCCAATTCCTTGGCTAGCCGTACACACCTGTGGGCGCTCGTAGCCAAGTCGTACTTATCCCATGTTCTAGCCTAATGCGATGAGTAGCCGATTCCTTGACTAGCCGTACACATCCGTAGATGCTCGTAATCAATTCGTACTCGTGCACACTAACAATAAGTAATAAATAACATTAAATAAAACCATGTACTGCAAGGTTTATCCAATCGAGTTTGTCTTTATTGTCGTACACAACTAGTGTTCAGGTTACAAAGTTGCTTGAATAAAGAGCCGTTCACTCTAGGATTCCTACTGCGGGCACATGGGAAATTAATCTAACTTTGGAGTGTTCAAACTGCCAGAGCTTCGCTACTTCTAGCCAGGATGAGAAATGAGGGGAGTGCTGCCTCTTATTTATAGATATGACGGCGGACTGCGATATTGCGTACGCGATATCGCAAGGAATGACGCGATATCGCGTACCCCTGCGATATCGCGTGTGCAATCTGCATCTCATCATACCCCCATAAATGAATGAAAACTCATCCTCGAGTTCCTTACAATGATATCAAGTAGGTACGGGATTATTGAGGGGAATGGAACTAATGGAATGACACATGAACGGTTCATTATTACAAGACTTGACAAACTGGTGTTCGTGACAACAAGGGTGAACACCTTATTACAATGACATCAGGCCACATTTGGCAACTGAGAGAAAAGAGGAGAGAGAATAGAAGAGAAGAAGAGAGAAGAGTCTTACTGCTGCCAATGCCTAGATTGCGCCTTCCGTTGTTCATCCGTAAGCACATTATCCATTCTACTGCTTGCATAGCTTCTTTAGCGTTGCTCCATTCCAAGTGTTTGCTCCAAATCCATTCCATTGTTGTATGATTGCCATCTGCACACACAACACAATCATATATTAGCAAGGGTAATTGAATCATTAAGTAAATAATACCTTGCTTCGGTTTAGGTTCATTGGCCTAGGTTGTGGTATGGCTGATATGGATCTGGGAAAATGTAGATGATGACTATCGAAGGTGTAGGGGTGAAGAAGAAAAACGAAAAAATTCGAGGCTTAAGAGAAAAATTGAAAAATTAGGCCCCGTACCCCCATGACTAATTGCTAACCTCCGGTAGCGTTAGAATGGAGAAAGAAAAGGAGTAAGAAAGATAGGTAAAAAGGGACAACTATGGCATCAATGAAATGGATGTCAAGATGGAAATGAACAAAACTAAAATTAATTGCAAAATGTTAAGGAAAAGAA
>MNCI01038036.1:1204437-1219114 GCA_015680685.1 Gnetum montanum | reverse complement strand
GCCGATTCCTTGACTAGCCATACACATCCGTAGATGCTCATAATCAAGTCATACTCGTGCGCACTAACAACAAGTAATAAATAACAATAAATAAAACCATGTACTACAAGGTTTATCCAATCAAGTTTGTCTTTATTGCTGTACACAACTTGTGTTTAGGTTACAAAGTTACTCGAATAAAGAGTCGTTCACTCTAGGACTCCTACTACGAGCACATGGGAAATTAATCTAACTCTGGAGTGTTCAAACTGCCAAAGCTTCGCTACTTCTAGCCAGGATGAGAAATGAGGGGAGTGCCACCTCTTATTTATAGATATGGCAGTGGACCACGATATCGCGTTGGCCACGATATCGTGTACGCGATATCGCGGCTTGTGTAATCTACGTCTCATCACCTATATTACAATTATTTTGAGGTTTCAAATCTCTCAACCCCCCACACACACCCAAAATAATATTAATTATAAGTAAAAAATATTCAAAGTACATCACATGCTTAACATTGAGTAGAAAACACCACTACATCACATGTTTAAACTTAAAATAGTAATAGAATTTTAAAGTAGCAATAAAAAGTTGTGGCAAAATATCAACATATTATGCATCACCATTACTTTGCCACTGAATGTAAATCTTATATCAAGAATCTTTACCATAAACAATAACTTCCTTGTCAACATTAGTTTTGATCTTTGAGTTAACATTCTTCTTATCATATCAAATAAAGACAAATTTGCCCTCTGAGCTATTTATTTGCCCTAATCAATATATTGTGTAGTACAAGCAAAAACATTTACATAAGTTTCTATCCTCTTTATCATAAATTAATTTAATTTTTTTATATCTTCAACAACTTTATATTATTATTTTTATCATCAACTTCAATGTTGTTTTTCTTTTCCTCAACATCTTTTTCCTTTAGGAAAAAGGACAAGTATTAAACAAATATCCTTTACAATGAAAAACGCTGCAAGAATTAGGAAAATTATATTCATTTCCACCAAAAAAAAAGAAAAAAAAACCCAAATGGTATAAAAATAAATTCCATATGCTTGATGAGATCAACATTAAGATTAAATAGCTTCATAAAACATGGAATTTAGAATATTTTTAGATTAGACATCAAAATTTGGAGTCCACTAGCATGCTTATGTATAAATGATTACCACACAATCAAAGTATTATTTAGTTCAAAAAGTTCTAATTCAACTATATATCTCAAGGTGCACCTATTGATGAGCAGCGAGGTACCCCTATGCTCAACCATACAAATACGAGCGTTTCACGCACAATCCGGTCAAATTTGAAGGACTAAGTGCTTATGCGCCCTTGTGGAACAAGGACAGGTTGGTTGATTGTTGTCTTCCCAAGCTTACCTGTATGTCACAATTGTATGATTAAGTAAGCTTGAGGCATATGATTTTTATAGCTTTTATGTCTTGCGCTAGTAGGGAAGGAGAGAGATAACTAAGTGACTAATTTAACTTAACTACTCATTAACTAAGTTCTAACTAATCCTAACACCAGCATCCATTCCCACTTGTCGTACACATCTTGAACCAGTGCAACACTGCTAGGATTACCAAGCACTAATCGTTACTGGGTTACCAAGCATTACACACTTTCTTGAAGTGGTCGTGCTTGTGTAATTTAACGATTTTCTTAATTGATCAAAATGAATTGTTGTGCTAATAACATAAATGTAAAGTGCATAAAATAAAATAAATGCATAAGAAAATAAAATAAAAGAATGTGTAAGAAAACAAACCTCAAGTGCTGCAAGGCTGAATCAAAGAGCTCGTCTTTATTGCCGTACACAAGGTGTGCTCAGGTACACAATTCTCGAATAAAGATCCATCCACACTTAAACCTCCTACTGTGGGCACTTGGAAAATACTCTAACTTTCAAATAGACTACAAGAGTTTCGCTACTTGACTGCTACAAGACTTTCTTCCAATTGTGTGCCTAGGCATTGTATTTATAGACTTGGGAGCAACTAGTCTAATAATTAGAGTAATTGCTCTAATAATGAGAATAACTGCTCCAATAATAACCACTCTGATTATTAGAGTAACCATTCCAATAATAACCACTCTAATAACTAAAGTAACCACTCCAATAATAACCACTCTAATTATTAGAGTAACCGCTCCAATAATAATCGCTCTAATAATTAGAGTAATCACTCTAATAATAACCACTCTAATTATTAGAGTAACCACTCCAATAATAACTGCTCTAATAATTAGAGTAACTGCTTCATCATACCCCCACGATTGAATCAAAACTCATTCTCAAGTTCCTTAAAAAATATTGGGAAGGTATGGGATTATTGACTAATTGACAACTGATGGTGGAATGGGATAACAGACTCAACATGCTGAGTGATAGATCAATAAGCATATTACAACATTATGGTGAACACTCGTATATAAATGACATCCAAGCCTTTATTTGGTATCTTGTAGAGAAAGAGAGAAAGAAAATGAAGCATGTTGCTACCAATGCTATGATTACGCCTTTCGTTGTTTATCCATAGCCATGCCACCAAACTTGCTCCTTTCGTAAATGCTCCAGTTCCGGTCCATCCTGAGTGCTTCCTCCAAACCCAGTCCATTGTTTGTATGATCTCCATCTACACACACAACATAGTCACAAATGAGCAAGGATAGATAATCCATAGTGCAGTTGATACCTTACCTCAATATGAAGCGCATTGGCTAAGTTGTGCTTATGGCAGAAACTAGTTTGGAGATTTATCACTAGCAACTACCCAAGGTGTAGGGATTAGGCAATTAGTAAAATGGAAAAAATTGAAAAATTTGTGCCAAGGCCCCCACGACTAAGAGCGAACCTATAGTAGCTAAGATGGAAAAACATGAGGAATAAGAAAGATGAAAAATATCAAAGGCAACGCCAATAAAATGGATGTCATTGATGGGGATGAAACAAGAAATGATTGATTGTAGGAAATGTTTAATAAAAATAAGTTAACAATTGCACCAAAAAGAAATGCCAATGGGTCCTTCCCAAAGTAGGCTCATGCCTTTTATGCCCTAACAAACCCACAAACCAAAGAGTTTGTAGGCTCTAGGAATGTCATTTGGAAGCAAGAGTTAAAAACTTACCCACAAGAATTCACCAAAGAAAAACAATGCATCAACCTAGAAATAGACTAATGATAAAACCAACAATGAGGTGGAAAATGGAAAGAAAGATGGAGAGGAGAGAATGGAATGGAATCCCAAGAACAAGGTTGTGTAAAGTCCCTTGTGTATTGCATGGTTAATGTGACTAAGTAGAACTCATCCCAAATCCAGACTCAAACAAACCACATCCAATGACCTCGCATCAACACACTTGACCAATCCAACCACCTGAAGCAACAAGAATGCTTCCACAAAGAGTCATCACCATTCCAAAGAGAGCGAGATGGAGAAGTAGGAAGCAAGAAAGGGCCTTAGTTAGAGGGAACCTTCATGCATGTATAATATATCTTTTCAGTTCCATAACCAATGCTTGTAGCCCATATTTCTTTATTATGTCTAAGGGGTGTGCTTTGAATTCTTAATCTTTTTTTTTTTTGTGAGAACCACACCATGCAAAGACTTATTTTTATTCACTCAGCTTCCCAATTTTTGAACAATGTCAGAATGGCAGAAAACCTAAGAAAAAGCATCCAAGCACCCAAGAGAATGGCCAGCACAAATGCATCAAATCCCCTTGAAGTCACATCCTTTTCATCCTTTGAGTCTTTCTTTGCTTTGAAAAGTACCTAGTCACCAATTCATTAAAAGTTTACTTAAAAAAAAGAGGGACTGTACAGTTCCAAGCCAAAGGAGATCATAGAGTTGTATGGATGAGTAGACGATGTGGACTCATTGCCTGCTTTACTAAAAGAACCATACCTTAATATCAGCATCATAATTCAAAGGTAAAAACCAACCGTTAGCAATCAATATGATATAATTCAATCCACCATCATGAGCACTTATTGGATGACAAATAAAAGTAAATCAAGCAATCAAACAAATAGTAAAAATATGAACGATGGTGTAAAACAAAAATAAGAAAAGTTGGAAAAATGTGTAAAACAAAAATGTGTGAACCAAAAATGTGTAAAACAAAAATGTGNAATTAAAGAAATTTTTAAAACAAAAACTTAAAAAGTAACTAAGGGCCTCAAATGGTTAACAGGGGTGGCTACCTCCCCCATGACTGAGTTAGAAGGAGGAGATTTGAAATAGTGAGCAAGGTTGTCCACTAACAGAGGTAGCATGTGTATTTGCTATCCTAAGCTCATGAAAAGGTTTGGTTTGTTGCACGTTGACCAACAGTTTCTTATCTGGGCTCTTAGGTTTCGATACTATCATGGCCCCTGAAGGAAAAGTTGCATAAATAATATAAGATCATTCCCACAGTGTTTGAAATTTAGTACATTGTGGCACATGTGTGGAATTCCAGTAGAGAACCTTATCTCTTGGTTGATATTTAACTTTCCTAATCCTTACGTCATTACATTGCTTATTGAATGTCTTATGTAATTTGTTAGATGACAAGGTAGCTAGTCGATTTTCATCTAGCAAATTAAGGATTACTAACTGTTGTTTTTGTTGGTACCAACACGCCCATGCTTGGCATGGGGCCTTTGTTTATTAAAAAAAAAGAATAAAAAAATAAAAATAAAAATAAAGTAATTGGAAAAAAAATATGGGTTACCCTAACCCTAAAATTGGCTATAAAAAGCCATCAAGGTAATGGAGTTGGAGGAGGAGAGGAGGAGAAGTCAAGCCAGGAAGCCCTAGGCCAGTGAGGCCAAGGCCGTGAAGCCATGGACTAAACCTCCTCTTTCTCTGGGTGGTTGACAGTGTGTGTGGAAATAATGGTTGGCGGTTCGCAGGGCATTGGTGATGTTTGATCGCAACAACACATGATTTTTGCAGCAACACAACCATGCATCCTGTCGATGGATCTTCTCTCTATCTTCTTTTATTTCAGCAAATGGCATGTGGTGGACGGTGGATTTGTGCATGATGTTTATGCAGTTGGCGGTTCGTAGGGCATTGGTGATGTTTGATCGCAACAACGCATGATTCTTGCGGCAACACAACCATGCATCCTGTCAGTGGATCTTCTCTCTATCTTCTTTTATTTCAGCAAATGGCATGTGGTGGATGGTGGATTTTTGCATGATGTTTATGCAGTTGGCGGTTCGTAGGGCATTGGTGATGTTTGATCGCAACAACACATGATTTTTGCAGCAACACAACCATGCATCCTGTCGATGGATCTTCTCTCTCTCTTCTTTTATTTCAGCAAATGGCATGTGGTGGACGGTGGATTTGGGCATGATGTTTATGCAGTTGGCGGTCCGCAGGGCATTGGTAATGTTTGATCGCAGCTACACATGATCCTTGTGGCAACACAACCATGCATCCAGTCGGTGGATCTTCTCTTTATCTTCTTTTATTTTAGCAAATGGCATGTCATGGACGGTGGATTTGCGCATGATGTTTATGCAGTTGGCAGTCCGCAGGGCATTGGTGATGTTGATCGTAACTACACATGATTCTTATGACGACACAACCATGCATCCTGTCAGTGGTTCCTGTTTCTCTCTCCTTTAGTTTTTTTCATGTTTTATCTCTCTCTATGTTTTCTATCTCTCTATCTCTCTATCACTTGGTCACATGGCTCTTTCCAGCTGAGACTATTCCCGGGTTTCCGTACCAATACAGGAGCTGCCCTAGGCTATAGTCTCCTCAAACGAGTTTTTCCGGTGTTGGCATGACCAAAATTTATGCATCAACACCTTGTTGGCGCTTGAAGGAGGGCCTAAATTGACCATTTTTTTTCTCTTTTCCTTTTTAGTTGAGGGCTTGTCCTAAGCATTTTTTTTTTCTCTTTTCCTTTTCGGTTGGGGGCTAAGTGTTGGTACCAACACACCCATGCTTGGCATGGGGCCTTTGTTTATTAAAAAAAAAGAAAGAAGAATAAAAAAATAAAAAAACTAAAAATAAAAAAAATTAATTGGAAAAAAAAAAGATGGGTTACCCTAACCCTAAAATTGGCTATAAAAAGTCATCAAAGTAATGGAGTTGGAGGAGGAGAGGAGGAGAAGTCAGGCCAGGAAGCCCTAGGCCAGTGAGGCTAGGGCCGTGAAGCCATGAACTGAACCTCCTCTTTCTCTGGGTGGTTGACAGTGTGTGCGGCAACAACGGTTGGTGGTTCACAGGGCATTGGTGATGTTTGATCACAACAACACATGATTTTTGCGGCAACACAACCATGCATCCTGTCGGTGGATCTTCTCTTTGTCTTCTTTTATTTCAGCAAATGGCATGTGGTGGACGGTGGTTTTGTGCATGATGTTTATGCAGTTGGCGGTTCACAGGGCATTGGTGATGTTTGATCGCAACTACACATGATTTTTGCGGCAATACAACCATGCATCCTTCGGTGGATCTTCTCTCTATCTTCTTTTATTTTAGCAAATGGCATGTGGTGGATGGTGGATTTGTGCATGATGTTTATGCAGTTGGCGGTTCACAAGGCATTGGTGATGTTTGATCGCATCTACACATGATTCTTGCAGCAACACAACCATGCATCCAGTCGGTGGATCTTCTCTTTATCTTCTTTTATTTTAGCAAATGGCATGTCGCGGACGATGGATTTGTGCATGATGTTTATGCAGTTGGTGGTTTGCAGGGCATTGGTGATGTTTGATCACAACTACACATGATTCTTCCTGCAACACAACCATGCATCCAGTCGGTGGATCTTCTCTTTATCTTCTTTTATTTTAGCAAATGGCATGTGGTGGACGGTGGTTTTGTGCATGATGTTTATGCAGTTGGTGGTCCGCAAGGCATTGGTGATGTTTAATCGCAACTACACATGATTCTTGTGGCGACACAACCATGCATCCTGTCAGTGGTTCCTATTTCTCTCTCCTTTAGTTTTTTTCATGTTTTATCTCTCTCTATGTTTTCTATCTCTCTATCACTTAGTCACATGGCTCTTTCCAGTTGAGACTATTCCCAGGTTTCCGTATCCATACAGGAGGTGCCCTAGGCTATAGTCTCCTCAAATGAATTTTTCCAGTGTTGGCATGACCAAAATTTATGCATCAACAGTTTCTATGCTAGATCAAGGTCAAGGTTGATGTCACATGCCATGGATAGTGTACGGAGCTCAGTTTGAATAGGACGCATTGGTAATTTACCATACACTAACTCATAGGAAGAGTAGCTTGTAGGGAGTTTCCATGTGGAGCGGTATGCCCAAAGAACGTCATTCAGTTTAGTGCTCCAATCTTTCCTAAACTTACTAATGGTTCTTGTCAATATCTTCATAATCTCCCTATTGGTGACTTTTTCTTGACCGTTTGCTTGGGGGTGGTATGGTGTAGTCAATTTATGCTCAACTCCTAAGCATTGCATTAATTTCTGAAAAGTTGTACCTGTGAAGTGTGTACCATTGTCTAAAATAAGTGCACGCAGCACACCAAACCTGTTTATGATTTGTTGTTGAACAAACCGTGTAGCTGTAGATGTAGATGATGTACAATCTTTCACAGTAGCTGCTTCAACCCATTTTTTTAGGTAATCAATGGCAATAATAATATAAGCTTTTCCATTGGACATTGGTATAATGGGCCCCATAAAATCAATTTCCCAAATGTTGAAGAGTTCTAATGGTTGAATCCATTGTTGCAGACCCTCCATTCTAGCAGTCATTCCCCCATAACGTTGATAGTGCTCACAAGATTGGACAAAATGATGGGTGTCCCGAAATAATGTAGGCCAATAATATCCTGCAAGCAGGATCTTGATGGCTGTTCATCTCCCAACATAATGACCCCTACAAGGACCCTCATGAGCATCTTGGAGAACTCGTAGTTGATCTATATCGGGAACACACCATTAAACCAAGCCATGAGGATACACTTTGTAGAGTTTCCCATTGATCTCCATAAAGTACTTGGCTTGGTGAAGAAACTATTATTTCTTCCTAAGGTTTAATTCTTGTGGTGTTTTTTGGGTGAGGAGATAGGTAAGAATGCTACTGTACCAGTTTGTCTCCATGGGTGATTGATTATTCACTACACTAGCAAAGAGACACTCATTAGGAAAATAATTAGTAATTGGATACTCATCCTCTTTATTATCCCATCGTAACTGAGATAAATGATCAGCAACTACGTTCTCAATGTCTTTACGATCGATCATTGTAAGATCGAACTCTTGTAAGATTACAAGCCATCGTCTGATACGAGAGCTTTCCATTGCCTTATTCATGAGGAACCTTATTGCACTATGATCTGTATGTATATGTACTTTATATCCCAATACATAGTGTCTAAACTTTTCTAGTGCAAACACTACATCCATTAATTCTTTCTTTGTGGTAGTGTAGTTAAGTTGTGCACCACTGATACTTCTACTTGCACAGTGGATGTAATAAGGATACTTCTAGTCATCTAACTATGTAAGTACGGCTCCTAAAGCATAGTTAGATGTGTCAGTCATGATATGGAATGGTTTGGACCTGTCAAGAGCTTGTAGAATGGGTGTTTCTACTAGCTTCTGTTTCAGAGTTTGGAAAGCTAATTCACATTCCCTAGTCCACTCGAAAGGTACGTCCTTTTTCATTAATTCCACCAATGGTTTGGNTGCCAGTTGAGCCTCAAATTGGTTTCTACACATCTTTTTAACACTTGCTCCAACTAGTCCAAGGCTTGATCAAAGTTTGCTCCATAAGTGGAGAAGTTGTCCATAAAGACCTCCATGCCATTCCCTATCTACTGTTGGAATATGCTTAGAACTAGTCGTTGAAATGTTGTAGGGGCATTGCACAAGCCAAATGGCATCTATTTGTATGCGAATGTTCCCCAAGGACTGGTGAACATAGTCTTGGCTTGATCTTCTAGGGCTATTTGTATTTGATTATATCCACTATATCCATCCAAAAAACTATAATAGTGATGCCCTGTGATGGTGTCTAAGACTTGGTCGACAAATGACTAGAGAAAGTGATCTTTGAATGTTGCCATATTTAGTAGCCTAAAATCTATGCACATCCTCCATTTGCCTCCCTTTTTAGGCACAATAACTAAGGGGCTAACCCATTCGCTAGTAGCAATGGGGTATATGAACCCAGCCTTGAGAAGTTGTTTGATTTCTTCCTTAACTACTTACTTCAGCTTAGGGTTCAATTGCTTCTACGATTGTCTTTGAGGCTTCATGGAGGGGTTAGTGTAAATTCTATGTTGGCATATCCTAGGATCTATTCTAGTTAATTTGAGATTTGACCAAGTGAAGGTTTCCAACCATTTATTTATTACCTTCAGCAGTTCTTCTTTCTATTGAAGAGTAAGCTTAGCGTTGATAATTACCGATTTTCCATTTTTAAGAAATGGGTATTCCATACTAGTGGGCAGTGGTTTCAGCTCGAGGGGCTCCTGCTTAAATTTCTCAGAGATTTCCAACTTCCCCCAGTTGATATTTTCAAGGTTAAGACTTGGAAGTTGGCAGTGGACTTGCTCTAATGTGTCTATGCTATCGATGTAAGCACAAGTCAAACCCTCAGTTGGTTCCATGCATATGAGTGAACTGCTTTCTTGATTAGCTGTCAGCCACTGGGTGTCTTCCTATCGTGTGGCTACTACATACAAGCATCTTTGTATGTTAATCACTTGTGCACACTAATTCCATGTAGGCAATGCTAAACTGTGCACAAACCATGACCTCTACACATAATTACACCCTGTGTCACTGTATGTAATGTACAGAACTTTCTTCTTCTTGATCTTTCTGAATGTATTTTCCTTTGATATTTTTAGGGAAAGATCATGGATTCCTAGGCGTGCATCAATGGTGCTTAGCCATGCTCTTCCCATTATGATTAGGAAGTCCCCCTTACTATTGTTTACCTAAATCACTAGGAAGTCAACTGGGTACAACCACTCACAAATAGTGGTAACAATGTCTTCCACCAATCCCAATGGGATAGTGATGGACTGGTCAGCCAACTGTAGATGGATGTTGCTTCTTTTCAATGGAGGCAGGTTCCAGGCCTTGTACATTTCTTGAGAAATCAAGTTGATACCGAAACCTGAATCCAAAAGAGCCTTGCACGGTGCATTTCCAACGATTTGTAAGTATATTATAGGACTCTCAAAATCAAAGAATTTCTTGGGAAGGTGGCCAACTTTGATCCAATCAGTGAAGGCATGTGTTAGCATTACTGTATGCATTGAGTGCAGTGATTGGGTTGAAGGGGGCTCTAAAGTTTTGATTGATACTGATGCATCTAAGGAATTAGTTGCTTGTGATTGCAAGGGCTTGGTTGGACTGTTGGTTCTAAAGAAAGGTCTTTTCTTCATGTGGTTGTTGGAACCAACAATGGGTTGAGAGTTAACAGCCCTCATGGCATTACGTTGCTATGGCTGGGTAGGGATTTCACCTTGCATCGCGGGAGAAAGTGGTAGTGGAGCTATTAGTGGAAGAGATGTGGCTAGATGAGAAGGATGATATGCTTGTGGAATATCACCTCTAGAAGAGGGAGTCCCATAATACTCGTGGGCTTGGTAGTGATGTTGAGGAGTGACGTGACCAGTAGATTCACGTAGGAAGATTGGTTGTTGCATGTAATATCCATACAAGTCAGGTTGCTAGTAAGGATACTGTTGCCTTGGTGGTGGCATTCCCCATGATTGTAGGCATTGCCACTGTTGATATTACTTAATCGATTGTGATGGAATTCCATTGGGATAATATGTTAAGGGTTGGTGGAACTGTATTGGGTTACCTTGAGGGTAAGGTAACCTTTGGGGTGTTTACTATTTGTTCAATCATGGGTTGAGTGCATACACCCTAGACTCCTGCAAATGTGAGATTACAGGGTAACATCCCTTAGGATGGTCATATTGACATATCTCGCATCCACTATCATTGTCTATTTCTAAATCCACAACCTTTTCAATGATGGCAACTTTGCCCTTATCCTTACTATGTGCATGTTTAGCTTTTCCCTTTTTTCTTTTTTTTTGCAATCACTACCTTACTCTCTAGACTCCTCTACTATTTTAAGAATAGTTTGAAATCTATTGTCTAGGGAATCCAACATTTGGTTGACCTTTTCCGAAACTTCTGAAGTCATCTTTTGGATAGACAAATTTTTCCTATTCATCATCTCTTCAAGTAGTGACTCTTCTTCATCCTCACAAAATCTTACTCTCCTCTTTCGAAGGGAAGGATCTCAGTTATACTCTTCCGCACTTTCTCTCTTCTGTAGATCACCTTCTTCCTTAGCAACTTGCTCCAATAGTCTTTGGATTTGATGGGACCTAAGCTCAGATAGTCTTCCTTGGGCATAAGTCCCAAGGGTTCTTCTCGTTTCATGCCTAAGCCCATCTACGAGATGGTGCAGTTGATCCCTTTGTGTATAACCATGGCCAGGACAACGATGTAATAGTGCATAGTATTTGTCCATGGCAGCATCCAAGGGTTCATGTCCTCCTTGTTTCTAGCCTTGGATTTGCTTTCACAGGTTGGACACTCGGAGTACATTTGGTACTTATCGTTGAATAATTCTAACATAGTACTCTATCTACAAATAGATTCCAGTTCTAAGGACTGGTACAACTTTTCGCTTCTTTAACTAGTGTCCACGGGAAAAACTTAAGTTTTTTCCATTCGTTCTCTATGTTTTGTAAGGCACACGTGTCATGGAATGCTTGTAAATGATTCTAAGGATTAGCATTGTATCCCCCTTCAAATCATGGGATGTTGTTCATATCTAATCTCTTGATCCTACTATCTTTCTAATGCCTTGTTGGAATTCTAACAGCCTTAATTATGTCCAACATACTTTGAGTAGTGAGGAGGGATTCATCGTGATCATCTCGTCCATGGCATCTATGATGCCTATGTTGTTCCCTACTCTCCCTTCTTCTATGTCATGACTCTCTAGAGTGCCCTTGTTCCCTTTCCTGGTTTTTTCATCTATGACTTCCACTTTTCCTACCTTTATCCCCATGGTCTTTTTCTTTATGACTACATCTAGATATTGAAGGAGAGGGTGAAGGAGATGATGAAGGTAAAGAAGAAGGAGAACCATCACCATGACTATGTCTGCTACCTTCTCTTCTACGGTCTCAACCTCGACCGTGATTGTAATCAGAATGTCCACCTTTATCATGAGTTCGTGTCCCTTTTTTGGACCCTTTGTGCTCATGGGCATCAAAACCTAGGTTATGAATAGTCGAATCAAGGTTCTGATACACAACCCCTTGGCCAAAGTCAAGGGGAGGAACATCATTGTGTGGCCGATTACCTGAGGTAGGTTCACCACCCTCATTTTCGCTTAAGATATGTGGGGCATCCTGGGACCACTTACCCTTCAAAGACTTATGATGTCTCTCCTGTTGCAAGTCCCTTTGACATTGTGCCTCTGTGGAATGGTATTCTCTCAAGTCATGGTCTTGCACAACGTATTCTGCATATAAGTGTGACATGCTAATTCATGTGAGAGCATTAAGAAGCATGCTCGGGATTGAACGATAGGGAGGTAACACTATGTTACCTTCTAAGTCTCGCCAATGTAGTTGTTCGTCTTGATGGAGGATAAAGGTGAAGTCTGATATATACTCATTAGAATGAATATATACCACTCAAACTTGTTAAGGGACTGGTAGATCAACGTCATGTGTATTACGCCATCGACTTTTTCCTGTTTCAGACCTAGGTGGTGAGGTGCTTTCGTACAAAGAAGGAGACATACTTGTCTATTTAGTGTGCAATGTATTCTTGTTTATTATTTTCTCAATCAACTCTAAGGATTTGTTCCAACGATGTGAATGATTTCCTATGTTCTAGTTAGCACACAAACAACTAAGTCCCTGGCAATGGTGCTAATGATAAGCGGCGAGGTACCCCTACGCTCAACCATATGAATACAAGTGTTTCACGCACGATCCGATCGAATTCCAAGGACTAAGTGCTTATGCGCCCTTGTGGAACAAGGACAGGTTGGTTGATCATTATCTTCCCAAGCTTACCTATCTGTCACAATTGTATGGTTACGTAAGCTTGAGGCATATGATTTTTATAGCTTTTATGTTTTTATGTCTTGCGCTAGTAGGGAAGGAGAGAGATAAGTAAGTCACTAATTTAACTTAACTACTCATTAACAAAGTTCTAACTAATCCTAACACCAGCATCCATTTCCATTTTTTCTACACATCTTGAACCAGTGCAACATTGCTAGAATTACCAAACGCTAAACGTTACTGATTACCAAGCATTACACGCATGCTCAAAGTGGTCGTTCTTGTGTAATTTAACGATTTGCTTAATTGATCAAAATGAATTGTTGTGCTAATAACATAAATGTAAAGTGCATAAAATAAAATAAATGCATAAGAAAATAAAATAAAAGAATGTGTAAGAAAACAAATCTCAAGTGCTGCAAGGATGAATCAAAGAGCTCATCTTTATTGCCATACACAAGGTGTGCTCAGGTACACAATGCTCGAATAAAGATTCGTCCACACTTAGACCTCTTGCTGTAGACACTTGGAAAATACTCCAACTTTCAAATAGACTACAAGAGTTTTGCTACTTGACTGCTACAAGACTTTCTTCCAATTGTGGGCTTGGGCACTATATTTATAGACTTGGGAGCAACTACTCTAATAATTAGAGTAACTGCTCTAGGAATTAGAATAATTGCTCCAATAATAACCACTCTAATTATTAGAGTAACCACTCCAATAATAACCACTCTAATAATTTGAATAATTGCTCCAATAATAACCCCTCTAATTATTAGAGTAACCATTCCAATAATAACCACTCTAATAATTAAAGTAACCGTTCCAATAATAACCACTCTAATTATTAGAGTAACTACTCCAATAATAACTGCTCTAATAATTAGAGTAACCGCTCCAATAATAACCGCTCTAATAAATAGAGTAGCTGCTTCATCACCTATATTACAATTATTTTAAGGTTTCAAATCTCTCAACACCCCCCACAACATATCCAAAATAATATTAATTATAAGTAAAAAATATCACATGCTTAACACTGAGTAGAAAACACCACTACATCACATGTTTAAACTTAACATAGTAATAGAATTTTAAAGTAGCAATAAAAAGTTGTGGCAAAATATCAACATACTATGCATCACCATTACTTTGCCACTGAATGTAAATCTTATATCAAGAATCTTTACCATAAACAATAACTTCCTTGTTGATGAGACGTGACCTGCATGTGCCGCGATATCGCGGTCCGCCGCCATATCTATAAATAAGAGGCGACACTCCCTTCATTTCCCAATCCTGGCTAGAAGTAGCGAAGCTCTGGCAGATTGATCACTCCAGAGTTAGAATTTTTCCCATGTGCCCACAGTAGGAGTCCTAGAGTAAACGGCTCTTTATTCGAGCAGCTTGTAACCTGAACCCAAGTTGTGTACGGCAATAAAGATGAACTTGATTGGATAAACCTTGTAGTACATGGTTTTATTGTTGTTTATTTACTGCTTTCCTAGTGCGCACAAGTACGACTTGATTACGAGCGTCTACGGACGTGTACGGCTAGTCAAGGAATCGGCTGCTTGTCGCAACGCATGAGTACGACTTGATTACAAGCATTGGCT
>MNCI01038036.1:1184013-1195493 GCA_015680685.1 Gnetum montanum | reverse complement strand
AAGTGGGAACGGATGCTGACGCTAGTTAATTTAGACTAGGACATTAGTTAGAGTTAGTTTAGTTTTCTCAACCCTTTCTCTCATAGCTTAGAAGATAAATCGTGAAAATACCAAAAAAATCATATACCTCAGACTTGCTTAACCATACACCGTGACACCTACAAGCAAGCCTGGGAAGACAACGAACGATTAACCCCAAGTGTTTCTTGTGGCGTTAAGGCATTTAGTCTGCGGAGTTCGACCAAATCGAGCGTGCACGCTCGTATTCGTATGGTTGAGTGTAGGGGTACCTCGCCACTCATCACTTGTCAACATTAGTTTTGATCTTTGAGTTAACATTCTTCTTATCATATCAAATAAAGACAAATTTTCCCTCTGAGCTATTTATTTGCCCTAATCAATATATTGTGTAGTACAAGCAAAAACATTTACATAAGCTTCTATCCTCTTTATCATAAATCAATTTAATTTTTTTATATCTTCAACAACTTTATATTATTATTTTTATCATTAACTTCAATGTTGTTTTTCTTTTCCTCAACATCTTTTTTCTTTAGGCAAAGAACAAGTATTAAACAAATATCCTTTACAATGACAAAAGCTGCAAGAATTAGGGAAATTATATTCATTTCCACCAAAAAAAGAGAAAAAAAAAACCCAAATTGTATAAAAATAAATTCCATATGCTTGATGAGATCAACATTAAGATTAAATAGCTTCATAAAACATGGAATTTAGAATATTTTTAGATTAGACATCAAAATTTGGAGTCCACTAGCATGCTTATGTATAAATGATTACCACACAATCAAAGTATTACTTAGTTCAAAAAGATCATCACTGAAAGCCATAGGTGATCACCCTACTAAGCAAGGTCCCAGGAGGGTTGGTAGATGAGTGATAGCCTAACCTCTTCAAGTGGCTCCACCTAGAGTTGTTCTTCTTTTCCTCAACATCTTTTTTCTTTAGGAAAAAGGACAAGTATTAAACAAATATCCTTTACAATGACAAAAGCTACAAGAATTAGGGAAATAATATTCATTTCCACCAAAAAAAGAAAAAAAATCCCAAATGGTATAAAAATAAATTCCATATGCTTGATGAGATCAACATTAAGATTAAATTGCTTCATAAAACATGGAATTTAGAATATTTTTATATTAGACATCAAAATTTGGAGTCCACTAGCATGCTTATGTAGCTCCACCTAGAGTTGTTTTTCTTTTCCTAAACATCTTTTTTCTTTAGGAAAAAGGACAAGTATTAAAAAAATATCCTTTACAATGACAAAAGTTGCAAGAATTAGGGAAATTATATTCATTTCCACCAAAAAAAGAAAAAAAAAGCCCAAATGGTATAAAAATAAATTCCATATGCTTGATGAGATCAACATTAAGATTAAATAGCTTCATAAAACATGGAATTTAGAATATTTGTAAATTAGACATCAAAATTTGGAGTCCACTAGCATGCTTATGTATAAATGATTACCACACAATCAAAGTATTACTTAGTTCAAAAAGATCATCACTAAAAGTTAAGAGGGTTGGTAGATGAGTGAAAGAATAACCTCTTCAAGTGGCTCCACCTAGATTTGAACCTAGGTCTTTGATTTAAGGAATAAGCACCTTACCATCACTCCAAATGATGGTGCCGATTAAGTAAACAAAAAAAAAATGAAAATAGTACCTAGCATGAATGGTATGCTTTTGTATCATGTTATTGAAACTGAAAATAAAATTTTATTACATCTATAGACCCTTTTTGGATCTATTTGACATTAGAAATATGCATGCCATAAGTGTTTGAAAATATGATTAAGAAAATTACCAAGTCCTCTAAGTAACATTTGGAACAAATCAACCAAATTTGCAACTTTAATATCGAATCTATGGCTAATATACTCTAATGAAAAACATTGTAAGGAAAGTGTGGTATTCATCTAGAGGAAAGAACTGTAACTAAACCTTTACAATGTGGCATTCATCTACAAAAAGAAAAAAGAAAAAAAAACTATCACTAAAACTTGACAATGTGGTATTCATCTAGAGAAAAAATGGTAAGTAAAACTTTACAATGTGGTATTCATTAGAGAAAAGAATGGTAAGAATGTGGTATTGATTACAATGAATGAACAAATATTAGGATGTAAGATTATCATGAGGAAAGAACAAAGTCAATATGAATCTACTTTGGATTTTCTTTTTTTAAAAAAAAAAAAACAAGAAGCAAGCCTCTTATTTGTGAGATCATGGAAGAAATTTAAGCATAGGTATAGAAAAGAGAATTTGGAAAACCTACAAAACTTTAGAGATTAATAATCTTTACAAAATAAAAATTTGTATTTGCTTTGCAAAGCTTGTTTACTATTTTGATTAATATTCTTTATTAAATAAAAATTTGAATTTATTTTGCAGAACTTGTTTACTATTTTATTAGATTTTTAAGTACTTTATTATTCACAAGAAGTTCTCTGTTAACTCCATGTGCCTTCAAACGGAATCCGCCGCCATTCTAATACACGTTCATTACTCTCATTACTCTGTTCAAATGCAGTCCAAGTTCATTCGAAGAACTAGCACGCATACCAGGAAAGTCAACAAGGATTTGATTGATTGTTCAGCAATATTGTATTCAAATGCAGTCGACGTTCCTTCGACGAATCAGCACGCAGACCATAAAAGTCAACAAGGATTTGATCGATTGTGCAGCAAGTTTTGGTTAATCCTTTTTCACTTTGCATGTGGTAACGTTAGGATGCCTAACAAAAAAGGAATCATGAACCAGTTCATTACTTTCATAGAAAACATGCAAAAGAATTTCTTGGACCAAGCACACGATAGAAATATGCGATGCTGCATCAATACGCACGGCCATGGCTTGTTCAGAGCAAAATACGTCAGAATGCGCGTTCATTACTTCATGTGCATCCAAAAAAATGAGGCGACTTTTCGATCAACCAGTATGGTCACAATGTCCCGTGATAAATCCCTTAAGGCCAAAAAAATTAAAGAAAAGGTTGACCAATCGAAACCAGTTTGAAACTGAAAGAGCATTTATAAAGTTAGAAAAGAGCTCTGGAGAGGATCATCGTTGTATGCAGAGAACACTCAATTCATTCACAGGATATTTTCCTATGAAGAAACTATTCAACTTAATTTAAGAATTCTTTCAATACAAGGAAAGATTGATTGAGAGTTTCATACTACTTCTTCCTCTTGTACCAATGGTTGGCCTTCTTCATTGTCAACCCTGTGGGTAGTCTTGGAAGTGGATGGAGGCACAGAGGAGGATTTGCTCATGATCTGTTGTTTGGGGTTGGGGTCAGGAATCATTCTCAAGACGATTCCCATGGTTATCAACAACAATCCTGTTCCATGCTCTTCGGTCAATGGCTTTGTGAAAATTATATACGACAGCAGCAAAGTTACAGCCTTCCTTGCTGTTGTTACCTGTTTGCAGAGAATAATATTCAAAATCTATTTTAACAGAACACTAAAGTTTTTAACATAACACAGTAGTATTTTATAAATATAGAATTTTGATTTCAAATAAAAAACAATCTCCTTACGATTGCCGCCGTTGCTGCCCCAAATATGGCTATTAGCGTGAGAACAGATAATTGTCCTACGAAGGTCGCCATGGCCTCAAATATTAAAACGAGATAAATATACGGATGCTGCTCAAAACCAAGACACAAATTGGATTAGATTACTAACGTAATAGAGCCAAAACGGAAATTAGATTAGATTACTAACGTAATAAAACTTTTAATGTGAGAACCTAACAGTATGCTACTGTATTTCACCTGCCAACATGAGTTCCAGGCTACGAAAAGCTCTCCAGTCAGTAACATTGGTATTACCAAAATAGGTATGCCGACAGCGGTTGAACAGAACAGCATTTCCATCTTTAGAAACAAGTTCAAAATACAGAGTATACTGGCACAATTAGTTATTTCCAGAAATTCTACTTAATGCAAATTACCACCCAATTTTATTTCGTCGATTCTGAGCACTAACAGCAAAGTCAAGTATTGCCTAAACCTATCTTCCATGAAATAGTTGAACAATCAAAGCCGATTCGTGAAAATTTCAAAATTTAGGCTTCTAAAATGAAGTCCAACGCACCTGTGACGTCGCGGGGTTCATGGTGAATATTGCTTCTTGAAGGTTTCCCAGAAAAGCATCCATCACTAGGGCTCCGCAGATCATGACTATGCCTAGAAAACTGAAATTGGGAGAAGTATTGGCGTCTGCAAGGGTAAAAATAATTAAACCAACCACTAATAGAATGGCCGATACGTATTCATGCAGGGGATACTTTCGCCTCAATCCTGGTATGAAAGCCCCCATTACCATCACAGGCAACACCTAACACAAAACAAACAGAAACATATATAAATAAACATATAATAATCCATATAACTTACAGTAATACAGGGACAGGAAAAAAGCTGCAAATTTTGCTCGCCTTGATGCAAAATCCCCCACATAAAATAAGGAACTTTGTGAATTTTCATGAACTATACTCACCTTGGTGGACTTGAACATGATCTGAGCAGGATAGTTAAGGTAAGCTAGGGATCCTTTTGTTAATCCATTGGATCCCATGAGCACTGCCGAAAGCTTCACATAAGCCTTCCATGGATTCACGATGTGCTTTAGTCTAAAGCCCTGCATGTAAATCAGCCCTAAGTAGACAAATCCTTGAACAAACGTGAAATACCACCCGTAGCTGCAAACAACAATCAAAACGCGAATCAAAAACCTACTTTGAAATGTAAAGCAAAAGTTACATGAAAATTTCAAAAACAGCTCGACAGTCCCGAAACAGAACCGCAGGCCTAAAATAAGCAAATTTTGAATCTAATTTCAAAAACAGCTCGACAGTCCCCAAACAGAACCGCATAATTAAAATAAGCAAATCTTGAATCATCTTTCGAGCAAAACAGATTAGAAATGCAACAGCCAAAAACAAAATCAAAATTAAGAATCTCCCGTGACAAATTGGCAAGCGCCGAATTTCGTCGAAAGAGATGCAAAGGCAGCTCCGACAAAAATCAGACAAAACTGGATGCAGAGCACATACCTGAATTGAAGCCGGTTATAAACGTATTCCTGTCGTAATCCAACAAAAACAAACTAAAATAAGATCAAACACGTTAAGCCCAGATGCATTTAAGAGAAACAGATTACAGAAATTAGCCGTAATTAATGATTGCGGAAAAATCTTCACAGAAAGTCTCTTTAAAATCCGAAAAAGATCAGAACCGAACCCTACGGCAACGACAGATAGGAAATTGTCAAACAAAAATTAAGAACCTCGCACACGCCATTAATGAGGTAACCGAAGAAGAATCCAGCACTGCAGATGAGAAGCTGCTGCCAGCGCGGCCTATGGCTCAGCGCGATGCCAAGCAACGATATTTCGTGCTGCTGCTGTTTCTGCGGCGGCTCTCCCATGCCTGAAAATGTTGCTGCTACTGCAGCTGCGTTTAATCTCTGCAAATTTCGGAACTCCTCTCTCTCTCTCCAAATCTCTAAACTCTATTTCTTCTTTCGCTTACAGCGCGCAGAATGCGGTCACGGAAGCTCCACGGAAGAAGAATTCTCAAGAAACAGAAGAATTTGCAGCAGAAATCATCATCATCATCGAGAATTCATCAACATGCATTTGATCACACCACAACAACATTCTTTTTCGATTCTTCTTAGATTCAAATCCAAAATCTATCTGCAATCTAAAAGGAGCCGCAGCTGCAGCTGCATCTGCATGTTGTTTGTAATCGAAAAAAAAAAAAAATTTAAAACTTGGCAATTGCCGCTGAATTCAAGCACCCATCGGCATTGCCATTGCTAATTTCATGCACAAGAAAAAAAACTTGCTGCTGCTGTTGCTGCTGCGTTTCCTAAATAAATAAACTCTCGCAATGTCCAGCGGTTCAATCCGATGGGCCCGGCACCACCGTCGCGCGACTCGTCGTTATAAGCAAGCAACGCAATTTTAACTTGTTTTCAAAGAGGAAAAAAAAATTGAAGAAATAAAAAACAAAAAAAACCTTTTCGAGGCCAACCACAAACTTTTTCGACCGGAGAGTGTCATTCCTACCGAATCGAACTTACGACTTCAAACCATAAACCAGCGACATAGAAACCAAAAACCACACGTCGTAACGAACTTGAAGAATGCCTACCGAACCAACTCAACAATGCCTAATACGAACAACCTTATCATTGACATTTTCAGAAAATGAAAAGAGGAACATTAAACGTTACTACGGGCATGGGGCAATGGTGGGAGTGTGGGGAGGAAGGGTATGCTGGAAGCCAAAACATTTTTCTTGAACTATATCTAGACCCAAGATGTATAGTCCACTTAGAACTTCATAACTCAATATTGCTGACTGGAATCCAACTCACAAGTGGGGGTTTCCAAATCAAGAGTCTTACCACTAAACTCTGCTTAACAACATTTACATCACTTTCAACATGCTTTAACCAAGTTGTAGTCTTTCAAACCATAGATCATTATCTAAAGGCTTAATGCTTAGTCATTCATACCATAGATCATCACCAAAAGGGCCAATGCTCATAGACTAGAGCCTTGCCTCTTTTATTACATTGTAGTCTTTCACACCCTAGGTCATTACTTAGAGGCTCACGCTCAATAATTCACACCAAAGATCATCACCCAAAGGTTTAATCCTCATAGACTAAAACCTTACCTCTTTTATTACATTGTACCCTTTCACACCATAGATCATTACGTAGAGGTTCAATGCTAAGGTATTCACACCATAGATCATCATCTAGAAGATCAATGCTCATACAATAAAGCCTAACCTCTTTTATTATGTTGTACTCTTTCATATTAAGGACCACTATTAGTCATTACTTGCATAATCAACGCTCATTCGAGCAAGTACATATCCTAACCTCTTTGAAAATGGCTGCACCCATACTTGAACTAAAGTCTTACTCTTTGAAAATGGCTGCACCCATACTGGAACTAAAGTCTTACTACTCAAGAAACAAGCACTTCTAGAATGCCACCTCTTTTTTATATATATTTTTAAAGTCCTTGAAAAACAATCCAAATGTACGAGGCCGAGGTCAATTTCTAAATTTTTCCCTGTTCCGACTTTTGGCATGAGGCCCGAAATTTATCGATTCGCACTCGAAACAAGCTGGACTTTTTTGTTCTGCTTCATGGGCGGCGCCAAATTTTGCCCGCTGCCAATGCCCGGATTTGAACGCACGTCGTCCACTTTCCAAGTAGGCCTTGCCGTCTCCGCCATATTTTGCGCTAAATCCGGCAAGTGGCTAAGGATCTCCGTCTATTTATTGCGTAGAAATAAATAATCAAATACCGTAATGTAAAATATAATAAATATGTATGTATATTTTAAAGGTTTGGCCATGTCCCGAAACCTCGTATGTGCGGTTCCAACGGATTCGGCTTCGAGGGTTTTGAGGTAAACCACGTTATGTTGCTTGAGTGGGTCCCACCTGGGATTGCAGTATGTACGTGCCTGCGGCGTACAACTCACGGTTGATTAGATTTTTTTGAGGCTATTTAAAGGTTTTCAAAAGTTTTAGCAAGTACTAGACTTTTCCAGGACTTTTAAGGTTTTCAAAATTGTTGCAAGTACCACATTTTTTAAAGACTTCCACGTTTTTCTAAAGTTGTACCAAGCACTCATGAAAAGGCTCCACTTCTGGATGCCATGTTCGATGGTATGTTTACATCTACCGGATGACTTGATCAGCCTTGGAATTTTCATGCTCGCGTTCTCAAGCTCTCTTCGTCAACGTTGGAGAATTTTTTTTAAATAAAAAGTTTACTGCAAAATGTTATTGGGTATCAAATTAATTGAACTTTTATTTTGCTTGTCAAAATAAGGAAGGTAATTTGTTTAAGTTTCAGTTCAAGGGAGGGTTAAAGGTAATTTGTTTAAGTTTTAGTTCAAGGGAGGGTTAAAGATGGAGGGTTAAAGAAGCATCTGATGTCAATACTCCCATGCTCTTATGGGGCCATGATTATCAATATCTCTATTTCTCTCTCTTAATAACCACAGTAAAAATTATGCAAGTAGTGGGCATTTAAATTGTCGGGTGGTGGTCATTAATGGCAATGGTTACGGACATTAGTGGCAAACATTTCAGAAGTTATGGTGGTTACAGACATTAGTGGCAGATGTTTCGGCAGTTACGGTAGTTACAGACATTAATGGCAGACGTTTCGAAAGTTACAACAGTTACGAACATTAGTGGCTAATGAGAGCGGTTACTCTAGTGGTTTATTCTAATTATTAGAGCGATTATTATTGGAGTGATTACTCTAATTATTAAAGTGGTTATTATTGGAGCAGCTACTCTAATAATTAAAGTGGTTCCTCTAATTATTAGATCAGTTATTCTAATTATTAAAGCAGTTACTCTAATTATTAGAGTAGTTGCTCCCAAGTCTATAAATATAGTGCCCAGGCACAATTGGAAAAAAGTTTTATAGCAGTCAAGTTGCGAAACTCTTGTAGTCTGTTTGAAAGTGAGTATTTTCCAAGTGCCCGCAGTAGGAGGTCGAAGTGTGGATGGATCTTTATTCGAGCATTGTGTACTTGAGCACATCTTGTGTATGGCAATAAAGACGAGCTCTTTGATTCATCCTTGTAGCACTTGAGATTTGTTTTCTTACACATTCATTTTATTTTATTTTCTTATGCATTTATTTTATTTTATGCACTTTACATTTCTGTTATTAGTGTAGCAATTCATTTTGATCAATTAAGCAAATCGTTAAATTACACTCAGTACGATCACTTTGAGCATGTGTGTAACATTTCATAACCCAATAACGATTAGCGTTTGCTAATCCAATAGTGTTGCACTGGTGTAGGATGTGTACGGCAAGTAAGAACGAATACTGGTGTTAGGATTAGTTAGAACTTAGTTAATGAGTAGTTAAGATAAACTAGTCGCTTAGTTATCTCTCTCTCCTTCCTTATTAGCAGCAGGACATAAAAACATAAAAGCTATAAAAATCATATGCCTCAAGCTTGCTTAACCATACAATCGTGACATATAGGTAAGCTTGGGAAGATAACGATCAACCAACCCGTCCTTGTTCCACAAAGGTGCATAGGCACTTAGTCCTTGGAATTCGACCGGATCGTGCATGAAACGCTTGTATTCATATGGTTGAGCGTAGGGGTACCTTGCCGCTCATCATTGGCACCATTGTCAAGGACTTACTTATTTGTGCGCTAATTAGAACATAGGAAATCATTCACATCGTTGGAATGAACCCTTAGGGTTGATTGAGAAAATAATAAACAAGAATACATTGCACACTGAATAGACAAGTATGTCTCCTTCTTCGTACAAAGGCACCTCACTGCCTAGGTCTGAAACAGGAAACAATCGGTGGTGTAATACACATGACGTTGATCCGCCAATCCCTCAACAAGTTCAAGTGGTATATATTCATCTCGATGAGTATATACTAGACTTCACCTTTATCCTTCATCAAGATGAACAACTGCGTTGGCAAAACTTTGAAGGTAACATAATGTTACCTCTTGATCGTTCAGTCCCAAGCATGCTTCTTTGTGCCCTCACACGAATTGGCATGCCGTATTTACATGCAAAATATGTTGTGCAAGACCATGACTCGAGAAAATACCATCCCACGAAGGCACAACGTCAAAGGGATTTGCAACAGGAGAGACATCATAAGTCTTTGAAGAGTAAGTGGTCCCAGGATGTCCCACATGTCTTAAGCAAAAATGAGGGTGGTGAACCTACCTTAGGCAATCGTCCTCACAACGATGTTCCTCCCCTTGACTTTGGCCAAGGGGTTGTGTATCAAAACCTTCATTCCACTAGTCATAACCTAGGTTTTAATACCCACGGGCACAAAGGGTCTAAAAAAGAGACACGGACACATGATAAAGGTGGACATTCTGATCGCAATCGCTATCGAGGCCATGACCACTGAAGAGAAGGTAGCAGACACCATCATGGTGACGATTTTCCTTCTTCTTCACCTTCATCATCTCCTTCATCCTCTCTTTCAGTATTTGAACGCAGTCATAAGGAAAAAGACCATGGGGATAAAAGTAGGCAAAGTGGAAGTCATAGACGAAACAGCCAGGAAAGGGGACGATGGCACTCTAGAGAGTCATGACATAGAAGAAGGGAGAGTAGGAAACAACATAGGCATCATAGACGCCATGGACGAGACGATCACGATGAACCCCTACTTACTACTCGAAGCATGTTAGACATAATTGATGCTGTTAGAATTCCAACAAGGCATCAAAAAGATAGTAGGATCAAGAGATTAGATATGAACAACATCCCTTGATTTGAAGGGGAATACAACGCTGATCCTTAGAATCATTTACAAGCATTCCATGATGCATGTGCCTTATAGAACATAGAGAATTGACTACACCATACCACCCCCAAGCGAACGGTCAAGTAGAAGTCACCAATAGGGAGATTACAAAGATATTGACAAGAACCATTAGCAAGTTTAGGTGAGACTAGAGCACTAAATTGAACGATGCTCTTTAGGCATACCGCTCTACATGGAAACTCCCTACAAGCTAATCTCCCTATAAGATAGTGTACGATAAATTACCAATGCTTCCTATTCAAATTGAGCTTCGTATACTATCCATGACATGTGACCTGAACCTTGACCTTGATCTACCACAGAAACAATGGTTAGTAGCCCTTAATTTGCTAGATGAAAACCGATTAGCTAGCTTGTCATCTAACGAATTGTACAAGGCCTTCAATAAACAACATCATGACCCAAGAATTAGGAAAGTTAAATATCATCCTGGAGATAAGATTCTCTACTAGAATCCCACACATGTACCACAACGTACTAAATTTCAAACATTGTGGGAAGGACCTTATATTATTTATACAACTTTTCCTTTAGGGGCCATGACAATATACAAACTTGAGAGCCTGGATAAGAAACTCTTGGTTAATGTGCAACACACCAAACCTTTATAGGAGCTTAGGATAGCCAATACACATGCTACCTCTCTTGATGGACAACCCTGCTCACTATTTTGGATCTCCTCCTTCCAACTTAGTCATGGGGGAGATGGCCACCTATGCTAATCATTCTAGGCCCTCAGTTTTTTTTGAATTTTTTTTTACACATTTTTTGTTTTATATATTCTTTCAAATTTTTCCTATTTTTGTTTTACACCATCGTTCATGTTTTCACTGTTTCTTTGTTTGCTTGATTTACTTTTATTTGTCATCTAATAAGTTCTCATGATGGTGGATTGAATTATATCATATTGATCGCTAATGTTTGGTTTTTACCTTTTAATTATGATGCTAATATTAAGGTATGGTTCTTTTGGTAAAATAGGCAATGAGTCCATGTCATCCACTCATCCATACAACTCTATGGTCTCCTTTGGCTTGGAACTGTACAGTCCCTTTTTT
>MNCI01038036.1:1160034-1183455 GCA_015680685.1 Gnetum montanum | reverse complement strand
CGATTTTATCATTAGTCTGTTCTGGGTTGATGCATTGTTTTTCTTTGGTGAATTCTTGTGGATAAGTTTTTAACTCTTTCTTCCAAATGACATTTCTAGAGCCTACGGACTCTTTGGTTTGTGGGTTTGTTAAGGCATAAAAGGCATGAGCCTGCTTTGGGGAGGACCCACTAGCATTTCTTTTTGGTGCAATTGTTAACTTTTTTTCCTTAAACATTTCTTGCAATTAATCATTTCTTGTTTCATCCCCATCCATGACATCCATTTTATTGTCATTGCCGTTGATATTTTTCATCTTTCTTGTTCCTCATGTTTTTCCATCTTATAGCTACTAGAGGTTCGCTTTTAGTTGTGAGGGCCCTGGCACAAATTTTTCAATTTTTTCCATTTTACTAATTACCTAACCCCTACAACTTAGTTGCCAGTGATAAATCTCTGAACCAATTTCTGCCATAACCACAACTTAGCCAATGCGCTTTATATCGAGACAAGGTATCAATTGCATTGTGGATTATCTATCCTTGCTTATTTGTGACTGTGTTGTGTGTGTAGATGGCAATCATACAAACAATAGATTGGGCTTGGAGGAAGCACTCATGATGGACTAGATCTAGAGCATTTACGAAAGGAGCAAGTGTGGTGGCGTGGCTATGGATAAACAATGGAAGGTGCAATCTTAGCATTGGTGGAAACACGCTTCATTTTCTTTCTCTCTCTTTCTCTACAAGCTGCCAAATAAAGGCTTAGATGTCATTTATGTATGGGTGTTCACCACAATGTTGTAATATGCTTATTGATCCGTCACTGGGCATGTTGAGTCTATCATCCCATTCCACTATCAGTTGTCAATTAGTTAATAATCCCATACATTTCCAATATTTTGTAAAGAACTCGAAAATGAGTTTTCATTCAGTTGTGGGGGTATGATGAGAGTGGTTACTCTAGCAATTTATTCTAATTATTAGAGCGGTTATTATTGGAGCGGTTACTCTAATAATTAGAGTGGTTATTATTGGAGTGATTACTCTAATTATTAGAGCAGTTATTATTGGAGTGGTTACTCTAATAATTAGAGTGGTTATTATTAGAGCGGTTATTATTAGAGTGGTTCCTCTAATTATTAGAGAAATTATTATTAGAGTAGTTATTTTAATTATTAGAGCAGTTACTCTAATTATTAGAATAGTTGCTCCCAAGTCTATAAATATAGTGCCCAAGTGCACAATTGGAAAGAAGTCTTGTAGCAGTCAAGTAGCGAAACTCTTGTAGTTTGTTTGAAAGTCATAGTATTTTCCAAGTGCCCGTAGCAAGAGGTTGAAGTGTGGATGGATCTTTATTCGAGCATTGTGTACCTGAGCATATCTTGTGTATGGTAATAAAGATGAGCTCTTTGATTCATCCTTGCAGCACTTGAGATTTGTTTTGTTACACATTTATTTTATTTTATTTTCTTATTCATTTATTTTATTTTATGCACTTTACATTTTTGTTATTAGCATAGCAATTCATTTTGATCAATTAAGCAAATTATTAAATTACACTCAGTACGATCACTTGGAGCATGCATGTAACACTTAGTAACCTAGTAATGATTAGTGTTTGGTAATCCAAGTAGTGTTGCACTGATTCAGGATGTGTACAACAAGTGAGAATGGATGTTGGTGTTAAGATTGGTTAGAACTTAGTTAATGAATAGTTAAGATAAACTAGTCACTTAGTTATCTCTCTCTCCTCCCTTATTAGCAGTAGGACATAAAAACATAAAAGTTATAAAAATCATATGCCTCAAGCTTACTTAACAATACAATTATGACATATGGGTAAGCTTAGGAAGACAACGATCAACCAACCCATCCTTGTTCCAAAAAGGCCCATAGGCACTTAGTCTTTGGAATTCAATCGGATCGTGTGTGAAACGCTCGTATTCATATGGTTGAGCATAGGGGTACCTTGCCGCTCATCAGTGGCAGATGTTTTAGAAGTTACAGATATAGTGAACACTTAAATTGGAGAACATGAGAATTATTATGCAGGAAGTGGTGGTAGTTTCTGTAGCCATTACATGAAATGTGAGCATCATTATGGATGGCCACAACGACTATAAAATGATGGGTGTGGAAAGGGCTCTTCCCATCAATCCTAAAGGGCTCCTTTCTATCAATCCAAAAAGGGGCTCTTTCTATCAAAGGGGGACTCTTTTTATCAGTCTTGAAGGAGGGCTCTTTCTATCAGTCTTGAGGAGGGCTTCTTCTTTAGAGGTAGTGATTTCCTCCTTTCTTCTTTCTTGTTTTTCCTTTACAAGCTTCTAGCTGATCTTTGAGGAGGGCCCAAAGTAGGAGCCAACTGCTCAAAATTGGATCCTTGTGGGTGTTCTAAGTGACGGAAGGAGGGTTCTCTCTCTCTTCTTTTTGTTTGCAACAATGCAGGCAGCACAACCCATGCATAGGATGTGAGACGTGTAATTTTTTTTAGGTTGGCAGCTTGTCTTGTTGGTGCAGATGTGGGTGGATGATCTTCTTCTCTACGGTGGTGCACAAAAGGTGGTAGATGGCAGCATGCTTTGAGGACCATAGTTGCTCTGTGTGGACTACAATGGGTAGTATCTCTTTTTTTGTTCTCTCTCTCCCTCTTTGGTGGCGATTGTGATCTTCTTGCCCAGTAGTGGATACCATCGGTAGTCATGGACTGACAACATTAGTAGGACTAGGGAAAATTCATTTCTTTTAGTTACTTATTGTATTCTCAACTTTGAGACAGTTATTTAATTTAAATTCCAAATTTCTTTTTAGTTTATTATTTGCAAAAGGCCATGTAGCCCTCTCTAGCTAAGACTATTCCTGGGTTTCTGTACCCATACGGGACGCACCCTAGGCAATTGTCTCCTAAAGAAGTTTTCTTTTCTGGTGTTGGTGCGACCAAGATTTATGCATCAACACCTTTTTGGCACTAGAAGGAGGGCATTTCTTTTACCTTTATTATCCCATTTTCTAAAATATTTGTTTTTTGTCCTTTTCCAGTCCCTATTCTATTTCCCAAAAATTTCATTTTCCTTATTTCAAACTTTTATTTAAAATTTCTGTTTTCACCCATTACCTTAAAGAAATTTTTTTAAAAGAATTTTCGAGCCTTTTATTTCCTATTCTCAAAGTTCATTTCTTGAAAACTTTTGGTTTTGATCACCCATTTTCTTTGATCCTTTTTTTTAAAAAAAATCCTCGCTTCTCACTCCCATTTTTGAATTTGTGTTTGGGCACTCCTTACCTTAGTCCTGGGATAGGTAAGGTGGTTTTATTTAGTTATGCAATTTTAAATCTAATTTTTTAGAAAATTTTGCATTTTAATATTTCCCTTTTAATTTTATAAGTATTGCAATTTTATACATTTATTTTTATTTTCAAAAAAAATTCTTTTTTTAAAAATAGCATATTTTAGTGTTTTTTTTTTACCAAAAAAGTATTTTTTCAATATTTTCTTTTCTTTTATGCAATTTTATAGTTTTATTCTAATAATTATATTTTCTAATTTTGTTTTATGAGTAAATTTCCCTTTGCTTCTAATCGACCAATTACCTATCTCTTCGCGTTAAAGAAACAACAAGCCTCACGTTTTCCAAATTTTATTCCTAGGAGAACCCGGACTAGGATGACAGCCAATCAACCCTTGGCTCCCTTGGTTAGTAACCCCTTTAACTTTACTAATTATCATGATATCCCAAAGTCACTCCAGAACATAAATTTGTTCTACGATCCACAAATCCTACTAGTGATACCTACCAACATGTACAATGTTTTGAAACCTTACTTGGGATCCACAACATCATCCAAAATGATGTGGCATGTAGAGTATTTGTGAACAATTTCAAGAGTGAGGCCACTCAATGGTTTTTGATGCTTCCCAATGCCTCCATTAACTCATGGCAGGAGTTCAAAAATAAGTTTTTGACTCAGTTTGACAAATTCACAAGTCCTGCCATAGCATCTAACAACTTTACCAACCTAAGAAAGCTACTTAGGGAAAATGTTAGGAATTATAACCTTATATTCCTTCACTAGTTAGCCTATGTGCCAAGTGAGATGCATCCACAACCTGATGGCATCTTCAACTTTTACCTTTCTACCATCAACCCATTCTTTGCCTATGCCATCAAATCTGATTCAAACATAACAAAAATACAGGGGGCAATGGCTAAAGCCATGGAGTTAGAACAAATTACCCTTATGAACAACATTCAAACTCAATTTGGAGTGATGAGCATTAGTAATCCCATACAATTTAACCATCTAGCTCTACCAACTTTTTCAATAGCCAATACTATGTTCCAAACTGTTGTTCCCCTTCAAATGACTCAACCTACAAACAACTACTTTTAAGGTCCCACATCTTCTTCATTCCTACCATCTAACATTGGTTTGAATGATGATCAATCGAAGGCCTTAATCTAGTCCATCATAAACCCAAACAAGGTATATAATCCTAATGAATCCATGACTCAAGATCAAAATCAAATGATCCAAATATTAACTTCACTTCAAAAAATTTTCAACAAAGTAGTTGAGTTAAAGAGAAACAACAAGGGTCCTATAGAACCAGAAAAGCCAAGTTCATCAGTCAATGATGATTATTGTCATCTCCATAACACTAGGCAACATTATGAGAAGACTTGCCCCCAATTTTTAGCATTAGATGGCGACAAAACCCAAGGTCAACAAAATGGAAAACCTCCTATTATGGTCCTTAATGTACCTCATCAAATAGAAAATGAAGAGGTTTCCTCATTAGAGCAAGTTATGGTAAGCCACCCCAACCCACATAACACTTGCTATTGTAGACTTAGTGACATCATGAACAACACATAGCAACAAACTAGGAATGATCCTTACACTCCTCCGAATAGAAAAGCTCCTAGTCAAAGTAACACAAATACTCAGTCTGGGTCATCTCAAACAAACACTCTACAACGATCAAATCCACCTTCTATACTTACAAGAACTCCACCTCAACAAGTGGTTGTATTAACCATTAAATAGGTTTTCTTAAAAAAAAAACCTTCATATTTTTAAAAAGTCTAGAGATGTACAAAATAGCAATGTACTAAAAGATTGATCAAAATTGAAAAGTGATATGGATTCATTGTTACAGACTAGCTTGGATATAAAATTCCAAATTGCTTACAGGCTAAGAAAATGAATAAATCAAACCTTTGAACAAAAAAGAAAAAAAAAAGGAATGAGGACCGTGTTCATTGGCAGTGTAATAAGTTCTTAAGTGTGATGGGGTTCGACAGCTATCCTAACCCTAACCTCCATTTCCCCTTTGAACCTATTTTCAAGAAAAAAAAATGTTCCAATGAAAAATCCAAAAGTTGTGACTAGTCACAATCTAATATGAGCTTGTCTTCCTCATTAAGTTTAGTATGGGTCTTGTGCTCAAAGTAGTCCACATGCTATTGAATTTTACTTTGTAAGAAGATTGGGAAAGAAATCATAATTATATTTTAATTATATATAGATATATGTAATTAAAATAAATAAAATTATATATTTAGAGTTTGATTAAATAAGATGGTGTGGTTTGGGTGGCCCACGCTTAGTTCTTTTTTGATTATATGGTTATTTTAATCATGTTTAGATCAATATAGATTACTTTTAAGTTTTCATTTGCTTATTTTGTGAAGTTTGTGATTCCCTACCTATTGCATCATTTTAAAATTTCTATGGTCTTGTTCCTTGCACTTGCATACAATTAAACATTTGGGGGCTAAGTGTTGATGTCAACACTCCCATGCTCTCATGGGGCCATGATTATCAACGTCTCTATTTTTCTCTCTTAATAACCATAGTAAAAATCATGCGAGTAGTGGGCATTTAAACTGCTGGGTGGTGGTCATTAATGGTAGTGGTTACGAACATTAGTGGTAGACATTTTGGAAGTTACGGTGGTTAGGGACATTAGTGGTAGATGTTTTGGAAGTTACGGTGGTTACGAACATTAGTGGTAGACGTTTCAGAAGTTACAGACATAGTGGGTACTTAAATTGGAGAACGTGGGTGTTATTACATAAGAAGTGGTGGTAGTTTCTATAGTTGTTACATGAAATGTGGGCATCATTATGAATGGCCACAATGGCTATAAAATGATGGGTGGGGGAAAGGCTCTTTCCATCATTCTTAAAGGGCTCCTTTCTATCAATCCAAAAAGAAGGGGCTCTTTCTATTAGTCTTGAGAAGAGCTTCCATTCAGAGGCAATAGTTTCCTCTTTTCTTCTTTCTTTCTTTTTTATTTACAGGCTTCCAGCTGATCTCTGAGGAGGGTCCAAAGCAGAAGCCAGCTACTCAAAATTGGATCCCTACGGGTCTTCTTGGCGATGATAGGAGGGTTTTCTCTCTTTTCTTTCTGTTTGCAACAACGTAGGCAGTGCAACCCATGCGCAGGATGTGAGACATGTAGTTTTCTTTGGGCTAGCAGCTTGTCTTGGTGGTGCAGATGTGGGTGGATGATCTTCCTCTCTATAGTGGTGCACAAAAGGTGGTAGACGATGGTAGGCTTTGAGGACTGCAGTTGTTGTGATATGTGGACTGTGATGGGTAGTCTCTCTCTCTCTCTCTCTCTCTCTCCCTCTTTTGCAGTGATCACGATCTTCTTGCCTAGCAGTGGATACCATCGGCAGTCACAGACCAGTAGCTTCAGCAAGACCAGGAAAAATTCATTTTTTAGTTACTTATTGCATTCTCAACTTTGAGATAGTTATTAATTTAAATTCTAGATTTCTTTTTAGTTTATTATTTGCAAAAGGCCATGTAACCCTCTCCAATTGAGACTATTCCTAGGTTTTTGTACCCATACAGGAGGCACCCTAGGTAGTAGTCTCCTAAAACGAGTTTTCTTTCCTAGTGTTGGTGCTACCAAAATTTATGCATCAACAGCATCTAGATCTTGCCAAGTGTAATGCATCGCTTGATAAAATTTTAACTCAAAAATAGTCAAGGACATACCTTCAAGATCTATGAAGGAGAGTACGAAATGGATGAGATACTAGGGAATTATCATTTTTAAAATTTAATGATGATCAATGAAGAAGAGTGAAAAAAAAAACATCTAGAAAAGTGTGATATATCAATGGATAAATTTTTAACTCAAAAATAACAACATATATAACTTTTAGATCCAACTATAGTTAATAAAAAAGAGTAAGAAAAGAGTGAGATATCTTGGAATTATAATCTTCAAAATCTAATAATAATTAATAAAAAAGAGTAAAATATGGGATTTGGTAGAGTGTAATATATAATTGAATCAAATTTTAACTCAAAAATAATGATGGATATTAAATTCAAGATCTTGGCAAAACCAATGAAAACTAGCAAGAAATGAAGGAGATATCTTTGAATTATAATCTTCAAGATCTAACATAGTAAGAAATGAGTGAGATATTTATTAATTATAATTTTTTATATCTATCATAAAGTAAAATAACATGATTTTAAGATGCTAGAAATCCTTTGATAGTTATGATAAGGTTGCTGCAAAATGTTATTAGCTATCCATTGAACTTTTGTTTACTTGTCAAAGATATGAAGGTAATTTATTTGATTTTATTTGCTCAAATGAGGGTTAAAGAAAAGTTGAGATCTTACAAGGTTTAATGCATTATTCCATAAAATTATAACCCAAAAATAGTCATGGACATAACTTTAAGATTTATGAAAAAGAGTAAGAAATGGATGAGATATTGATGAATTATTATTTTAAAAATCCAATGATGATTAATGAAGAGAGTAAAAAAACATAAAGCAAAGTGTGATGTCTCAATGGATAAAATTTTAAAATAGCCACATATATAATTTTAAGATCCAACTATAATTAATGAGAAAGTGTAAGAAGTCAATGAGATATCTTTGAATTATAGTCTTTAAGCTAAAAAAATAATTAATGAAAAAGAGTAAGCAACAAGATCTCATTGAGTATATGATATAGTTAATATATAGACATTAACTTCAAGATCCAACCAAAACTAATGAAAATTAGCCAAAATTAAAGAAGATATCTTTAAATTATAGTCTTTAAGATCTAATAACAATTAATGAAAAAGAGTAAGAAATGAGATAGGAAGGTAATTTGTTTAAGTTTATCATTTCAAAGGAGGGTTAAAGAAACATCCACATCTTGCCAAGTGTAATGCATTGGTCCATAAAATTTTAATTCAAAAATAGTCATGGACATAACTTCAAGATCTATGAAAAAGAGTAAGAAATGGATGAGATATTTGTGAATTATTATTTTTAAAATCCAATGATGATCAATGAAGAAGAGTGAAAAAACAACATCTAGCTAATTGTGATACATCAATGGATAAAGTTTTAACTCAGAAATAACTACATATATAACTTTAAGATCCAACTATAATCAAGAGTAAGAAGTGAGGGAGATATCTTTGAATTATAATCTTAGTAAGAAATGAGATTTGGTAGTGTAGTATATAATTGAATCAAAGTTTAACTCAAAAATAATCATGGATATTAAATTCAATATCTAACCAAAATCAATGAAAACTAGTAAGAAATGAAAGAGATATCTTTGAATTATAATCTTCAAGATCCAAAATAGTAGGAAATGAATGAGATATTTGTTAATTATAATTTCTGATACATATCATAAAGTAATATAGCATAATTTTAAGATGCTAGAACTTTAATAATTATGACAAGGTTGCTACTAAATGTTATTAGCTATCAAATTAATTAAACTTTGCTTTTACTTGTCAAAGATAGGAATGTAATTTATCTACTCAAAGAAGGGTTAAAGAATAATCGAGATCTTGCAGAGTGGGATGCATCGTTCCATAAAATTTTAACTCAAAAATAATCATGGACATAACTTCAAGATCTATGAAAAAGAGTAAGAAATAGATGAGATATTGATGAACTATTATTTTGAAAATCCAATGATGATCAATGAAGAAAGTAAAATAAAACAATATCTAGCATAGTGTATTAATGGATAAAATTTTAACTTAGAAATAGCCAGGTACATGATTTTAAGATCCAACTGTAATCAATGAAGAGTAAGAAATGAGTGAGATATCTTTGAATTATAGTCTTCAAGATCTAAAAATAATTAATGAAAAAGGGTAAGAAACAAGATCTCATAGAGTGTAATATATAGTTAAATCAAATTTTAACTCAAAAATAGTCATAGACATTTCTTCAAGATCTGACCAAAACTAATTAAAATTATCTAGAAATGAAGAAGATATCTCTATATCATAGTCTTTAAGATCTAATCATAATTAATGAAAAAGAGTAAGTGATGAGTGGCAAGGTACCCCCACACCCAACCATATGAATCACTAAGGTGTTACGCGCGATCCGGGCAAATTTCATGAACCTATAGCTCTGTAGTTTACTAGTTTCTCTAGAAAGTGAAATGAGTGTTGAAAACGTTCATTGTCTTCCCAACTACACTTGTCAGGCTCAAGGGTATGGTTAGTGTAATTGAGGAATATGATTTTTCTTATTTTATATTTTATAGATTTGATTGCCTACAACAAGAATATATAGTAGAGAAATTTAAAATTTGATTTGTTATTGCCTATCTAGCCAAACATAAGTAACTACCCCACTTTCCTAGATACATTTTGAACACATGTAATGCTACTGGGCTACCAAATGTTAAGCATTGCTAGGTTACCAAGTACTATACGTATGCTCAAAGTGGTCATGCTTGTGTTCATTAATTGCTAAAAAGTATTTGCTTAATTTGAAATGCATAAAGTACGTTGCATAAAAGTAAAGTGCATTAAAGAGACATTAATCTAGTCTTAGTGTTGCAAGGATTGTCAAAAGAGTTCATTTTATTCTTGTCACACTATTGCACTTAGGTACATCAGTTCTTGAACAAAGAACCATACATGCTTAGACTCCTTTTGTGGGCTCAGGAAATAATCTAACTTTGAAGAAACTAAACTACAAGAGCCTTGCTACTTTGGATGAATACTAAAATCAAAAACTACCTCAAAATTGGAGCCTAAGTGCTATATTTATAGGCTAGGGTATATACCCCAACGTTGAATACTCAATGTCGTAGCTAGACCCCGATGCCACGTACCCAATGTCATAGCCTCGACATTGCATACCCAACATCATGGTGACTGAAAAACAATGATTCATTAGTAAGAAATAAGATAGGAAGGTGATTTAGTTAGGTTTATTGGTTCAAAGGAGGGTTAAAGAAACATCCATATGTTGTGAAGTGTGATGCATCATTTCATAAAATTTTAACTCAAAAATAGTCATGGACATAACTTCAAGATCTATGAAAAGGACTAAGAAATGGATGAGATATTAGTGAATTATATTTTAAAGTTAATGATGATCAATGAACAAGAGTAAACAAACAACATTTAGCAAAGTGTGATATACCAATGGATAAAGTTTTAATTTAAAAATAGCTACATATGTAACTTTAAGATCCAACTATAATTAATGAAAAATGGTAAGAAATAAGGAAGATATCTTTGAATTGTAATCTTCAAGATATAATAATAATTAATAAAAAAGAATAGAGTGTAATATATAATTGAATCAAATTTTAACTAAAAAATAATCATGTATATTAAATTCAAGGTCTAGTCAAAAGTAGTGAAAACTAGCAAGAAATTAAGGAGATATCTTTGAATATTCTTCAACATCCAACATAGTAAGAAATGAGTGAGATATTTCTTAATTATAATCCCATTCCAACCCACATTGGTGATGCTGTGCGGACTATGAATGATCCCCAAAGTAAGGAGGAGAAGATGAAGGCATTACTAGATACTTTTCACCTTCCATCAAAGGTTGTAGCCATAGCTGCCTCAACCATTGCACATGCCCAAAGCCGACAAAGGTCCTTTAGAACCTCAAGAGCCTCCACCGCCTAGGACTATTTGATCTTCTCCAACATCTTCATGCCATCAAAGAATGCACTTTTCAATTTTTTGTAGTCATGTCATGGTGTTCAATTTTGTGTTATGAACATCACAATTTTTTGTAATGTGTTGGTTTGTACCCTCGAGTACTTAGTTTTATTCTATCAGTTTGTTATCTCAAGAGTCATTCAATAATCCCAAATGTTTTCAATTTTATAAAGGAACTCAAGGATGAGTTTTCATTCAGTTGTGGGGGTATGATGAATGTCAAAGTGTCACATCGATGAGCCCTCATTGATGTGGCCTCATCAACGAAGCCCTGTTTACATGGTGTTGCCCCATCAGTGCATACCTATAATAAAAACTATAAATATGAGCTCACAACCATGTTTATGGAGAGGGAAGTCATAGTTGCAACAAAACTCTTGTAGCTTTTCCATTTGAGAGTTAGAATATTTCTCTGAGTACCCGCAACAAGAGTTAGAAAGTGTACAAATCTTTAGTTGAGCATTGTTGTACCTAAACCACACCAATGTATATGGAAATCAAGACAAACCTTTTGATCAAACCTTATAGCACTAAGAATAGATTAATGATTTATTTATGAATTTATTGGTTTTATTAAATATGCAATTAATTAAGCTCAATTAGACTTTAAGAGGTTAGTTAATTAATTAAGCTAAATAGATTAAGCACATAAGTATGAACATTTTGAGCATAAAAACATATTTGCTTGGTAATCCCATCAGTGTTATTGCTTGTTTCACCCAATAGCATAGCACTTGGTAACCTAGTAGTGGATATGTGGGTTCATGAAATGTACAAAAAGTAGGACCAGATGCTTATGTTAGGACTAGTTAGAGACTACTTAAGTAGTTAAATTAAATTAAATTAGTTATTAAATTACTTCATCTCTCTACTTTAAGTAATAATGAACATAAAACATAAAACAATAAAAATCATATGCCTCAATTAAACTTAACCATACCTTTGTATATCACAAGTGTAATTGGGAAGGCAACAAATGACTATTAGGGTAAGGTTCACTTCCTAGACAACTAGTGTACTCAAAGACATAGAGTCTATGCAATTCGACTAGATCAGGCGTGAACACTTCATGTTTCATATGGTTGAGTGTAGGGGTACCTTCATTGCGCATCAACTAGGCATACCAAATGACAACTACTGGGTTACTAAGCATAATACATTATATTCAATAAATCCATAAGTGTAAATTTTATTGAAAGTAAAGTTCAAATACTAAAGATTAAACTATTCCAAGTGTTGCAATGTATATCAGAAAGCTCAACTTTATTGTCATTCATGCCAATGCATTCAAGTACATGGCATTGTAATAAAGCTCTATATAATCTCTTTAATTCATACTACAAGCACTCAAAGAAAAAATATTCTAGCTCTAGAGAAACTAAACTACAAGGGTTTTGCTATGCTATGGACCTAAGGTGCTATAAATGTGATTGATATGCACATTTATATAGGCTTTGCTTGCATCAGCATCAACACATGTGGCCATGCATCAATAGGGCTACGTCAGTGCATGCTTATCGATGCAGCCTATCTACTTAAGAACTTATCATTATTCTTTTTCATAGATCTTGAAGTTAAGTCCATGACTATTTTTGAGTTAAAATTTTACGAAATGATGCATTACACTTTGCAAGATCTCGATTTTTCTTTACTCCTCCTTTGAGTAGATAAACTTAAACAAATCACCTTCCTACCTTTCACAAGTAAAAGAAAAGTTCATTTAATTTGATAACCAATAACATTTTACAACAACGTTATCATAATTATTAGAGGAATTCTAGCATATTAAGATCATGTTATTTTACATTATGATATATATAAAAAATTATAATTGACAAATATCTCATTCATTTCTTACTATGTTGGATCTTGAAGAATATAATTCAAAGATACCTTCTTCATTTCTTGCTAGTTTTCACTACTTTTAACTAGATCTTGAATTTAATATCCATGATTATTTTTTAATTAAAATTTGATTCAATTATATATTACACTCTACGAGATCTTGTCTTACTCTTTTTTATTAATTATTATTAGATCTTCAAGATTATAATTCAAAGATATCTTCCTCATTTCTTACTATTTTTCATTAATTATAGTTGGATCTTAAAGTTATATATGTAGCTATTTCTAAATTAAAACTTTATCCATTGGTATATCACACTTTTCTAGATGTTGTTTCTTTACTATTCTTCATTTACTTTAAAAATAATAATTCACTAATATCTCATCCATTTCTTACTCTTTTTCATAGATCTTGAAGTTATGTCCATGACTATTTTTGAGTTAAAATTTTATGAAATGATGCATCACACTTGGCAAGATCTAGATGTTTCTTTAACCCTCCTTTGAACTAATAAACTTAAACAAATTACCTTCCTATCTTGTTTCTTACTCTTTTTCATTAATTATTATTAAATCTTAAAGACTATAATATAGAGATATGTTCTTCATTTCTAGCTAATTTTAATTAGTTTTGGTCGGATCCTGAAGAAATGTCTGATTATTCTTGAGTTAAAATTTGATTTAACTATATATTACACTCTATGAGATCTCATTTCTTACCCTTTTTCATTAATTATTTTTAGATCTTGAAGACTATAATTCAAGATATCTCACTCATTTCTTACTCTTCATTGATTATAGTTGGATCTTAAAATCATGTACTTGGTTATTTCTAAGTTAAAATTTTATCCATTGATACACTTTGCTAGATGTTTTTTTTCTCTCTTCATTGATCATCATTGGATTTTCAAAATAATAATTCATTAATATCTTATCTATTTCTTACTCTTTTTCATAGATCTTGAAGTTATGTCCATGGTTATTTTTGAGTTAAAATTTTATGGAATGATGAATCACACTTTACAAGATCTCGATTATTCTTTAACACTTCTTTGAGTAGATAAACTTAGACAAATTACCTTCCTATCTTTAACAAGTAAAACAAAATTTTAATTAATTTACTAGCTAATAACATTTTGTAGCAACCTTACCATAATTATTAGAGGAGCTCTAGCATCTTAAAATCATGCTATTTTACTTTATGATATATATCAAAAATTATAATTAACAAATATCTCACTCATTTCTTTCTATGTTGGATCTTGAAGATTATAATTCAAAGATATCTCCTTCATTTCTTACTATTTTTCATTGGTTTTGGTTAGATATTAATATCATTTCTTAATCTTTTTTATTAATTATTATTAGATCTTAAAGATTATAATTCAAAGATATCTCTCTCACTTCTTACTCTTGATTATAGTTGGATCTTAAAGTTATGTATATATAGTTATTTCTAAGTTAAAAATTTATCCATTGATGTATCACACTTTGCTAGATGTTTTCTCACTCTTATTCATTGATCATCATTGGATTTTAAAAATAATAATTCACAAATATCTCATACATTTCTTACTCTTTTTCAAAGGTCTTAAAGTTATGTCCATAACTATTTTTGAGTTAAGATTTTATGTAACGATGCATCACACTTGGCAGGATGTGGATGTTTCTTTAACCCTCCTTTGAAATGATAAACTTAAAGAAATTACCTTCCTATCTCATTTCTTACTCTTTTTTATTAATTGTTATTAGATCTTGAAGACTATAATTTAAAGTTATCTTCTTCAATTTTGGCTAATTTTCATCAACAAGGCTGCATCGACATATCTAGCTACATCAACAAGGTTGTGTCAACATAGCTATTGAAGTTAATTTTTCACATAATGAAAATAAGGAATTTCAGAAGACTTTAGAAGCAAAACAAAAACCCAAAGGAAGCTAGAAAAGCATATAATGATGGAAAAAACATAGAAGAGGATTTCAAGTTCGCTAGAAGAGAATTTGGATTGGATTTGAATAAGTAATTGATGCCAAAGGAAAACAAAACTGGACATTCAAAAGGTGAAGTGATAAGACTGATTACATCTCAGTTACATGAAGTCCTTGTGGAACATGTGATTAAGATGATATGATGTTATGTCATCCTTAGGTAGAACCAAGTCCATCCATGTGTAGTGACTTCGCATTATCACCCTCTAACCCATCAACAATCAAGAGTTCATTACCAGCCCCAAAGAACAACCATCACTTTAAGAAAAGAAGAAAAGAGAAGTAGGAAGATTGGAAGGGCCTTAGTTAGAGGGGTACCTTTAGGCATGGGTAACATGTCTTTCCAGCCCCATAACCAATGCTTGTAGCTTATTATTTCATTGAAGGGATGTGCTTTTAATTCTCATATTTGTTTATTTTTTTAGTTTATTATTCATGGAAACCACACCATGTGTAGACATACTTTCTTTTATAGTCTATAGTAGGAGTGGTAACAGACCAATGGGGAATGTGACAAAACTCTAGAGAGAAGTTTGACATAGAAGATGATAAATTCCTATGAAGCCACACCCTTGTTCATTTTCCTTAATCTATTCCAAGTGCGGTAAGCAACAAGATCATTAATTACTTTAAGTTTTAATAATGGAAGAACCTCATGCTTCCAAGATGAAGAGCCTTACAGAGTTGGTAGGATGGGTGGATGTCGTGGACTCACTGCCTAATATCATTAGATAATTAATATCTATTAATTGAGGACATAATCCTAAGAAAAAATATAGTTATGTAATAATCAATCAAAACATTAAATATAGTATTAATGAACTTCCATAAATAGTAGCAACTATGGAAAAAATTCAAGAATCTTCATGAATAAAACAATATGAAAGAAAATAATACATATGATAATATATTAAGGTAAAATATATAAAAGAATTTGCAAAATATTCAAGAAAATTGAAAACATATAAAGAAATTATTTTAAAAAAAAAAGTTGAAAAATTGAATAGCCATCATAGAATGTTAACATAGGTGACCATCTCTCCCTTGATTGTCTTGAAAGAAGGAGATCCAAAAAAATAGAATGTGCTCTTCCATTTGTTGAGGTGTTCTCATCAATAGTTATCCTTGGTTCTAGGAAAGGTTTGACCTATTGGATTTTGACTAACAATCATTTTTCTAGGCTTGAAGGGTAATAAATTATCATGGCCCTAGAAGAAAAAGTTATATAAATGATGTAAAGTCCTTTCCATGGCATTTGAAATCTTGTCCATTATGGTACATGCATAGGGTTTCAGTAAAGAATCTTATCTCCTAGTTGGAATATAACCTTCCTTATGGATGAGTCATGGTGTTGTTTGGCATGTACCTTGTGCACCTTACTCATGTATAGGGCTACCTATTGGTTTTCATCTAACATATTTAGTGTCATCAAGCATTCCTTTATACTAATTCATAGGGAGAATACCGAATAGGAGGTTTCCATGTGGATTGATAGGCCCATAGAGCATTGTTAAGCTTTGTGCTCTAGTCTTTCCTATATTTACTAATAGTGCATGTTAGTATTTTGGTTATTTCCCTATTAGTAACTTTAGATTGACCGTTAGCTTGCAGGTGATATGAAGTTGTTAATTTATGCTCTACCCTTAAGCATTGCATTATTTTCCACAAGGTAGCACATGTGAAATGAGTTCCATTGTCAGAAATAAGTGCCCTTGATACACCAAATCTGTTTACCACACTTTGTTCCACAAAATGTGCTACCATAGAAGATGAACAATCAATAACAGTTGCAACTTCAGTCCACTTGATGTAGTTGGTAAAATTTTTAATGATGTATGCATTTGCATTGGACATGGAATTGATGGGCCCCATGAAGTCAATGAATCAATGATTGAAAGGCTTCAATGGTTGGATCCATTGTTGGGACCCTTCCATCTATATGGTTATCCCTCCATCTCATTGGTAGTGTTCACATGAATGGAAGAAATGGACATCTCTAAAAATTGTCAAGTAGTAGTATCCTACCATGATGATTTTGATAATTATCCTCTTTCATCCCTAATGGCCCCTATAGGAATCTTCATGAGTTTCTTAAAGGATTTGCAATTGGTCAGCATTAGGCATGCACCATCATACCAAGCCATCAATGCAAACTTTAAAAAGATTATCCCTGATTTCCATGTAATTTTAGACTTGGTAAATAAACTATCATTTCTTGTTATTATCCCATTCCTAATGCATCTCCTGAGTGAGTAGGTAGGAAAGGAATTCCTTTTACCAGCTAAAATCTTCAAGATTTTGAACTTCAACAACTTTTTCAAAGAGAATTTCATCTCAAAATTAATCAAATAAAGATCATTCATCCTCTTTATTATTCCATCCTAATCAAGACAAGTAGTCAATAACCATGTTCTCAGTTTCCTTTCTATCCATCATTGTAAGGTCAAACTACTATAGAATTACTAGCCATTGTATGACATGAGGGCTCACCATTCGTTTGTTCATGAGAAACCTAAGAGCACTATCATTGGGGTGCACAAAAATTTGATATCGAAGCACATCATGCCTGAATTTTTTTAATGCATACACCATCCTCATGAGCTGTTTCTCTATGGTGATGTAGTTAAATTGTGCTCCCACAATGCTTTTTGACTTTCAGAATGGATATAATAAGGATGTTTCTAATTATCCAATTATGTAAGCATAGCTCCGAAAGCATAATTGGATGCGTCTGTCATGATGTAAAAATGTTTAGACCAATTCGAAGCACATAGAATCGAAGTTTCTATGAGTTTTTCCTTTAACTTTTGGAATGGTACCTTGCATTTCTTGGTCTAGTTGAAAGCTGTATCCTTCTTTGTGACCTGAACCAATAGCTTAGCAATTTTCAAAAAGTTCTCAATGGAGCATCAATAATAACTAATGTGTCCAAGAAATGACCTTACATCTTTCACTATTTTAGGCTACTTAGTTATTCTTTAGATGAATCGTACCTTTTATGGATCCACCTCAATCCCCTTTTGTGAAATTTTGTGCTCCAACACTATGCCTTCTTAGACCATCAAATGAATTTTCTGCTAGTTAAGCTTCAAGGTTATCTCCACACATTGTTGATGTACTTACTCAAGGCAATCCAAGGCTTACTTAAATGTGGTACCATGGGTAGAGAAATCATCCATGAAGACTTTTACCTTGCTACCAATTTGCTATTGAAAGATGCTAAGAACCAAACATTGGAATGTAGTAGGATCATTACATAGGCTAAAGGGCATCTTTCTATATGCAAAAGTTCCCTAGGGACTGTGAATGTTGTTTCAGCCTAGTCCTTTGGTGCAATTTGGATTTGGTTATATCTATTATAACCATCTAGAAAACTATAATAACAATGTCCTAATATAGTTTTCAACACTTGATCAACAAATGGCAATAGAAAATTATCCTTGAAATTTTCTATAGTTAACAACCAAAAATATATGCAATCCCTTCACTTTTCTCCTTTCTTCGATATAGTCACAAGTGGGCTAACCCATTCACTATCCACAATCAAATAGATGAACTTGGCTTTGAGAAGTTGTTCTACCTCCTCCTTGACAACTTGCCTTAATTTTGGATTTAACCTTCATTGTGGCTATTTCTTTGGCTTAATGGAAGAGTTTGTATAGAGGCAATGATGCCATATCTATGAATATATTATAGTAAGTTCATGATATGACCAAGCAAAGGTTGTTGGCCATTTTTTCACCATATTCAATACCTTTTTTTTTTTTGAGTAAGATTGGCATCAATGATTATTGGCTTGCCATTACTAAGAAAATCATATTCTAAACTTGCTAGTAAAGCTTTTAGTTCAAGGAGATCCTAGATAAAGTGATTAAGGATTTTCAACTCTTCTTAATCCATTTCACTTTGTGTGTGGGAGATTTGGTGATGAAGTTGCTCAATTTCATCCATGTTTTCAATGTAGGCACTCGTGAGGCTTTCCAATGATTCCATGCATATGGTACATTTTTCTCGATGATTTGTTGTTAGCCATTATGTACCTTCTTGCTTGGTGACTATGGCATATAGACACTTCTAAATAACTATTTTTTTGGCACAGTGATTACATGCTTGGATTGATGTATCCTTCACCATCCATATTCTTTACATGCAACTACACCCTATGTCACTATATGCAATGCACAAAATCCTCTTCTTCTATATCATGCTAAATTCATTTTCCTTGGAGATTTCCAAAGACAAGTCTCATATCCCCATTTTGGCATCAATAGTACTTGGTCATGCCCTTTCCATAATGATAGGTAAGTCCCCTTTACAATTCTCCACATGAATTACAAAGACATATCCAAGATAGGACCACCCATAAATGGTGGTCATAATGTCCTCTACTAATCCTAAAGGAACAGTGATGGGTTGATCTATCAACTCTAACATGATATTTCTCTTTTTAAGAGGAGAGAAGTTTCAAGGCTTGTACATTTCTTGGGAGATTAAGTTCATCCCAAAACCTGATTCCAAGATAGCTTTACATGGATCATTCCCCAAAATTTGCAAATAGTGAGGGGACTCCCAAGATTAGATCTTTCCTAAGAAGGTGGTCAACCTTAATCGAATTTATGATCATGTGGATCAACATAATAGTATGAATGTAGAAGGTCCTTTAGCTTGAAGTTGGCTCAAGGGTATTTTTAGAGGTAGAGGTGCTCATGTTAACAACCATGGGTGTTTGTGAGGGTTTTGTAGGGCTGATTATTCTAAAGAATAGTCTTTGTGAATTTTTTATTTAAAACCACTTAGATGAATATAATTCACTACTCTTGTAGTATTTCTCTACTATGGCTATGGTGGAATTTCATCCTATATGGATGGATTTGGTGGCAAGGGTGTGGTTGTGGCTAGTGCAGGAGCTGCTGATGGATATGGAGGATGGAAAGGGAAATGAGACTTCCCTCTTGGAGAAGGTGTTATGTAATATTATAGAGGGTAGTATTGGTGAGAGAAGGAAGTGTGGTTAGATGAATCATGAGGGGAGACAGGCTCCTGAATGTAATATCCATAAGGATGTANGGATGTTCATATTGGTAAATTTCATAGTCATCATCATTTATTTTAGAATCTACAATCTCTAAAATTTCTATAACTTTATTCTTTTTTTGATAATAATCCTATTTTGCATCATTCTTCTTCATTGTTTCTTGATCACCACTCCCTTGGTATTTTTTTCCTCTACAATTTTCAAAGCTGTTTGAAACTTCTCATCCAAGGGGTGCCACATTTTTCTCACCTTAGCTAATATTTTATTGACAATTTTTTTATTGGAAAGATTTTCATTTACACCACTTCATCAAGTAGTGCCTCCTCTTTTAAGTCACAGAAACACACCTCCCTTTTGCAAATGGAGGGGTCCCTATTATACTCCTCTACACTTTCACATTTCTTCAATTCTCCTTCTTCTTTAGCCACATGCTCTATTAGCCTTTTAATTTGATGGGCCTACATCTCAGAAAGTCTTCCTTGGGCATAGTCTCCAAGGATATTCCTTGTCTTATTTCTGAGTCCATCTATAATATGGAAAAGTTGTTCCTTTTGGAAGTATCCATGGCCTAGGCATTGGTGCAATAGAGAGTAGTACCTACTAATGGCTACATTCAAGGACTCACAATTCTCCTACTTTTATCCCTGGATTTACCTCTACAAGTTAGACACTCTAGAGTATGTTTGGTACTCGTTGTTGACAGGCTGCAACATATTACTCCATCAGTGAATGGATTCTAGTTCCAAGGACTGGTACCCATCCTACCAACTCTGTAAGGCTCTTCATCTTGGAAGCATGAGGTTCTTCCATTATTAAAACTTAAAGTAATTAATGATCTTGTTGCTTACCGCACTTGGAATAGATTAAGGGAAATGAACAGGGGTGTGGCTTCATAGGAATTTATCATCTTCTATGTCAAACTTCTCTCTAGAGTTTTGTCACATTCCCCATTGGTCTGTTACCACTCCTACTATAGACTATAAAAGAAAGTATGTCTACACATGGTGTGGTTTCCATGAATAATAAACTAAAAAAATAAATAAATATGAGAATTCAAAGCACATCCCTTAAATGAAATAAAAAGCTACAAGCATTGGTTATGGGGTTGGAAAGACATGTTACCCATGCCTAAAGGTACCCCTCTAACTAAGTCCCTTCCAATCTTCCTACTTCTCTTTTCTTCTTTTCTTAAAGTGATGGTTGTTCTTTGGGGCTGGTAATGAACTCTTGATTGTTGATGGGTTAGAGGGTGATAATGCGAAGTCACTACACATGGATGGACTTGGTCCTACCTAAGGATGACATAACATCATATCATCTTAATCACATGTTCCACAAGGACTTCATGTAACTGAGATGTAATCAGTCTTATCACTTCACCTTTTGAATGTCCAGTTTTGTTTTCCTTTGGCATCAATTACTTATTCAAATCCAATCCAACTTCTCTTCTAGTGAACTTGAAATCCTATTCTATGTTTTTTCCATCATTAGATGCTTTTCTAGCTTCCTTTGGGTTTTTGTTTTGCTTCTAAAGTCTTTTGAAATTCCTTATTTTCATTATGTGAAAAATTAACTTCAATAGCTATGTTGACACAACCTTGTTGATGTAGCTAGATATGTCAATGCAGCCTTGTTGATGAAAATTAGCCAAAATTGAAGAAGATAACTTTAAATTATAGTCTTCAAGATCTAATAACAATTAATAAAAAAGAGTAAGAAATGAGATAGGAAGGTAATTTCTTTAAGTTTATCATTTCAAAGGAGGGTTAAAGAAACATCCACATCCTGCCAAGTGTGATGCGTCGTTACATAAAATCTTAACTCAAAAATAGTTATGGACATAACTTTAAGACCTTTGAAAAAGAGTAAGAAATGGATGAGATATTTGTGAATTATTATTTTTAAAATCCAATGATGATCAATGAATAAGAGTGAGAAAACATCTAGCAAAGTGTGATACATCAATGGATAAATTTTTAACTTAGAAATAACTATATATACATAACTTTAAGATCCAACTATAATCAAGAGTAAGAAGTGAGAGAGATATCTTTGAATTATAATCTTTAAGATCTAATAATAATTAATAAAAAAGATTAAGAAATGATATTTGGTAGAGTGTAGTATATAATTGAATTAAATTTTAACTCAAAAATAATCATGGATATTAAATTGAATATCTAACCAAAACCAATGAAAAATAGTAAGAAATGAAGGAGATATCTTTGAATTATAATCTTCAAGATCCAACATAGAAAGAAATGAGTGAGATATTTGTTAATTATAATTTTTGATATATATCATAAAGTAAAATAGCATGATTTTAAGATGCTAGAGCTCCTCTAATAATTATGATAAGGTTGCTGCAAAATGTTATTAGCTAGTAAAGTAATTAAAATTTTGTTTTACTTGTTAAAGATAGGAAGGTAATTTGTCTAAGTTTATCTACTCAAAGAAGGGTTAAAGAATAATCGAGATCTTGTAAAGTGCGATGCATCATTCCATAAAATTTTAACTCAAAAATAACCATGGACATAACTTCAAGATCTATGAAAAAGAGTAAGAAATAGATAAGATATTAATGAATTATTATTTTATAAATCCAATGATGATCAATGAAGAGAGAAAAAAAAAACATCTAGCAAAGTGTATCAATGGATAAAATTTTAACTTAGAAATAACCAAGTAGATGATTTTAAGATCCAACTATAATCAATGAAGAGTAAGAAATGAGTGAGATATCTTGAATTATAGTCTTCAAGATCTAAAAATAATTAATGAAAAAGGGTAAGAAATGAGATCTCATAGAGTGTAATATATAGTTAAATGAAATTTTAACTCAAGAATAATCAGACATTTCTTCAGGATCCGACCAAAACTAATTAAAATTAGCTAGAAATGAAGAAGATATCTCTATATTATAGTCTTTAAGATTTAATAATAATTAATGAAAAAGAGTAAGAAACAAGATAGGAAGGTAATTTGTTTAAGTTTATTAGTTCAAAGGAGGGTTAAAGAAACATCTAGATCTTGCCAAGTGTGATGCATCATTTCATAAAATTTTAACTCAAAAATAGTCATGGACATAACTTCAAGATCTATGAAAAAGAGTAAGAAATGGATGAGATATTAGTGAATTATTATTTTTAAAGTAAATGAAGAATAGTAAAGAAACAACATCTAGAAAAGTGTGATATACCAATGGATAAAGTTTTAATTTAGAAATAGCTACATATATAACTTTAAGATCCAACTATAATTAATGAAAAATAGTAAGAAATGAGGAAGATATCTTTGAATTATAATCTTGAAGATCTAATAATAATTAATAAAAAAGAGTAAGACAAGATCTCGTAGAGTGTAATATATAATTGAATCAAATTTTAATTAAAAAATAATCATGGATATTAAATTCAAGATCTAGTTAAAAGTAGTGAAAACTAGCAAGAAATGAAGAAGGTATCTTTGAATTATATTCTTCAAGATCCAACATAGTAAGAAATGAATGAGATATTTGTCAATTATAATTTTTTATATATATCATAATGTAAAATAACATGATCTTAATATGCTAGAATTCCTCTAATAATTATGATAA
>MNCI01038036.1:1137317-1152240 GCA_015680685.1 Gnetum montanum | reverse complement strand
AACGCAATCGTTACATTTCTCACAACCGCACGCCGCAACAGCACACACACATACTCACATTAACTACTGAGTTTATTTGGAGGTATCTGGGCCTTGGTGTTGCCAGAGACCAGCAGACACCTAAATCCTGTTCGAGGACACTCGTTGGTGGTCGCATCCCAAATGGTTGCCAACACTATGAAAAAGAGTAAGAAATGGATGAGATATTAGTGAATTATTATTTTTAAAGTAAATGAAGAAGAGTAAAGAAACAACATCTAGAAAAGTGTGATATACCAATGGATAAAGTTTTAATTTAGAAATAGCTACATATATAACTTTAAGATCCAACTATAATTAATGAAAAATAGTAAGAAATGAGGAAGATATATTTGAATTATAATCTTGAAGATCTAATAATAATTAATAAAAAAGAGTAAGACAAGATCTCGTAGAGTGTAATATATAATTGAATCAAATTTTAATTAAAAAATAATCATGGATATTAAATTCAAGATCTAGTTAAAAGTAGTGAAAACTAGCAAGAAATGAAGAAGGTATCTTTGAATTATATTCTTCAATATCCAACATAGTAAGAAATGAATGAGATATTTGTCAATTATAATTTTTTATATATATCATAATGTAAAATCACATGATCTTAATATGCTAGAATTCCTCTAATAATTATGATAACGTTGTTGTTAAAAGTAGTGAAAACTAGCAAGAAATGAAGAAGGTATCTTTGAATTATATTCTTCAAGATCCAACATAGTAAGAAATGAATGAGATATTTGTCAATTATAATTTTTTATATATATCATAATGTAAAATAACATGATCTTAATATGCTAGAATTCCTCTAATAATTATGATAATGTTGTTGTAAAATGTTATTGGTTATCAAATTAAATGAACTTTTCTTTTACTTGTGAAAGGTAGGAAGGTGATTTGTTTAAGTTTATCTACTCAAAGGAGGAGTAAAGAAAAATCAAGATCTTGCAAAGTGTAATGCATCATTTCGTAAAATTTTAACTCAAAAATAGTCATGGACTTAACTTCAAGATCTATGAAAAAGAATAATGATAAGTTCTTAAGTAGATAGGCTGCATCGATAAGCATGCACTGACGTAGCCCTATTGATGCATGGACACATGTGTTGATGCTGATGCAAGCAAAGCCTATATAAATGTGCATATCAATCACATTTATAGCACCTTAGGTCCATAGCATAGCAAAACCCTTGTAGTTTAGTTTCTTTGGAGCTAGAAATTTTTTCTTTGAGTGCTTGTAGTATGAATTAAAGAGATTATATAGAGCTTTATTACAATGCCATGTACTTGAATGCATTGGCATGAATGACAATAAAGTTGAGCTTTCTGATATACATTGCAACACTTGGAATAGTTTAATCTTTAATATTTGAACTTTACTTTCAATAAAATTTACACTTATGGATTTATTGAATATAATGTATTATGCTTAGTAATCCCAGTAGTTGTCATTTGGTATGCCTAGTTGATGCGCAATGAAGGTACCCCTACACTCAACCATATGAAACACGAAGTGTTCACGCCTGGTCTAGTCGAATTGCATAGACTCTATGTCTTCGAGTACACTAGTTGTCTAGGAAGTGAACCTTACCCTAATAGTCATTTGTTGCCTTCCCAATTACACTTGTGATATAAAAAGGTATGGTTAAGTTTAATTGAGGCATATGATTTTTATTGTTTTATGTTTTATGTTCATTATTACTTAAAGTAGAGAGATGAAGTAATTTAATAACTAATTTAATTTAATTTAACTACTTAAGTAGTCTCTAACTAGTCCTAACATAAGCATCTGGTCCTACTTTTTGTACATTTCATGAACCCACATATCCACTACTAGGTTACCAAGTGCTATGCTATTGGGTGAAACAAGCAATAACACTGATGGGATTACCAAGCAAATATGTTTTTATGCTCAAAATGTTCATACTTATGTGCTTAATCTATTTAGCTTAATTAATTAACTAACCGCTTAAAGTCTAATTGAGCTTAATTAATTGCATATTTAATAAAACCAATAAATTCATAAATAAATCATTAATCTATTCTTAGTGCTATAAGGTTTGATCAAAAGGTTTGTCTTGATTGCCATATACATTGGTGTGGTTTAGGTACAACAATGCTCAACTAAAGATTTGTACACTTTCTAACTCTTGTTGCGGGTACTCAGAGAAATATTCTAACTCTCAAATGGAAAAGCTACAAGAGTTTTGTTGCAACTATGACTTCCCTCTCCATAAACATGGTTGTGAGCTCATATTTATAGTTTTTATTATAGGTATGCATTGATGGGGCAACACCATGTAAACAGGGCTTAGTTGATGAGGCCACGTCAACGAGGGCTCATCGATGTGACACTTTGACATTCATCATACCCCCACAACTGAATGAAAACTCATCCTTGAGTTCCTTTATAAAATTGAAAACATTTGGGATTATTGAATGAATCTTGAGATAACAAACTGATAGAAGAAAACTAAGTACTCGAGGGTACAAACCAACACATTATAAAAAATTGTGATGTTCATAACACAAAATTGAACACCATGACATGACTATAAAAAATTGAAAAGTGCATTCTTTGATGGCATGAAGATGATGGAGAAGATCAAATAGTCCTAGGCAGTGGAGGCTCTTGAGGTTCTAAAGGACCTTTGTCGGCTTTGGGCATGTGCAATGGTTGAGGCAGCTATGGCTACAACCTTTGATGGAAGGTGAAAAGTATCTAGTAATGCCTTCATCTTCTCCTCCTTACTTTGGGGATCATTCATAGTCCACACAGCATCACTAATGTGGGTTTAGCATTTGTTACTACAAGATTTTTCTTAGTGTCTTTATGATGCTTGAACTTGGCCTTGTACAACAATTACGAGTTGGCCACCTACTTCTCTAGTTCTGATCATAGTTGTTCAGTAGTCAACATGGCTATATTTTCATATCGGAGATTAGCGAGCCTCATGTATTCCATCATCTCCTGAATCTACAACTCCTTCATGCATATTTCTACCTTATTGTAGGCATCTATCCTATCAACGATAGGCTACCACAACTCTCTGTTTTTTTGGAGTTGCTAGAGGGTTTCATTCACTTTCACCTTCATCAACTAGATGTGTTTTTTATTCACTTCTTTCTATATACCAACCTGTTCTCTATAATGAGCCTTGACTCTCTCAAATTTGAGAGCCTCTGATTTCTAGGTATTTATCTCGATCGTAGTCTTCTGGCAAAGGGCATGAACCTCCTCCATGGAGAGCTTTTTATTTTCTATTGCTAATCTCCTTAGCTCTATGTTCACTTGTGCTAGTTACTCATGTCGTTGATGGATGAAGTTAGTGAATTGTTGTTTGTGCTCATCAACATTTCATAGGTGATGGTCCTTTACGATCAATTGTACATTCTCTTGGTAGTTCTGATCCAAGGCCTTTTGAATTTTGTGATGTGTAGCCTTTGCCAAGGATCAGTAAAATATCACCATTTCCATCACACCCTCAACTCCTTTTAGTAATGTGAAGTTGTTCAAGAGCTTCATCTTTTGTCAATGATGGGTTGAGAAATGTAGGATTGACAATTTGGGCTCTTAATTTAGCAACTTTAGTATCCAGGCTTTCATTTAGCTCCTTGGCTATTTCAAGTTGCCCCTCCAAGATGATGTTTTTGCCCCTTGCCTCTAACAGCTCTGCTGGGTTGTAGTAATATTGTTTGGAAGATCAAAGACATCTGGAAGTGGTTGCCCAACTTCCACCAGTCAATCTAGCAACTCTTCATGCTGTGCTACATTTATTCTATTGCTTATGATCCTTGTAGACTCTTGAACATCTTTTAGTGTAGTGATGTCTAGTACAGATGCCGTAGGTGCTTTGAGTGTTTCAGTAATTCAGTTAGCAATCATGTTTGCTGCTATCTCCTACCCTTGGTGCTGCATCATCAATACTCTTGTCCTCTCACCTTCATCCAAGGATACCAAAAAGGTCACGATGTTCCTAGAAATTTTTGGAAGTGATTGCTATTTTGCTAGAGATATTGTAACCTCTGTAGTGTTAGGATTCGATCTCATGGGAAGCTACATTCTTTGGGCAAAAATGGATCCATCTCCACCCATTAGGTTGATTGTTTGGGACATCTCATTTAGGTGATTCATTACTAGTTAGTACATAGATGGATCTCTGCCACTTGTGCTTACTTATTGCTCTTGTTCACTCAAGAGCCATTCCTTGTACTTAAGTAATTGTTGGGCTATTACATCAATGTTTGACATAATTGTTTGAGTGGTAGGTGGAGGTGGTGGCTATTTCTCCTCTTCCTAAATAATTTTTGTAGGCATCTTATCCTTCATCATCTATGTCCAATTAGTGGCTAGAGCATGCCAAAAATTAAGAACCTCGCATATGCGATTAATGAGATAACCCAAGAAGAATCCAGCACTACAAATGAGAAGCTGCTACCAGTGTGGCCTATGGGTTAGTGCGATGCGAAGCAATGATATTTCATGCTATTGTTGTTTTTGTGGTGGCTCACCCATGCCTACAAATGTTGCTACTATTGCAGCTGTGTTTAATCTCTGCAAATCTTGGAACTCCTCGCTCTTTCTCTCTCTCTCCAAATCTCAAAACTAAACTCTCCGAAAAAGTAATATCTATTTGTTCTTTCACTTACAGTGTGCAAAATGCGGTCACAGAAGCTCCATTGAAGAAGAATTCTCAAGAAATAGAAGAATTTGTAGCAGAAATCATCATCATCATTAGGAATTCATCAACATGCATTTGATCGCACCACAACAACATTCTTTTTTTATTCTTCTTTGATTCAACTCCAAAATGTATCTGCAATCTAAAATGTGCTGTAGGTACAATTGCATGTGTATGTTGTTTGTAATTGGACAAGAAAGGAAAAAAAAATTTAAAACTTGGCACTTGCCTCTGAATTCAAGCATCCATCGGCATTGCCATTGCTAATTTCATGCACAAGAAAAAAAAACTTTCTGCTATTGTTGTTGTTGCTGTTATGTTTTGTAAATAAATAAACTCTTGCAATGTTCAACGGTTCAATTCGATGGACCCAACACCATTGTCGTGTGACTGGTCATTAAGCAGATTTAACTTTTTTTCAAAGAAAAAAAATCGAAGAAATAAAAAACAAAAAAAACCTTTTCGAGGTCAACCACAAACATTTTCAATTGGAGAGTGTCATCCCTACTAGAATCGAACTTATGACTTCAAACCATAAACCAACGACATAGAAACTAGAAATCACATGTCGTAATGAACTTGAATAAAAATTTTACTGCAAAATGTTATTGGGTATCAAATTAATTGAACTTTATTTTTCTTGTCAAAATAAGGAAGGTAATTTGTTTAAGTTTTAATTCAAGGAAGGATTAAAGAAGCATTTGTTGATGTCAACACTCCTATGCTCTCATGGGGCCATGATTAGCAACATTTCTATTTTTTTCTCTTAATAACCATAGTAAAAATCATGCGAGTAGTGGGTAGTTAAATTGTCAGGTGGTGGTCATTAATTGCAAAAGTTACGGACATTAGTTGCAGACGTTTTGGAAGTTACGGTGGTTACGGACATTAGTGGTAGACGTTTCAGAAGTTACAAACATAGTGGAAACTTAAATGGGAGAACATGGGCGTTATTACGCAAGAAGTGGTGGCAGTTTCTGTAACCGTTACATGAAACGTGAGCATCATTATAGATGCTGCAATGGCTATAAAATGATGGGTGGGGGAAGGACTCTTCCCATCAATCATAAAGGGCTCCTTTTTATCAATCCAAAGAGAAGGGGCTCTTTCTATCAAAGAGGGGCTCTTTCTATTAGTCTTGAAGGGGGGCTCTTTCTATCAATCTTGAGGAGGGCTTCATCTTCAGAGGAAATGGTTTCCTCCTTTCTCCTTTCTTTTTTTTCTTTACAGGATTTTAGCTGATCTTTGAGGAGGATCCAAAGTAGGAGCCAACTACTCAAAATTGGATCCTTGCGGGTCTTCTCGGTGACGGCAGAAGGGTTCTCTCTCTCTTTTTTCTATCTGCAACAATGTAGGCAGCGCAGCCCATGCGCAAGACGTGAGACGTGTGATTTTCTTTGGCCTAGCAGCTTGTCTCGGTGGTGTAGACATGGGTGGATGATCTTCTTCTCTACGGTGGTGCACAAAAGGTGGCAGACGACAGCAAGCTTTGAGGACCATAGTTGCTCTGTGTGGACTGCGATGGGAAATCTCTCTTTTTTTTCTCTCTCTCCCTCTTTTGTGACGATCACGATCTTCTTGCCCAACAATGGATACCATCAACAGTCACAGATTGGTAGCATGAGCAAACCAGGGAAAATTCATTTCTTTTAGTTACTTATTGTATTCTTAACTTTGAGATAGTTATTTAATTTAAATTTTATATTTCTTTTTAGTTTATTATTTGCAAAAGCCCACGTAGCCGTCTCTAGCTAAGACTATTCTGGGTTTTCCGTACCCATACGGGAGGCACCTTAGGCAATAGTCTCCTAAAATGAGTCCTCTTTCCCAGTGTTGGTGCAACCAAAATTTGTGCATCAACACCTTTTTGGCACTAGAAAGAGAGAATTTCTTGGAATTTTATTATTCCATTTTTTGAAATATTTTTTTTTCCTTTTCCAGTCCCTATTATGTTTCCCAAAAATTACATTTTCCTTATTTCAAACTTGTTTTATTTAAAATTTCTATTTTCAGCCATTACCTTGAAAAAAATTTTTTTACAACAATTTTCAATCCCTTTATTTCATATTCTCAAAATTTTTTTCTTGAAAACTTTTGGGTTTGATCACCCATTTTCTTTAATCTTTTTTTTTTTCAAAAAACCCTCGTTTCTCAGTTTCATTTTCGAATTTGTGTTTGGGTGCTCCTTACCTTAGTCCTGGAATAGGTAAGGTGGTTTTATTTAGTTATGCAATTTTAAATATATTTTTTTAGAAAATTTTGCATTTGACTATTTCCCTTTTAATTTTATAAGTATTGCAATTTTATACATTTATTTTTCTTTTCAAAAAAAAAAAAAATCTTTTTTTTAAATAGCATAGTTTAGTGTTTTTTCTTACCAAAAAAAAGTATTATTTCAATATTTTCTTTTCTTTTATGCAATTTTATAGTTTTATTCTAATAATTATATTTTCTAATTTTGTTTTATGAGTAAACTCCCCTTTGCTTCTAATCGATCAATTACCCATATCTTCGCATTAAGTAAACAACAAGCCTCACATTTTCCAAGTTTTATTTCTAGGAGAACTTGGACTAGGATGGTAGCCAATCAACCCTTGGCTCCCTTGGTTAGAAACCCCTTTAACTTTACTAATTATCATGATATCCCAAAGTCACTCCAGAACATAAATTTGTTCTACGATCCCACAAACCCTACGAGTGATGCCCGTGAACATGTACAATGTTTTAAAACCTTACCTAGGATCCACAACATTGTCCAAAATGATGTGGCATGTAGAGTATTTGTGAATACTTTCAGGAGTAAGGCCACTCAATGCCTCCATTAACTCATGGCAGGAGTTCAAACATAAGTTTTTGACTTAGTTTTACAAATTCACAAGCCCTTCCATAGCATCTAGCAACTTTACCAACCTAAGAAAGCTACCTAGGGAAAATGTTAGGGATTTTAACCTTATATTCCTTCACCAATTAGCCTATGTGCCAAGTGAGATGCGTCCACAACCCGATGGCATCCTCAACTTTTATCTTTCTACCATCGACCCATTCTTTGCCTATGCCATCAAATCTGATTCAAACATAACAGAAATACAGGGAGCAATGGCTAAAGCCATGGAGTTAGAACAAATTACCCTTATGAATAACATTCAAACTCAATTTGGAGTGATGAGCATTAGTAATCCCATACAATCTAACCCTCTACGTCTACCAACTTTTCCAATAGCCAATACTATGTTCCAAACTGTTGTTCCCCTTCAAATGACTCAACCTACAAACAACTACTTTCAAGGTCCTACATCTTCTTCATTCCTACCATCTAACACTAGTTTTAATGATGATTAATCGAAGGACTTAATCCAATCCATCATAAACCTAAACAAGGTATCTAATCCTATTGAATCCAGAACTCAAACTCAAGATCAAATGACCCAAATATTNTCTGAAATGTCTACCACTAATTTTTATAACTATTGCGATTAATGACCACCACCTAGTAGTTTAAATGCCCACTACTCACATGATTTTTACTGTGGTTATTAAGAGAGAAATAGCAACATTGATAATCATGGCCCCATAAGAGCATGGGAGTGTTAACATCAACACTTAGCCCCCAAACTTTTAATTGTACGCAAGTGCAAGGAACAAGACCACAGAAATTTTAAAATGATGCAATAGGTAGGGAACCACAAACTTCACAAAACAAGCAAATGAAAACATAAAAGTAATCTGTATTGATCTAAACATGATCGAAATAACCATATAATAATAACTTGATTGAAATAACCATAACTTGCTCTAATGAGAAAACCTCTTCATTTTCTTTTTGACAATGTACATTAGGGACCATAATAGGAGGTTTTCCATTTTGTTGACCTTGGGTTTATNGGGGGCTAAGTGTTGATGTTAACACTCCCATGCTCTTATGGGGCCATGATTATCAATGTTGCTATTTCTCTCTTAATAACCACAGTAAAAATCATGTGAGTAGTGGGCATTTAAACTACTAGGTGGTGGTCATTAATCGCAATAGTTATAAAAATTAGTGGTAGACATTTCAGAAATTACGACGGTTAAGGACATTAGTGGCAGACATTTCAGAAGTTACGGCGATTACGAACATTAGTGGTAGACATTTCGGAAGTTACGAACATAGTGGGCACTTAAATTGGAGAACATGGGTGTTATTACGTAAGAAGCCATGGCAGTTTCTGTAGTCGTTACATGAAATGTGGGCATCATTATGGATGGTCGCAATGGCTATAAAATGATGGGTGGGGGAAGGGCTCTTTCCATCAGTCTTAAAGGGATCCTTTTTATCAATCCAAAAAGAAGGGGCTCTTTCTATCAGTCTTGAAGGGGGGCTCTTTCTATCAGTCTTGAGGAGGGCTTCGTCTTCAGAGGCAGCGGTTTCCTCCTTTCTCCTTTCTTTTTTTTCTTTACAGGCTTCTAGTTGATCTTCGAGGAGGGTCCAAAGCAGGAGTGAACTACTCAACATTGGATCATTGCAGGTCTTCTTGGCGATGGTATGAGGGTTCTCTCTTTTTTCTCTCTATCTGCAACAATGCAGGTAGTGCAACCCTTTAGTAGGATGTGAGACGTGTGATATTCTTTGGGCTAGCAGCTTGTCTCGGTGGTGCAGACGTGGGTGGACGATCTTCCTTTCTACGGTGGTGCACAAAAGGTGGTAGACGGTGGTAGGCCTTGAGGACCACAATTGTTCACCTATGTGGATTGCAATGGGCAGTCTCTCTCTCCCTCTTTCATGGTGATCGCGATCTTCCTGCCTAACAGTGGATACCATTGACAGTCACAGACTAGTAGCAGGGAAATTTCATTTCTTTTAGATACTTATTGTATTCTCAACTTTGAGACAACTATTTAATTTAAATTTCAGATTTCTTTTTAGTTTATTATTTGCAAAAGGCCATGTAGCCCTCTTCAACTAAGACTATTCCTAGGTTTTCGTACCCATACGGGAGGCATCCTAGGCAATAGTCTCCTAAAAAAAGTTTTCTTTGTTGGTGTTGGTGCTACCAAAATTTATGCATCAACAACATCCAGATCTTGCCATGTGTAATGCATCGTTTGATAAAATTTTAACTCAAAAATAGTCGAGGACATAACTTCAAGATCTATGAAAGAGAGTACGAAATGAATGAGATACTGGGGAATTATCATTTTTAAAATCCAATGATGATCAATGAAGAAGAGTGAAAAAAAAACATCTAGAAAAGTGTGATATATTAATGGATAAAGTTTTAACTTAGAAATAACAACATATATAACTTTTAGATCCAACTATAGTAAATAAAAAAGAGTAAGAAAAGAGTGAGATATCTTGGAATTATAATCTTCAGGATCTAATAATAATTAATAAAAAAGAGTAAAATATGGGATCTGGTAGAGTGTAATATATAATTGAATCAAATTTTAACTCAAAAATAATGATGGATATTAAATTCAAGATCTAGCCAAAACCAATGAAAACTAGCAAGAAATGAAGGAGATATCTTTGGATTACAATCTTCAAGATCTAACATAGTAAGAAATGAGTGAGATATTTATTAATTATAATTTTTTATATTTATCATAAAGTAAAATAACATGATTTTAAGATGCTAGAACTCCTATGATAGTTATGATAAGGTTTTTGCAAAATGTTATTAGCTATCCATTGAACTTTTGTTTACTTGTCAAAGATATGAAGGTAATTTATTTGATTTTATTTGCTTAAATGAAGGTTAAAGAAAAGTTGAGATCTTGCAAGGTTTAATGCATCATTCCATAAAATTATAACTCAAAAATAGTCATGGACATAACTTTAAGAATAATGAAAAAGAGTAAGAAATGGATGAGATATTGATGAATTATTATTTTAAAAATCCAATGATGATTAATGAAGAGAGTAAAAAAAAAATAAAGCAAAGTGTGATATCTCAATGGATAAAATTTTAAAATAGCTACATATATAATTTTAAGATCCAACTATAATTAATGAGCAAGTGTAAGAAGTCAATGAGATATCTTTGAATTATAGTCTTTAAGCTATAAAAATAATTAATGAAAAAGAGTAAGAAACAAGATCTCATAGAGTATATGATATAGTTAATATATAGACATTAACTTCAAGATCCAACCAAAACTAATGAAAATTACCTAGAATTGAAGAAGATATCTTTAAATTATAGTCTTTAAGATCTAATAACAATTAATGAAAAAGAGTAAGAAATGAGATAGGAAGGTAATTTGTTTAAGTTTATCATTTTAAAGGAGGGTTAAAGAAACATCCACATCTTGCCAAGTGTAATGCATTGGTCCATAAAATTTTAACTCAAAAATAGTCATGGACATAACTTCAAGATCTATGAAAAAGAGTAAGAAATGGATGAGATATTTTTAAATTATTATTTTTAAAATCCAATGATGATCAATGAAGAAGAGTGAAAAAAAAACATCTAGCGAAGTGTGATACATCAATGGATAAGGTTTTAACTTAGAAATAACTACATATATAACTTTAAGATCCAACTATAATCAAGAGTAAGAAGTGAGGGAGATATGTTTGAATTATAATCTTTAAGATCTAATAATAATTAATAAAAAGGAGTAAGAAATGAGATTTGGTAGAGTGTAGTATATAATTGAATCAAAGTTTAACTCAAAAATAATCATGGATATTAAATTCAATATCTAACCAAAATCAATGAAAACTAGTAAGAAATGAAAGAGATATCTTTGAATTATAATCTTCAAGATCCAAAATAGTAGGAAATGAATGAGATATTTGTTAATTATAATTTTTGATACATATCATAAAGTAATATAGCATAATTTTAAGATGCTAGAACTTTAATAATTATGACAAGGTTGCTACTAAATGTTATTAGCTATCAAATTAATTAAACTTTGCTTTTACTTGTCAAAGATAGGAATGTAATTTATCTAAGTTTATCTACTCAAATAAGGGTTAAAGAATAATCGAGATCTTGCAAAGTGGGATGCATCGTTCCATAAAATTTTAACTCAAAAATAATCATGGACATAACTTCAAGATCTATGAAAAAGAGTAAGAAATAGATGAGATATTGATGAATTATTATTTTGAAAATACAATGATGATCAATGAAGAAAGTAAAATAAAACAACATCTAGCATAGTGTATTAATGGATAAAATTTTAACTTAGAAATAGCCATGTACATGATTTTAAGATCCAACTATAATCAATGAAGAGTAAGAAATGAGTGAGATATCTTTGAATTATAGTCTTCAAGATCTAAAAATAATTAATGAAAAAGATGAGTGAGATATCTTTGAATTATACTCTTTAAGATCTAGAAATAATTAATGAAAAAGGGTAAGAAATGAGATCTCATAGAGTGTAATATATAGTTAAATCAAAATTTAACTCAAAAATAGTCATAGACATTTCTTCAAGATCCGACCAAAACTAATTAAAATTAGCCAGAAATGAAGAAGATATCTCTATATCATAGTCTTTAAGATCTAATAATAATTAATGAAAAAGAGTAAGTGATGAGTGGCGAGGTACCCCTACGCCCAACCATATGAATCACTAAGGTGTTACACATGATCCGATCGAATTCCGTGAACCTATAGTTATCTAGTACAGTAGTTTCTCTAGGAAGTGAAATCAGTGTTGAAAACATTCATTGTCTTCCCAACTACACTTGTGAGGCTCAAGGATATGGTTTAAGTGTAATTGAGGCATATGAATTTTCTTATTTTATATTTTATAGATTTGATCACCTACAACAAGAATGTATGGTAGAGAAATTTAAAATCTATTTTGTTATTGCCTATCTAGCCTAACATAAGTAACTACCCCACTTTCCTGGACACATCCTGAACACATATAATGCTACTAGGCTACCAAATGTTAAGCATTGCTAAGTTACCAAGTACTATATGTATGCTCGAAGTGGTCATTCTTGTGTTCATTAACTGCTAAAAAGTAATTGCTCAATTTGAAATGCATAATGTACAGTGCATAAAAGTAAAGTGCATTAAAGAAACATTAATCTAGTCTTAGTGTTGCAAGGATTTTCAAAAGAGTTCATTTTATTCCCATCACACTGTTGTGCTTAGGTACATTAGTTCTTGAACAAAGAACCATACATGCTTAGAATCCTTTTGTGGGAACTTAGAAAATATTCTAACTTTGAGGAAACTAAACTACAAGATCTTTGCTACTTTGGCTGAAAACTAACATCAAAAGCTACCTCAAAATTGGAGCCCAGGTGCTATATTTATAGGCTAGGGTAGATACCTTGACGTCAGATACCCGATGTCGTAGCTAGACCCTGACATCGTGTACCCAATGTTGTAGCCTCAACGTTGCATATCCAACATCGTGGCGACTGAAAAATAGTGATTCATCAGTAAGAAATAAGATAGGAAGGTGATTTAGTTAAGTTTATTAGTTCAAAGAAGGGTTAAAGAAACATCCAGATGTTGTGAAGTGTGATGCATCATTTCATAAAATTTTAACTCAAAAATAGTCATGGACATAACTTCAAGATCTATGAAAAAGACTAAGAAATGGATGAGATATTAGTGAATTATATTTTTAAAGTCAATGATGATCACTGAACAAGAGTAAACAAACAACATTTAGTAAAGTGTGATATATCAATGGATAAAGTTTTAATTTAGAAATAGCTACATATGTAACTTTAAGATCCAACTATAATTAATGAAAAATGGTAAGAAATAAGGAAGATATCTTTGAATTGTAATCTTCAAGATATAATAATAATTAATAAAAAAAGTAGAGTGTAATATATAATTGAATCAAATTTTAACTAAAAACTAATCATGTATATTAAATTCAAGGTCTAGTCAAAAGTAGTGAAAACTAGCAAGAAATTAAGGAGATATCTTTGAATATTCTTCAACATCCAACATAGTAAGAAATGAGTGAGATATTTCTTAATTATAATCTTTTATATATATCATAAAGTAAAATAACATGATCTTAAGATGCTAGAATTCCTTTGATAATTATGATAACATTGTTGCAAAATGTTATTGGCTATCAAATTAAATGAACTTTTATTTTACTTGTCAAAGACAGGAAGGTGATTTTTTTGAGTTTATCTACTCAAAGGAGGATTAAAGAAAACTCAAGATCTTGCAAAGTGTAATGCATCATTTCAAAAATTTTAACTCAAAAATATTCATGGACATAACTTCAAGATCTATGAAAAAGAGTAATGATGAGTCCTTAAGTAGATAGGTTGTGTCGATGGGCATGCATTGATGTAGCCTTGTTGACACATGGCCACATGCATTGGCACTAATGCAAGCGAAGCTTCTATAAATGTGCATACTAATCACATTTATGGCACCTTAGGTCCATAGCATAGCAAAGCCCTTGTGGTTTAGTTTCTCCAAAGTTAAAATATTTTTTCTTTGAGTGCCTATAGTATGAATTAAAGAGGTTATATAGAGCTTTATTCTAATGCCATGTACCTGAACACATTGGCGTGAACGACAATAAAGTTGAGATTTTTGATATTCGTTACAACACTTGGAATAATTTAATCTTTATTATTTGCACTTTACTTTGAATACAATTTAAACGTATGGATTTAGTTAATTAATGCACTTAATCCTAAAAATGTAATTATGAACACTTTGATTATAATGTATTGCACTTAGTAATCCCATAGTGGTGATTTGGTATGCCTAGTAATCACCACTTGCTAACCCAATAACATTGATACTAGTTTGGGATGTGTACGAAAAGTGGGGATGACTACTTAAGTTAGAATAGTTAGTGACTAAAATAGCTAAGCAGTTAAATAGTTAATTATTAAATCTTCATTTACTCACCTAGCCTTAGGAGAAAATATATATAAAAAATATGTATAAAAAATACACATCATGTGCCTTAACTCACATTTAACTGTATGAACTGATAGCACAAGTGTAAGTGAGGAAGATAACACTTTTACAATCATTTACCTCATAGTTTAAGCCTATAGGCAACTTATGAATTGAAGTCCATGAAATTTGACTATATCTGACTTATGATTCGTATGGTTGGCCATAGGGTATACACATTGCTCATCATTGGTGTTGTCATTGGGGACTTTCTAGTTTGACTAAGTGTGATGATTAGGAGTAAACTACGATTTGTATGGATATGTTATTAACAATATTAAGGCATACTAATTATTTAGTACTA